>JBBJLR010000001.1:23555934-23580934 GCA_037577145.1 Brachypetersius gabonensis
ACACACACTCTGTGTATGTGTGTGTGTGTGTGTGTGTGTGTGTGATGAGTAGTCAGTGAATCTGAACACGTGATAAAACCCTTCAGGCTCATTATCAGCCGTCCAGTGACCCGTCAGTACTGCGAGTAATAACTCGGAGCTCATACTGTTTCTATTTCTTTGCTCAGCACTCAGTCATTGTGCACTAAAAAGGAGTCTTAGCCCTTTCTTTCTTAACCCACTGCTTTCAACTGTCCATTTCTGTGCTGTGTGGCTCTAAATCATAGTCTCTCTATTTTGCTCCACTGCCTCATTCATTCTGTGAAAAGAGCAGATCTGTGGGCTGAAACACCCTGAACCTTCTCTTCAGCGAACCGCTCTTCTGTAAACCTCTTCCTCACTGCGACAGTGCAGCGCAGGAGCCCTGGGAACAGGAGCTGGCTGGTGTTTACAGGCCCTGAGGGGTTTATTAGAGGTGCTGAGGCAGAAGAGCCCAGTCCAGACTGAATCCGGCTGAGTGGTGGTCCTCTACCGGCGTAACGAGGGAGAGGCTGATGTAGAAGAGCAGCCAGAGCTAAACAAGCCAGAGGAGTAATGAGAGAACACCAAGGATAAAGACTGTAACTAGAATTTCACTGCATTTCACATCTCGCCTCTTAACAGCACATTCCTGGACACGCCACACATCTAAGGTCAGATTATAGCATTTCATAGCTGATCAAAAGGCAATATTTTTCTGATTTTAAATCATTTGAACACTGTCGAAACGTCACGATGAAAGAATCAGTAAAACACACTTCAAAATGACTTTACATAAGAAAAACCTCTTTAGACTCCAAAGCCATATGTTGCAGGTCAGTTTTTAGCAAACTACTTGAATGTTCATTGTTACACATTCAAAACTATTAAAAAAACAAATATTGAAATATTTATCAGGTAAACTCAAATTAATGTTAGATAAAAATGATATCGAAATGCTTTTGGGCATAAAACATAAAACATAAAACATCAGTGCCTGACCTGAAATGCTCTCCAGAATTCCCACTGAAACTCCTCATTTTGTGGAAAGCCTTCAAAGAAGTGTGGAAGCTTTTCTAGCTGTAAAGGGACACCAACTCCATATTAAAGTCCATGTATTTGAATGCAATGTCATTAAAGTCCTGGTTGGTGTAATGATCAGGCGTCCCAATACTTTTGTTCATATAGTGCATGTTTTTTTTTAATCTTTAGACATTGGGACACTGGGAGCCTTCTACTGGTCAGACCAGTCACTTATCCAGTACTTCCACAGTCAAATGATCACTGAGGGACTTTTATGAACGGATTGTGAGATAATAAAACTGATTTATGTGCTGTAGCCACAATGTGCAATAAATTTTTATTTACCTGCAGACTCCACTGATTTTGTGCAGTTGCCAGCCTCTCAATAAAAACGCAGCAGAACAGCAGATGGTCCCATTTAATGGAAAATGAAAATGAAAATTAATAAGGTGTTCAAAGACTACATGCATATACTATTAAAATCAACTATTGATCAGTTTGAAACCCACCAAATGCTCAATTATCTGAATTACTGAGCCATACAAAACACCTCGAAAAGGCAGGAGGCCAAGTTCTAGCTTAATTGGTCACGAAGAAGACAGTTATTTTAGGGCGCCCAGGTTTTTGGCTGGTTGAGGGGAGAGGAAATCAACTTCTACTGATTTCCACTAATTTCACTGTGATGCTTTGTTAGAGTCAGAGGATGGTTTAAAGACTTGAAAGGTCTTTTTTCAGTCTGTGGAAACTCTCATTTAAACTGATTTATCAAGGCAGTCCAATCCAAGAGACACAATGAGCTTTCAGGAGCTTTCAAAACTACAGCCTGATTTGTGCAACAAAACAAAACGGAACCAGAGTTTCTAAAGAAGGCTAAGAACAGAATTACACTACCGATCTTCAGCAAAGCTCCAGTAGTTACAAACCCATTCAGTCTTTGTCTGTTTTCAGGCCTGTGCAGATCATTACACTGCACAACCATTTTTTCGCCCCAAATACAGTGGAACGCATCGCGGCTGTTACGACATTGACGAGAGATAATCGTCCTAAAAACGACTCTAATATTCGGCTTAATGTTGTAAAGCTAAATCATGACACAATACCTGCACACTATATTATGTCTATATTGGCCGAATGTGCAGCGTCTGTCGATGCAAGATACTCTTATGCCCTGATGATGCAGGCGGTTCGAGCAGGGCCTGCTCGCAAACTTCCACAGAACAGCTTCCAGCAAAATGTACAGCAACACAAACATTACGCTGGATACATTATTAACAGGTATGTTACAAGAAAAGATTATTTTCACAAATATTTGGGGAAAATAAGATGTAAAGCTGTCGATGAAACGGTCCCTGATGGGCAAATTTTGATATCATTCTCGTAATCAGCGTTTCTCACGAAAGCGGCCAAACGAAAATCTATACGAAAGACCCAAAAGTGTTCAGAAGCATAACTTTGCTGTGCAGTGTTTAATCTGTATGGGAGGATCTCACGGAAGACAGGACCGTGGACATGCAGATGATCCTGTTTAGTCCCACCTCCAGTCCAGTTTGGTATTTTCCCTCCTCACACACACTTAACAGGGGGATGAGCAGGTGAGAGAAAGAGGAGTGTGAGCACCACTAAGAAAATCCTCAGTACCTCTGAAGGTCATGGTTGAGCGCCTCAGGGCAGCAAAACACGGGGGAAAGACGATGTGGAATTCGGAGGAAACGAGAAAGGAACTTGAGAGAAAGGATCTCTCAAGTTTCTTGAGAGTGTGTGTGTGTGTATTTCTTAACGAAAGAGTGAAAGTGGGAGGAGATGAATGAGAGGAAAATGAGATCAAGGAAAAATCAGTGCAGAATGGATCAAAAGAAGTTCCCTTGTTTTTTTCATAATTAGCATAATTATATTCACGATATCATTATGCTAATAGTAGCATACTACAATGGTATCACACTACAAAGAGATAACTATGGAGTAATACGCCACCCCTGAGTAGAGATGGGAACGGGGGTGGTGTAGCACACTGTGTCTATTTCAGTCATTATTACATTCAACTAAGAAAAGTCCAAAAAGTGTCAGGGTCAATAAAGGCAACAACAAAAAATGATGTGGACAAAAATAGTGGTGGGGACAAAATGCACTGTAATAAAAAGTGTTGGGGACAAAATGCACTGTAATAAAAAGTGTTGGGGACAAAATGCACTGTAATAAAAAGTGGTGGGGACAAAGCAGGATATGATGGAAGTGTTGGGAGCTTTGGGAACAGGTTTCCCGCATAAAGGAGTTTCACACTTCAGCACTTACAAACAAGTTATATCTGCTGATATAATATTTAGCTGTTGCACTAATTAATCTTGCATGCATTTCTAATTGCAGTTGGAACCAAGCACAAGTTGTAAGGATAAAGAAATAAAGTGATGCTGGACAGCTCACGGATATAAAGCCCAACGTCGGTGTCCGCCAAAGGTGTAACCTGCAGCCTGAGTCCATCTGAGGGACTTTTTTCATGGTATGTTCCGACAGAAAGGCGGGGACTTTGTTCACACAGCAGGACAAATTAGATTTGTGTCTTTAATCCAATATCTGGCCACACTCTAGGAGTAATAAGTGACAAATCCGATTTGTATGGTCATATATCCACATCGGTTGTCATAGTAACGACACAGTCATACACAGTGTGACTAGGAAGGAATGAGGAAGATATTTTTCTTCTCACACTCTGATGATCTGATCTGAGTGGCAAACCTCAGTTTTATGACCAGAAACATTTACAGACAGACAACTGGACTTTTTGTTATTCATAGTCTGATTTTGAGGTCAAAGCGTCTCCATTAGTTTGTATTCCACTGACCCTGGTCAGGTCAGTTTAAAAAAGTGAAGACCTGCACATCTGTGCTAACAGACGGAAGACAGCATGGTAGGAGAAGATAAAGGTTTATGAGGACACTGACTGCAGGACCAACACACAGGAAAGACCTACAAAACCTTAATGAGCCAGAAGTGACTCTTTACAGCAGCGCTTGGTGCCAACAGGAAAAAACAAAAAGCAGTCAGATTTCTTGGTAAGAATGAAAAAAAGAAAGAAGAGCCACTTCCAATGTTGCACAGTTCTCCAGCCTTCCAGGAACTGAGGCTAGACGTTGAGGAAAGACAGCAGATCTATGAATGGATCTGTTCCCTGCACTCTCTGGGAAAACGTTCAAACCAACTGAAGGATGCAAAACCACTCAATTTGTGAATATACTATAACGCCATTCAGCATTAAGACTATACTACAGTCTCACCTAAAGGAGAACAGGTTCTCACACCTGGAAGATAAACCCACACAGCGGGAACGTGAAGCATTTACAGCAAACAACCTGAAACACCTCACAGCCTCAGACACATTCTTCAAGACAGGAGAGGATCTCTACCCGCAGGCGTCTTGCGTTAAAGAGGTGATGAACTCATAAAAGGACATTTAAGAATTATATTTTTTTTATTGTGCATGGATCTTTTTGTAGATATCATGACTTTACAGATACACTTTAGATACATATTTATGATTATACATTTCTGATCTCATAACGAACATTTTAAAGTGATATGTATGTATAGTATAACAAATTTTTCATTTTGGAATGTAAGGTGTATGAGGTAACTGCAAACATTAAAATTACATAAAATGGTCTTGTTTTTGTGCATATTTTATTTATTTTTGTAGTTTTTTCATTCTCCCGTGGACCAAACGTAGAAGCCTACTATGGTGGGGGAGATGGTAAAATGGCACACTTCGCAATTACGGTTTATCACTATCAAAAATAGGATTTTTTTTTCCTTTAGTGACAAAGAGAAGCCATCTGCAGACCATCTAACCGACCAAATCATAGAATTCAATCAAGACTTCTTGCAAGGTACCTGTAGTTTTTAACGGGGTGCGACAGCACCACTGCCATAATAGACCCCACGTCCCGCTGCCGCCTTCACGCAGCGCCGGCCATCCGTCACCACGACTCAACACAGAGAAAAGGCAAAAAAAATGAGATTCACAGGAAGTACATGTAGAACCAACACATATAACTGCTTTTTGCTTTTTCTTTAACATGTTTTTTCTTCGTTTCTCTAGAGATGATTAATTCTGATGCTTTACTTAAATAAAAAAATAAACTTCCGATACGATGATCTGAACAAAGAGGATAACATAAAAAACCAAAAAAAGAATGTTTCATTATATATTCAGTATTCAAGATTACGTAAATAATCTAGACATCCAAAAAATAATACCAATAAAAGTAAACACAATATAATTTGTGTTTCTAAACCTAAACTCAAAGAAATTAGGAAAACACTAGCAGAACAAAATCTGATTTGAATCACAAGTCTAAAATCATCATTATCTTGAAATAAAACGCTTTCAATAACGAAGTTTTGTGGTACTACAGTTAACCAAAACACAAGAAGAAGGGCTTGCACAGAGAATATGTTCCATAAAACATATCACAAGACGCATTCGTTTTTTTAATCTTTTTTCTCTTCTTCTCACTAAGGTGCAAAAATAATGACTCGAGGAAAGATTTCGATAAGCATACATTTTTTTTGTGCTGAACCATATTTTGGAGCAAAGCAGCTGTATGATTGTAAAATCAAGCTACAGTATAGTTACATGATAGTAAAAATAACTTTTAACTTGTGTTAGGATTCTGACCTGCCCCACCCCCCCGCCCTCATAGTCCTAGTCCTAACAGTATGCCAAGCCATTCTGCAAATGAACAGGTCCTTGCATCACACTGTACAAAAATATACTACCATTTTCTATTCATTTTTGCATCCCTACACATTCTGCACATCAAAAAAGTTTTGACAAAAGTGCTAAATGAATGTTCTACAATGTGAACAAGCATATTCACCTCATGCCTTCTCCTTATCAAAGACTAAATCTCCCAAGGAAAGCTGGGTCCATTTGGGGCCCCGAGGCTCCTTGTGGCCCTTCAGCCTTCTCCCATGTGCTTGTGGGAGACTGACCCCCCCTTCTATCGTATTCACTGGCTCTCTGAGTCCCAGGCCCAAACCAGCACACCAGTGAACACCGCCACCATGAAGCTAGCTTTGGAACACATATAAAGTGTCACATACTGGACAGTTTATAATCCAAACTGAAAATATAAATAACTTCAGCTACATATAAATGAAGGGTAAAAGGAGTATGTGACGAGCAGTAAGCCTTAATCCTAATCCTTCAATGATCACCTCATAGCAAACATAATAGGAATTGCTGTTCTTTCTGATAGCAGTGCACAGAGAGAGAAGAGATTGACAGCAGAGGAAAACAGAAGAGCGTCAGAAAGATGAGTCAGCAAATTAAAACCTACAGCCTCGGCTTCCTTTTCTCATCCTTTTATTCTCTTACCGACGCGACTCTCTCAGCCTGTGCTGGTGCCAAGAAAGAAATCGTAACGGAAACAGAAAGAAACAGAAAAATCAAACTGAAAAAAAAAAACGACAGGTTCCTGCCTCGCGGTTTTTGCAGACTCACTCGATGACAAAGTACTGGATGGCAACAGCAATGAGGATGGAAGTGACAGCCAGGAGGGCGATAATGAGAAAAGAGAACTGTTCGTCCGTCAGGCTCCGTCTGGGCCGCTGCGCCTCGGCCGCTTTGGACCCTGTGGAGCTGGAGGTGCTGGGGGATTCGGTACGAGGGGGCAAGAGAGTGACAGTGGAGCTGTAGGGCCCGATGATCTCTGGGGCATCCTGGCACTGGCGGATGGCACAGACGCGGAAGCGGTACTCAGCAGAAGAGCTCAGGTTGGGCAGCTGGAACACAGTTGCTGAGCCCTTATAGATCTAACAGAACAGGGAGAGGAATTCCCAGAAGAAGTGAACCTTCTAACTTAAGGCCACAAAACAAAGCATCATTTAGTGATTAACCTGTTTTGCAATGTTACAATCAACTAAAATAATGATGTAAAATTTATCTGCTGCTTTTGGCCAAAATTACATTGCTTTTACTGTCTATATTTCACAACTGAACAAAGTTTCTCTTGTTAATTTAGAATAACACGAAACGAATCTAATCAAAACAGTATGAATTTTGAGCAAATAACAAATAATCAAAATCAAACTGAACTTAACGTGGCACTCTGGTACCTGTCTGAAATCAGAATTTCCTTGCATGCACTGCAGGCAGTAGATAACTGGATCTCCCTTCATTGGTGGTAGGGTTTCCCAACTGATCTCACAGGAGTCGTCTATTCGTTCCACACGTGGTGCTGAGAAGAGACACACAGACAGAAAGTTACCGTTGTGAATATACATTACAGAAAGCTGTAAGATATGGGGAAAAGATGCTTCCTAAGTGAGAAGGTGATAATTATGCAGGCTGTACCTTTCAGTGGAGCCGGGGGTGAGCGCGGAGTGGTGACCGTGTAAACAGACGAGAAGGGCCCTTCGCCCGCCTCATTAAAGGCCTGGATGCGAAATGTGTACGAGGTAGACTCATTTAGCCTCTGCACTTTGTGAGTGTGGCAAGGTCCCTTATATAAGGAGATAAACCTTCAGAGAGAGAGATGAGAGAGAAATATGTAAATTTTGTTAGAAGGTTTCCTCCCCAGTTTGGCCCCTCCCAAATCCTACCCTCCAGAATAAGCTAAATTAAGGCCTGTTGCAGATGGCTGGGGGCATAGTTGGGGATCAAGCTCATAACATGCAGATAAGGGATCAATCCATGCTTTACATTTTTGCCATGTTTCAGTCTTTCTTAACAAAGAAATTAAAACTACAGAAGTTTAATCATTTGTAAAAGTTTTACTTATTTTACCATTTTTAACACTGTAAGCGCGTAATTACAGTAAAGTAAGAGCAACCCGAGACACTGCCTGAAGCAGAAATTGCTCCATTTCCTCTGAGAAAAGGATGTTCTCACCTGCCATTCTTGTCCTCCATTTGGAGGTGGTACTGCAGGGAGTCTGTGGGGGTTGCTTTGGCTGGGCCTTCACCCCACTTGAGCCTGAGGGTCTGGTGGCTGAAAGCAGTGCATTCCAGGCGTGGAGGCAGAGGGGGCAGGGGCTTGGTCTTCAGCTTAAAGGTGTGGCTAAAGGGACCGGCACCAAGGCTGTTCAGAGCCTGAATCCTTATCCTGCAATGCAATTTCAGACTTTATTTTTACGAGCATGTTTTGTAAAATGCATCTTGATACAAGTATGTATCATTACAACTCATTAGTAAATGAACCATAAGCTTAGAAATGGAACTCATGTGCACCTGTAGCTGGTGTCAGGCTGCAGGTTCTGTATGATGTATTTGGTTACGGGCCCGGTGAGAATGGGCTGTCTCTCTCCAGTGTCAATCAGGTAAGATGTGATCTCTGCTCCGTGATCACAAGGTGCCTCCCAGCGTAGCCCAAGGCAGGTGGATGGGGAGTAGAGCAGTGGAGAAGGACCATCACCCTCATCCTCTCCCTCCTCTTCCTCCTCCTCTTCTCCTCTGTCACTGCTAGTGTTCTCCACTCGCATCTCAGACTCTCGAAGAGCGTGAACGCTACCGACCGCAGCTGGAACTGAGCACGGCGTCTGACACAGAACTACGTCGCTGAAGGGTCCCACACCTGCTACGTTCACAGCCTGCAAAAACACAACCAAAAATACCCCCAACATTTTTTTGTGCGACTACACAAAACGATCTCCAACCATAATCTGTCGTTGAGATTATGTGGTAAGAACACAGAAACAAAAGTTATTACCTGTGGAGACTTATGTGCTGACATTAAACTAATGCCTTCTCTGAAACATTGCTGACAATGTCTGAAATCAGAGCTACGCAATATATTTTCTGTTAATTGTTATCACAATATCGGCCTCTGGAATACTGCATAATTCAATTTAACTTCCAACCACTCAAAGTGTGACCAATCACATCTCTAGGTGAGTTACTGGGTGTTCTAATGAATTGAGGTGTTAATGTAATCAAACTAAATCTAATCTTTAGCCACTGCAAAACAGGATAACCCATCAGAAAATGCATATATTACATATATCAGCCCTTAAGGCACATCTACTAAAACAGCATCATAAAATCTGGCTCAAAAGTAAATTAGGTCACCGATAAGTTTACGTTTGATGGGTTTGTGTACCAAAGCATTTTCTAATTCATCATAATTCATTCTTACAGGATGATTTTCTAACCACCGAATTAAACAGGCTGTTTTTGTGGATGTGCCTTAAAGGCTGATATATGTAATATATCCCTTTTCTGATTGGCCATCATGTTTTGCAGCTCAAAACTTAGAAGAATGGTTGGGGCTAAACTGCTGCAGGCTGAATATGAAGATATATACTAACATCACAAAAATGGGCTGTATTTACAGTTAAGTTTCCACTGATATATTAAAAAGCATCTCGAAAGCAATATATAGCAGTAGAACTGGTTTTGGTTAACTAGTTCTTATAACAGTCAGCTGTTATTGGTTCCACTAGCTTTTGTTCAATATTCTCATTTTAAAAGACAAAATAAAAAAGAAATATTTGTAGTAAGCATAATTAGCCACTTGGTGGAGCTGAAAGCATGACTGTTACTACTATTCAGCTTTCACTATTATGATTCATTATTTTGAGTCATCACTCCCCCAGATAAGAATATACAGAAAGGGGTGTAACCATCCCTAAATACTGTAACTGTATCCTTAAAATCCTGTATCAAAACAACCCACTGGGCCAGGATTTAGACCCCTGGACGACAGAAAACCCAGCATTCAGCATGTACCTGGGAAAAATGCAGAGTTTGTTGCAATTACATCAGCTAACTGCAGTCAGTGGGTGTGTAGTCACTTGCTCTCTCTTTCCACTGTTTACCTGCACTCTGCAAAAGTAGTTGGTGGCAGGTAGCAAGCCCTTGAGCTCATGGCTCATCCCAGACCCGGTATAGCACACTTGCATGCTCCCCTCGGCTGCACCCCACTCCAGTCGATACTCTGTCACCGCTGCTCCATTACAAAGTGGAGTCTGGAGCAAAACAAGAAAGGTATTTGTACAGCTTTAATACAGTATTTGTAAAAATGCTGGATGAAGAAATATGATTACAACTGCCTGCCAGAGACGCCTTCTTCCACACAGCAAAGTTTATAGAAAAAAACCCAAAAAACAGCAAGGCCGTAATGTGACTGTTATAATGTGACGGTATACTTACTTCCCAGCTGACAACAGCACATGAGGGCGATTTGCAGACAATGTGAGGAGGCCGACAGGGCTCCGGAGCGCCTGGTCCTGTGGTCACCTCGGTGCGGTCTGAGAACGGTCCGTACTGTCACCCACACAGACACAGGAGAACAAGTTCACAGAAAACTTAAATAGAAGAAAGTGGTCTTCCATAAAATGGTATTTTGAAACATGTTTTGGGTAAAATGGGTCCTTAAAGCAATAGTTATTTACAAAATCAAACTTATTAGGTATGTTAGCCTCCAAACTCCTGTATAGTAATAAAGAAGCAAAATCTGGTCCCCAAACTTGGCTGATCAGCTCTAAGTTCTAGTAACTATGTTCTATTTTCTGGTGTGGAACTACTGCTTACCCCAGCTTTATTGGCTGCTCTCAAGCGGAAGCCGTATGTTCTGCCAGGCAATAAATTGCACACAGTGCAGTCGAGCTCAGAGCCCTGGTACACCTCTTTGCCCTCCTCAGCCTGGGGGGCAAACACTTCCACACTAAAACTGCACACAGCACTTCCTCCATCCACCTGTGGAGGAGCTAATACACACACACACACACACATGCACACACAAGTGTAAATGTTAGTATATATTATAATCAAATAAAGCCATTTATTTGGCTAAAACAAAATTAAATATGAAAGCACACACCCCAAAACACACCCACACCCACACCCCTACACCCACCCACACCCCAACAGCAAGCTTACCCCAGCGAAGCTGGACCTCTCTGGCTTTGGGTTTACCCACTACTCTGGGCGGCTGACATGTGCCCGGAGGAACAGCTGGCATCTGGACCTGCAGTGTCTCTGACAACTACAAGACACCCCCATAAATAACATAATACACAAACAAACAAATCAATTTCATGCCAAAACAGGACAAACATTATGTAGTCTTTTAATAGTATGAGTCATCTGTGACAACATGTTAATTGTTCTGATTAATTCATATCAATATTCTTTTCTAAGCATATGGTAAGTTACTACTTCAACTACATGATTGTTTATAAAGAGAACAAAATGAGCCCTGTTTAGTTAAACCTAGTGCAGTGTGTGAAGTGTTGTATACATCACTTCCGCTCTGAAATGCTGCGCTATTAGATATTTTTTTGTCTGATTTATACAGATCATTGTTTGCCTTTAAAACTTGAAAATATTCTTTACTCTTTGCTACAAAGGCTTGTATAAATAAATGAACTAGAGGATGGAGAATGTCTGATTTAATGAATTAATTAAATTGGGACTGAATCTGGTTGAACGCCAGAACCAGTGACAGCTATTTGAAGCCATGTTCTTTTGCAGCATGACTCACTGCTCAGTCCTGGCAAGCCCCACACATCAGGGGAAAGCAAAACAAAGACATATGAGAAAGGCCTATACGTTAAAATGATACAAATTACATGCGAGTGGGGAACCAAACTTGTCATTCTATGTCTGCGTGTTACTCATGTCTATAAAAACAGTGACTGGCTTGATTAAAATGTATGTGTGTAGACATGAATGCATTACCGGGCTCTGGCCTCCCTCACTGAGGCAGTAGACTTTAGCCTGGTACGACCAACCTGGATTCAGCCCGTCACACACACACTCCAAAGCTGAACCCTTGTACACTTTCTCCCAAGAGGAGCCTGTAAATAAGAACACACACAATTACAGCATGGCCATCATAATCTAAGCATAAATGTGGGCTAGAAACAACAATCACGTACCACTTAGACCCTCAGATAGTTCCACCACATACTCGGTCACATCTGAACCGCCGTTATCTTTCGGGGGATCTGTCGGGTAAACAAGATGTAAACAGACAATAATGAAGCACACTAAATATATATACACACACACACACACCCCCACACACACCCCCACCCCAATATAGTCACAAGCAGCAAGCATTTCAAAGAAAAACTTACCCCAAGTCATGCGGAAGCTGGTGGGATGTGGTTTGCCTTTGATGGAGGGTTTACAGGGGCAGCTGGGTCTGTCTGGGGCAGTAGTGAACTCAGATATGGGACCAGGGTTACTCTTCCCTTCTGTATTATATGCAGCAACCTGAAATACAAAAGAGGAACTAACACCACCGCAGCACTCAATGGTCTGGCAGACCATTCTGATGGAAACAAATTGCAACATTTTGGAATATAATGTACTAAAATTTAAACAAAGCGGCACCAAGAAAACAGCAACATTTACAGCAGAACCCAAAAAAGGTACATCATAACTGAGAAATCATCATTCTGGTCTTGCTGCTTCATTAGTATAATCCAGCGGTAGTGGAGCTCCCTGCTCACTCGTGGCAATGGGATATAATTGGAGCTGTAAGAGGAGAAAGTTTCTCAGCAGGTAACAAGAGTCTCATCAGCTTCCATCCAGGAGCCCTGATCACATTAATACACTTCTGTTTTTGGAGACGTAATTGCAATCAGGGCTTTCTCTGATGACACCAAAGAGCTGCGAGGTAGAGCTCCATCTTGTTTTCTTTTTAACATCCAGCAAAAGCACAACATGAAAGGAGAAAGAAATAGGAAAAAGAGAAAGAATGATGACTGTACCTGCATAGCAGCTGGTCTCTTAAGTGCTGAATCAGTTTTCCGGCAATGCTAAAGTAAAACTTCATCCAAAAATGCTAATGATACTAGTAATGAATGTAAGCTCACTGGGGCCAGTTTCATGCACAAGCTCCGATGGCAGTGCTTTGCTGGCCACTGAAGCCTAATAGCACTGGCTCAGCAGATAAATGACTCACTTACACCCACATAAAATGTTAAACATTCACCAAATGTGCACATAGCAAAGAAGAAGTCAGTCTCACCCTGAACTTGTACTTGGTGCTCCTATGCAGATTCCGCACTGTGCATTCCAATTCATCACCATCGTAGCTGGGCTGGAACCCATAACCCTGTAAATTCAAAACAAAACGGCCAATCAACAGCCTGCAACAAATCAAGCAGTAGTAATACAAGTAGGTGTATTGTGTGCAGGAGACTAGAGCTGCATGATATTGACATTATGATATTGATATCTGTACTGTAATTTTACTGCTATATGCTGTGACTATGATACATTTTAAGACATTAAAGGGTCCTTATCACATTTTTCTGAACCTAAAAAGGCTTAAAGTTTAACAATACCGTTTGATACATTTACCACCCCCCATCCATACAGTACATATATGGAAAATAACCTACCAAACCATCATTTTTGTGATGTCACAAAATCAACACATTTAAATCTCCTTATTCTGGCTACAGCAGTTACTGACAGTCTTAGTAAAGAGTAATATAAAGACTCTAATCTTTTCGTCACTGCTCTCCAAGGTACCAGGGTTTTATGTCTGCCGAGAAAGAGGCTTGTCAATCACAATTTTACAAACGATCAAAAAAGGGCAGATAACATGAAGATGTTTTCATATTCATGTAGTACTTCATGAACAACCAAAGTGTCATTAAAATACTGATTTAGAGCAATTACTACCATTTGCCTGTGTGTTCTGTCCATTCCAAAAAACCTGAATTAATTGAATACTGCGTACAGTAATATCTTCATGATTTATTATTTGTTGTGATTCCTACCTTTGCATCAAGTTTAAATCAGGAATAAGTGTAGATGTTTGTGAATGTATGAGGTCATGCCTCACCGAGCCCTCTTCCTCCATTTCAAGCACGTAGCAGATATCATCTTCTTTTGGTGATCCGACTGGCCTGTTCCACCGCATGCAGACCCAGGTGACTCCGGCCTGGACCAACTCTGGGCTCTGGGGGGGCGCAGGGACGCTGCACGATGTCATCATGTCCACAGGTTCACTGAACTCACTACACAGAAAGAGAGGGACATTACCGAAAGAGTGTGGCTGGTTTCTTAAAATGAGAGCTAAGAAAACTCCCTCATACCTGACACCCATGTCATTTTTTGCTGCTAGACGGAATGAGTATTTGGACGCGGGAGAGAGCTTGGTTACCCTGTACTGCTTCTGGGGGCCGTAGTAGCACTGCTCAAACACTCCTGTGCCTTTGCCCTGTTCAGAATAGAGCATCACAACAACATACAAGGTACACTGCAGGTTAGGAGCCAAACCCTTTTTGGGTTTATTTACAAAGTCGATCCAGGTTACAGCAGCAAAGATAATAAACACAAGCAGGAAGATACTGTTTATAAAAAAACATAATAAAAAAAAAAAAGCACAATAAGAAACAGATTAAAACATTTTAAGGTAAAGACTGTACCTCATCCCACTGTAGAATGTAGTTTTGTATTTTGGAACCGTTGTCACATGGAGCCTGTAAAGAAATGTGTGTTATAACAGATTAACAGAGTGATTAACACTGATTAACAGTGTGTGTATTTTACTTATAACAGAGTAAAATGCATCTGCTACTAAACGTAAACGGTACAAAGACACTGTTGGGAATATTTTCTGAAGGTCAAGAAGTGAATTATGTTCAACTACAGCAAACAAATGTTTGCCGATATCTGAAAAGAACTACACTAAAAGACGTTTTAGTGAAAATAAGATTGTCTGTAACAAACACAAACAGAAGGGCACACAGTCTGAGGAGGGAGAGATGTCCAGAAAAGGCAACAGCTTTCCTAAATGGAAAGTGCTCAGTAACTCTGAGGCAACAGTTCCGATGGAAAAAGGAAACTAAAACGTATATAACAACGAGTTTTAGAGGGAAGTAACATCACTACATAAAGCATTTTCTTGATGAAAGTTAAAAAATACTTTCATTTTTCATTAACATTTGAAATTTGAAAAAAGAAAAGAAACAATAACTAATTACAACAAGTACAATAGATAATTATCAACTGCATGGTTCTAAATTAAACTGTTTTAATTAAACTATATTTAATTTACCTAAAATACTTTAGTCAACATTGTAATAGTGGCTTTACAATATTAACTGATTAAATGTTTTTTAAAAACAAAATAAGACACGATGTCCTGATGGTGGAGGGAGCAAGAGAGCGAATGTAACAAAGCAAAACAGCCAAAGCTTTTCATGGCAGACACTAAGAATGAGAAGAAGTTAGTGTGTGTGGTGTTGAGTACAACTAAATATGTATTTGATGTCACAGATTTGTAGGAAATTGCTTAGAAGGAGAGCTGTGTGTGCACCTTCCACTGCAGGACCAGGTTGCTCTTCGTGCCGCTGGCTTTGCGAGGTGGGCTGGGTGCGTCAGGCTCACAGCTCAGAGTAGTGAAACTTGCTGGCTCAGAGGGGCTTCCCTGTAAACTATTACACACAGCCTGGACCCTGCAGGTGCAAGTGCAGATATAAGAACACACAAATACGACTTTCATTTGGCTTTTAACGGTCATAAAGGGACCCTGAAATTAGTCCAGAACTGAACACAAACCTGACATGGTAGTCTGTTGCTGGTCTTAGGTTCTCTATAGTTGCACTTAGATCCTTACCACTGGGGAAACAGGACAAAAGAAAGAGATATTATTAAAACAGATACAGCTCCGGCAATAAAGTTTCTCTTAGAAGATGATCACTGAAAAGAAAATGCATATAAAAAAAAACAAAACAAAATGAGAAACTCGATTTTCATTGTTCCAATCAAATTTAAACCTGGTTAGTACAGAATTGATCCGTCATGTTTAGCTCATTTCTGATTCAGTTCCAAGTCATAAATGTACAAAATACTTGAGATATTTACTCTTCAAACATACTTTCAACAGATTTCCAAATTATCCAAACACAAAGTGCTGGTTTCGTTTTTATATGGTTCGACAGCGAACGGGGAGCACTTTATAAAAAACACATTACAGGCAGGCAAATGTTTAATCCAAAAAAATATATAAAGAATATATATAGTCATTACTATTACAGTAAGAGTTACTCTTCACAGAGAAGAGGCAAATCTATGGAATGAACCATTCCACATTATAAAAATACACTATTTCTTTTATGACAACGTTTCACAACGCCCTGCTCAGCATATACAGTAATCCCTCAGTTTAACGCGGATCAGCAGCCGCAGATTCTCATGCAGATTTTTTTCTGAGAACCAAACTAATATTTTTTTTGCAGAATCCCAAGCACAGACACGGAAAAGGCAGGTATCCTCGCATTTTTTGTGCTTTCGTGATTTCCGGGCCTCGTCGGCCACGCCCCTCATACTGCCCACCCTGCAGAGGACGAGGGGGTGCGGCAGGACTGGCTCCCATGAGCCTTTGCTGCACGGTTGGCCCAGTTCTATGTGTTTCTGTGAGTGTTTGGGGGGGGGGGGTAGTTAGTGAACTGTGTGTGTGTGTGTGTGTGTGTGTGGTTGAGCCCGTCTCGCCGGTCCCCCTCCTCCAGAGTGTTCGCTGCTGGAGTATTGAGAGGCGACTCCAGAGCTCTGGGTGAGACGGGTGCAGTACTGGGGTGTTCCGGTTGGGGGCGCAGTTCTCTGTGTGGCAAACGTCTGTTCAAAGCTGTAAATGTTGAGAATGAAAGACGTTTTGCTTGAAGAACGGTGTGTTACTGTGTTCTCTCTCACACTCGCCGCAGTGTTTATGTTCTAGCGCTGCTGGTGTTCAGTGTAAACTGTACAATAGGGATGTGCGTTTATCTCCACAATATCTTCAAGGTTAATGAGTTTAAAATGAAACTGAAGTATGTTTGGGGGCATATTTAGGGTATACACTATAAAAATACACATTTTTAGGATTTTTTTGACAACGCAGTTTTTCACTGCTCTTGAAACCTAAGCCCGCGAACGTAACTTTTTCCTTTAGTTAAACCTAAACTCACAATCAGGTGAGTTTAGGTTGATCAGGTTTACTGGGTTTATCTGGATCCAAAGTACTGAACTTTCTATTTCCATTATAGAATTACCTGAAGGCAGTGTTGTATTTTCCGTCTTTGCCACTGTAGGAGACAGACACTTCATAACTGAAGCACAGATCATCAGGTTTATCTCCTTCTTTCTGCTCCTCCTCTACTCCTGTCCTCACTGGGGCCTCCCAGCACAAACATGCTCCTCTGGCCTGGATGTCCGTCACCTGAAGAATTCATTCATAAATGCTGCTGCTTTAGTGTGTGTGTGTGTTACAGATATACATACAAACACTATACCTCATCAGTGTCTGACCTCATAAACGTGCTACAGAAAGACTGGGAACAAATTCTGACAGAAACACTGCAAAATCTTGAGGAAAGCCTTCCAGGAAGAGTGGAAGCTGTTACAGGTGTAAAGGGGGGCCAACTCCAGATTAACGCCGATGCATATGAATGCACTGTCATTGGTCCCTGTGGTGTAATGACTGAAGCCAATACTTTAGTCCATATAGTGGTAATTTTGATGGCCATGTAGAATCTCATTCTAAACGGTAAACATGCTGTTATGCAGTTTTTTGCCAGGCTGTATCTTCAGTGTCTTCGAAGGGAGTCACGTAAGATCAGTTTAGGCGACTTACTATTTCTGGAAAACTAAAGAAAACTGTTACGCAAGCAGGAGGGAAGACTGGGGTATATTCTTTATAAGTTTTCTTCCGCTTGAGAAGAATGTCTATCCTTCAGGTACAGCCGCAGATCTGTTCATCTTTTTTTATTTTTTGATAAAAATAACCGACATTAGTAGGGCACGCAACATCAGCAGCACACTAAAACAAGTTTTATTCTGTTCTTTCAGGTTTAGTCTCGTTTCTTTGTTCTCCATGCGATTTTGCATTTGCTGTCTCTCCTCACTTCCCTGTGCTTATCTCCGTGGAAATAATCCATTCAACCAAGAAGGCCTTCACAAGAGCACCTCGCTCCACTGCCCCTGCATTTCCTTCTGGCTTTTCATTTAGCCCCTCTGCTCTCCGGTGAGGAGAATGACGACAAAGCTCCACTCATTAGACACTAATAAGACCGCTGTTAACTAAAACCCTCTTGGAAAAGTACTCAGACCAACATGACTTCTTTTACACAACAGGGGAAAAAGAAAGTCAACCTTAAGGTAAGCTATGATTCATGGACTGTCAAACTCAGTCCCATTATGGTTAGACCATTCACTTGAAAGCCTTTGCTTAAACTCATTTTGCCACAGAGGACAAATAATCATGTGAACACTAATTTACCAATTCAAATATCTTTTTTCAAACATTACCAAGCTCTAAGTAAAGAGAACATTACACTTTAATTACAGGAGTGAAATATATTAGTAGAAATCCGGCTGTTATTCATTAAGTTAGCTTTAATAGTCCTTAACAGACCTCTATAACAGACTTATGCACGCATATATAATCACTCAACATGAAAATGACGGACATTATGAAAGCACCGTTAGAGCATCTTTAGTCAGGTGTGGATGTGAAAACTTTCGGTTTCAGCAATGTTTAAATAACATTCTCATGAAACCCAACTCTGCTCATATGCAGCTCTTCAAATAGTGGGGCATGCACCTGTTAGACATGAACTCTTCCACACACTCACCACTGGCTTGCTGATCTTGTTTAACCATTCTTGAAGAGCCTGTGTCTTTTCATTCAGTTCTGAAAACAAAGGAGCAAAGTGAGAAAATTTCAAAATGCTAGCCTTTCTTTTGATGATACAAACGAGTTCTGTAATAATCACCATATTTTAATGTGTGTTGTGAGAATTCAAGCCAATCACTGGACAATCAGTCTTTGTACTGGATTACCGCAATATATATCTGCAGCTTTCATTCTAAATGTTTATTGCACTGATAGTTGTTTTACTGTTTTGTGTTACTTTTTGCCTTCATGTCATGTGTTGTGTTTGATTTCTGTGCTATTCGTGCACCTGGGACTGTAAGAAACATGTTTTTATTCAGTCATATACTGTATATGTGAATGTAGAAAATACATGTGTGTTAAGTGAAATATCTTAAATTATATACTGCAGCGAATCACATGGCATTAGTGTATATACTGCACAGGCCAACTGGACTGAACCCTGCTTAGTGCTGTTCCATGAATCATGTGGCAAAGGCTCTTGTGCAGTAGCTCTAACTCGTCTAGACCAGGCCACGAGTCACACAGTTAGTCTGGGTTAATTATGGCTGTTAGCTACATTAGCCACTGGAGCAGAGAAAGAGAGGACACACTGCCCGACCTGGATAAAGTCAGATCAGTGAGGTGCTCAGTCCCTAAAGCACATTTCTTCCCATTCTAGCATCAATTTCTGCACTAGAGTGGAGATTTGACAGCACTATAATTTCTGTCGTTTCTGACTGTTTCTATAATGGAGCCATATTTGAAAAAGAAAGCGTTTCAAAGCGAATACAGTAAATACGTGATCATATCTCGTGGTGCCTAGTGAATATGGGAGCTAACCTGAGACTATAGAACACCAGTCTAGGGATCATTTGGTTTTTACACTCCACAATAGGCAAGAGTGTAATGTCATTGTACAATAAAAACCCATAGAACTGGTAACATTGAATGATTTGCCACAACAGTTACTGCATGTAGAGCAAGTCACAACAACCTGCATCACTGTAAGGAGTCTTAAAGGAACAAACTACTCTGTTTTTGTGATCCTATGCAATACTGTCTAATTGCCTTATAATACACAATAGTATGCTATTGTCATGCAGTAGAGTTAAGTGTTTAAGTGATTTTACTGTAGAATATTATAGTTACTGGAAGCCAAATCATCAGGTAGAATGATAAGAAAAAACACAAACACACACAACACAAATCAATTATAAATTTCATATAGAAATATCTCTCTACCTCCAGGATCTGAATCTCTCCCTCTCCCTGGAGATTCCATGCCCAGGCCAGAGACTGCTGCACTGGCCTGGCTCTGCTCCTCAACCCCCTTCTGCCCGAGGCCATTCTGGAGGTCCCCGCCTGATGGTGGGGTTCCACGACTTTTCTGTGGGGAAAGGGGAGGACTGTCTTTGGAAGGAACTAGACCACCTCCTCCACCTGCCTGCCCACCCTGACGCTCTTTCAGTTTCTTCTGCAGGCGCTCATAGGTTTTGTTAGCCCTTTCATCCCTGTGAACAAACGGTGTTCGTCCGTGTGGCGGGTGAGTGTCTGTGGAAACTGGAAACACACAGGAAGATGCAATATATGGGGGACAAGTTACACAAACAAAAACAAATGTATCTCAAACAGCATGGTTTCAAATGGAGGTAGCAAATCTAAAACATCAAACAAAGAAAGTTGATGGTTACATGAACTGCCACACAAGCAAACATACTGAGACATCACTGTAATGGATATTTATTAGTTCTAAATTTTCGCTTAATATTTCAAGTGAAGGACGGGGGTGGGGGGGGGGGAAGACAGCACAGATGCAC
Organism: Brachypetersius gabonensis; assembly: GCA_037577145.1. Classification (NCBI taxonomy): domain Eukaryota; kingdom Metazoa; phylum Chordata; class Actinopteri; order Characiformes; family Alestidae; genus Brachypetersius; species Brachypetersius gabonensis. The sequence goes on from JBBJLR010000001.1 coordinate 23,576,365, forward strand.
CTCTTATAATCAACAGTCAACAAAAGCAAAAATATTAATTGTGAAAGACATCAATGTGTTTTATTGTCAATTAATAATTAAAAAGTCCCTTTATAGGTCCTCAGTCCAACAGACTGCAGTACACTAGAGAAAGGGTTATATTCGCTCAGATGAAACATAGAACGGTGCCAGTGTTACACCGATTTCTGTAACCATCAGTTTCTGTGACACAAAGGAGTATTTTGATGCTGAATAAACGTAGAGACACTGGCATGGACGGGCTTGCAACAGACATCCAAACGTCATTATTGAAAACCAACCAAATGTGGGTTAAAATAAAAAACATTACTTTAATCCATTACACATTGTTTAAGCAAATATGACAAAAAGCTCTTTTTTTTATATATATACCCAACTATTTGGAGAAAACTTCCCTCTTTTTTCCTATAAAAATCCCCAAACATACATATAAAAGTTTTCAGAACCTTCTGCTTACACACACATTAGTATAACAACAACAGATGTAGAAATAATTGAAAAAAAAATTGAACAAATATTTACAACCACAAGTCGCCGGTAGGGTTTATGTATTTACAGTTACTCTCAGTCAGTGTTTTAGCAATGATGCACCTGATGCGCTTGCTCAATCATTTTCTGAGGGTTAAAAGAACCAGAATTATGAAATAATTATATATATATAATATAGTTTAAGTCTTTACATTTATGGCATTAGGCAGACGCTCTTATCCAGGTTCAGGTCCTCTGCAGCAACTGAAGCCTGTTAATAAACTGGTGCAACACCAAAGCAGAAAACAGAAAAGTATGATGATCACACTCACCCTGCTCTGAGTAGATGTGCGCTGGGTGGTACTGAGAGATGTATGGGGGATTCATGTCTCCCGTACCGCCGGCCATGCCTGAGTACAGGTGAGGAGGAGGCATGATGGGATGATGAGGGTGGGGAATGAAGGCCTGCAGGTGGGCGTGGGGGGGTGGAGGGGGCGGGTGATGCAGCGGAGAGTGGCCCCCCGGGTGGAACTCTGTCTGAGGTAAGACCAAAACCCGCCTCACTCCATTTTCCTCAATGATCTTAGCGAGAGAATGAAATACAAGACAAGGAATCTTCACATTGTTTTCAACAGAAAAACTTTGTTACTTTAGCTTGTAAAACTACAGAAAAAACTGAAGTAGCTGAAGAAGCAAAACGGTCTACGCAAACTTACTTGTTGAACGTATCCAGGAGGCACATAAATTGGAGGCACTGAACCATTTGGGGACATCATGGGAACCTGAGCAGGACCTGCAGAAACAAAGATTACAACAGTGTCAACAATGTATTGCCAATTTATTGCTACACTAAGACCAAATGCAGGTAATTAGAAGCAGGCATATAGCAATACATTGATATGTACTGATGCATAAAACCAGTACCACAACTGATGACGTCAGCAGCATTAGTGTTGTTCAGTATGCCACCAGGTAATTTAGTGTAATCTATCCTGTTTAACTGGATTTACTACAGTTGAATACAAATCAGTGCACCCATAGTTTTGATACTTCTTTTAACCATGGCAGAGCTGGGGCCAACTTATCAAACCATAGAAAACGAAACATAGAAATGTGTACATATTGTGAAAACATCCCATATCTTCCAGCCCTATTAGGCATTTAGTGTAACACTTTTACATCTTAAGATTCGGGTTGAGAAAAAAAGTCATCAAATGTATTCAACCAACACCAATCACAGTACATCAGAATGATCTGACCTTTCACTTTTGGAGTGTATGTGTCCTTTATGTTCATATAATGAAGATCAGAATGGAGGAACCGCTACAATCACTTAAATTAATGAGATTTCATTCAATATTTAAAAATATTTTGTGTACTGCAGAGTTCTGTTGCATGTTTGCACAGATTATAACCGTCTCTCTCCTGTAAACATATGTGTTTTGCTTTAACAGCAACAGCTACTGGCGCTGCAGTGCTGTGGGGAAATAAGAGATGACAGATGCTGCGTAGCATTTTATTTTTTTTTTTGTCCAAAATATCCTGTAATAGTGCAGACACTGGAGACAAACCTGCCCAGGGCTAAATGTGTCTCCACAGAGCATGTGCACAGAGCCAAACCTGGCACTTTTATTTTCAGCAGAATGGAGGTTTAAACCACAAAAAGTGGATTATGAAAAGGACGGCACAGCCACACTCAACATCTTCAGAAAACACACTTCCTTCCTTTGGCCAACTTCAGGATCAACCAATGAGGATCAAGGAGTGTGATGGTGGCTGGCGGCTCCCACTGAACATACCAAATGTAATAGCAAGAATTTATATAAAGAACTAAGCAAATATATACAGTACTGTGGGAAAGTCTGAAGCCACACTTCTCTCTTAGAATTTTGCTTTGATTCTGTTTTCTGCCTGTCAAACAATTTTATATTTGGCATAGTGTGTCAATTAAACAAAAGCAATGGAAATAATTGTTTTATTGTTACAGGTTGCAAAGTGCCCTAAGATACAAGGAGCCTAGATAAAGGAGCTCCGCCCACTCAGCATTCAGCACCACCAGTATACTGATCACCGCCTGATCATCTGGAATCATCTGCTCCTGGTTCTTCACTGTTTTTTTGGTCAAGTCAAAACTCTTTCAAGAAGCCTGGAGAACTATTAATCAACTATTAATGTTATTAACCCTTGAAATCTGCATATCCATTACTGTCAATTATAAAGAAGCATGTTATATTCTTCAATAAAACATTATTTACAGTTTTATTTGCAGTTTCTTTCTAAAAATAGCAAAGTTCAACTGCACCAGTAGCACTACACCAGAGATCATCACAAATACAGACAACCGACGTACTTTTCTATACTCATTTGTTACAATAAGGAAAACTAAAAGACAGCACAAAAGTTTCATAGGCAGCTTTGGTTTCAAGGAAATCAATGAGGGAACAGGGGCTCATTTTGCACAGAGGGCTCTCTGTAAAACAGCAAAGAGTTGTTTTCATCTAGCAACTCAACCACAGCATCAACATCATAAATGAAACCACAGACAGACAGAAATCTATAGACCTACATGTCATTTACAGCAGGATGTGTATATGACGCAGGTACTGGTGGCAGTAAAGCCACAAACATCGAAGCTCCAGAGCTGTAAAATCATTCGGGCCAGTCCGCTTCCACAAATCGATATGAGCTATGAGGACGAATGCATGATTTAAAAGACGTGTTGTGATGGAATGATTAGTTAAAGGCCGAGTCCTCACTTCATCTACTCTGCAGTCTACCTTGTTTCAGATGCCAGTGCAAATGTCTGCTGCAGTTTCTGCGAAAAAGGCGAAGAGTGTTTGCACGGTTTCTCAAAGAACTCTATGAGCAGAAAGACTTGGCCAACGGGTTGTTTGCTTATTAACTGAACAGTTTTTGAACGGAAAACAACTCATTCTGGTCATGGAGCATCTCTTCAGTGCTGCAGCACCTTTTGCAGCTCGCAAAATGACTTGATGTTAAAAAAAATCAACTGATTAGAAAGCTGTTAATACACCGGATATTAACTGTCTTGGATGAAAAGCAATGACTTTTTTGGCCTTTAAACGAATAATAAACTTATTTCACTACGCAAAACTAAACTTTAGATTTCAGGTTCATTTCATTTTTGAGTACTGTGCACAGTGACAACAGAACAAAAGCCCTGAACTACCCATCATTTTTTTCTATTTTGCTTCCATAGAGCCAGAATTTCTTTACTATTTTAATGCAGTCTTGAGCAACAGTTCTCCAGGCTTCCTGAAAAACTTCCTGAAGGCTCTCATTTTCACTCCAGTCCCTGAACCACACAGTGACCTACGTATGAATCATTAAGGCATAAACTACATCTAACTGAAGTCCTGAACCAGTGAAGAACCAGGAGCAGATGATTCCAGATGATCAGGCGGTGATCAGTATACTGGTGGTGCTGAATGCTGAGTGGGCGGAGCTCCTTTATCTAGAACTCCTTGTATTTTGAGGGACTTTGCAGCCTGTCAGTAAAACATTTGCTCTCATTTATTTCAGTTATTCCATGCAACAGGCCAAAGGCAAGTTTGACAGGAACACAGTTTCAGTAGTACAGTACAGTACTGTAGCTGATTTCTGGTGTACTGCTCGTTTGGGGAGAAAGCACTGCCTGTATCTCAGTGGGGACTAACCAACTGAAAAGCAAACACCATGAACCCTGTTCAGTTTACTGCTTCTGATGAAATGTTCTACAATGATCATGACAAAAACAAGAGAATGAATTCTCAGAGTTTATTTTCTCACCATTCTATAGTCTATAGTCTGGATACTCATGTTTTAGGACTTGATTATTAATAGATGCCTCATATTGTTCAAGTGGTGTGATTGCTTGCAAATAATAGCAGAGGAGCAATGAAAGAATGCTAATGAGTTACATTCGGCGCTCATGCAGTCTGACTGATTCAATTCAAATGCACTTTTGCGATGTGATGGACCAAGATGAGACAGGTTCAAATCCAGGTCTATCCTGTTGCTGAAACTTCCAACAACGGGCCCTTAACCCAAAATAAGCTTCTGGGAGGCAGTTCTTATTATTAGA
>JBBJLR010000001.1:23606259-23619406 GCA_037577145.1 Brachypetersius gabonensis
ATCCTCAGTGATGTGCACACCCAGGAACTTGGTGCTGCTCACTCTCTCCACAGACGCACCGTTGATGGTCAGAGGAGATGCTGAGTGTGCGCTCTCCTGAAATCAACAACAATCTCCTTCGTTTTCTCCACGTTCAGAGAGAGATTGTTGTCTCTGCACCTCGCGGCCAGGCGGCTCACCTCGCTTCTGTAGTTGCTCTCATCCCCTTTGCTGATGAGGCCCACCACAGTCGTGTTGGAGCTGTGTGACGGAGTGCAGTCGTGGGTCAGCCGAGTGAAGAGGAGGGGGCTCAGCACACACCCTTGAGGCGCCCCCGTGTTCAGAATGATGGTGCTGGATGTGTTGCTGCTGATCCGTACTGTTTCTGGTCTTCTGGTAAGGAAATCCAACAGCCAGTTACACAGTGAGGTGTTGAGCCCCTGCTGGACCAGTTTTTCAGTGAGCTGTTGGGGGACTATAGTGTTAAATGGCGAACTGAAGTCTATGAACAGCATACGGAGTCTTTTTTTTGTCCAGATGTGTGAGTGCTGAGTGGAGTGCAGTAGTTTGTTGTAGGCAGTAACAGTCTCTGCGTACTTCGGAGGTCGGTGGTGTGGTGTTATTGTAGGTGGCAGCCTGCTTAAACATACTCCAGTCTGTGGTGTCAAAGCAGTCCTGTAAAGCCTCTGAAGACCCTTTCGGCCTCACTTGTATCTGTTTCCGAACCGGTTTGGTGACTTTAATGAGTGGTCTGTAAGCAGGCATTAGCATGACAGTGATATGGTCTGAGGCGCCGAGGTGAGGGAGGGGGAAAGCTTTGTAAGCTCCTTTCAGGGTGGTGAAAACAAAGTCCAGTATGTTATTTCCTCGTGTTGGAAAGTCTATGTGGTGTTGTATTTTGGGAAACACACTCTAAGTCTGCCACGGCCACGGCCCAGCCAAGATGAGAAAAGCATCAGGGTGGGCCCTCTGCTGCTCACTGATGTGCTGGTACAGTTCATTCAGTGCCTCACTCCTGTTGCTGCCATTACTGGAGGGAGGGATGTACACAGCACACAGCAGTATGGCTGTATATTCCCTCGGTAGATAGAACGGCCGGCACTTAATAACCATAAACTCCAACACTGGTGAGCAGTATTTGCAGATCGCAACAGCATCGCGGCACCAGGCGTCACTGATGTAAACGCAAAAGCCGCCACCGCGGGTCTTACCTCCTGTGACGGCATGTTAGCTGGTCGAGCTGGATAGCGCGGTCCGGGACACTGTCGCTGAGCCATGTTTCCGTGAACACAAAAACACAACAGTCCTTTACGTTCTTCTGAGATGAACATAGTAAACGGATGTAGTCCAATTTGTTATTCAATGAGCGTACGTTGGCCAGAACGATGGAGGGGATAGCGGGTTTGTTTGAGCTAGCCACTAGCCTAGCTCGGATGTGTTTTGTACGACGAAGACGTACAAAAACACTGCGACTTACAGGACGAAAAACACGAAAACACTTTTGTCGGGAGAGAGAGAAGCTGCAGCGTATGCATGCGCCGCCATGATAATGTGTCCTATTACTTGATTTGAGGGGTTACATCCCTTTTACACTTTACTCTTTACATCCCATTCACATTACTGTTACATTTCAGAGTTGTCTGTCATATTTGTTCTGTCATTCCTTGCACATTGTTCAATGCAAACTGTCTCCTGCGCTATAATCATACTTATACTTACAGCCCAAATCTACTGTTTGATTATTACATTGTTGTGGTGTCTGTTGTGTCGTTTGTCTCTGTCGTAACTTGCACTCTGTTGAATGTTGCACTCATTTTCTTTGTCCCTGTGTGCAGGTGTTCGCCTGGGGCTACAACAACTCTGGCCAGGTGGGCTCTGGTTCCACCGCCAACCAGCCGACCCCACGCCGGGTCAGCAGCTGCCTGCAGAACAAGGTGGTTGTCAACATCGCCTGCGGGCAGCTCTGCTCCATGGCTGTCCTGGACAACGGAGAGGTGACTTATCCTTTGCCTCATGATGTCTGACCAATAGTATGCCAAGGTGCAGCATGTCATTTTGGGTGCGCTGATTCCGATTTTTTGTTTGATCTAATTCAATGCAAACGGTTTCCAGATAATTTTGTTGTTGTCCCCTATAAAGTTCCCACAAGTCAATGGCTTATTAAAGGCATTGTTGCTCTTAGTGATTCTGGATGTGTGCCATGTTCTGACTGAATGTTGGGTTTGGCAGATCTACGGCTGGGGCTATAACTGTAATGGGCAGCTGGGTTTGGGCAATAATGGCAACCAGCAGACACCCTGTCGTATCGCTGCTCTGCAGGGAGTCAACATTGTACAGGTGAGGCAACAGTGTTTTAAGCTTTATCACTCCTGTCATACGCTTAAGCTCTTAAAAGGCTGTTCTCATGCACATGACCAACACAAGTCTCATTACATTACATTCATTCATTTGGCAGACAATTTTATCCAAAGCGACTTACAATAAGAGGAAGTACTCAAGCTCCAGGACTCTGAGAACCAGGGGAGAGTTCTAAATGCAAGTCTCTGTCTGCTAAAGCCAAAACTGGGCACTGACAGGCTTCTATTTTGCTATCCACTAAAATATCATGGGAATAGAAGCAAACCTCTAAATAATAAGTAAATGAAGGGAAAGAAAGTTTTCTTGAAAAGTTTAAGCATTAATAATAATATCTGGATGACCATACACACCCAAGTTGTTTGTAACCTACTTAAGGTACTCAGTTCAGTTTTTCAGCTCAGTGCTGGACCTGTAGGTCAAGACGGAACTCTTTGCCCTACTCAAGTGAAACGATAAGACTTGTTTATCTAGTTAATTGCTACCATTAACATGGAAATATGAATGTATGTTTTTGTCAGGTGGCCTGCGGCTATGCACATACACTGGCACTGACAGATGAGGGATTTGTTTACGCTTGGGGAGCCAACTCTTATGGCCAGCTGGGCACTGGAAACAAGAATAACCAGGCATTACCCACACTCATCAACATGGATAAGGAAAGGTAAGAACAAGATGGCACTGTTACAGAGAAATCCCACTGCACTTACCTGCTTCAGGTTGTTCAGGTTGGTTGGATGATGCTGTGGGGCACAAGTTTCCAAATAGAGCCACAGATTCTTGATTAAGATCTGGACTTTGGCTTGGTCTTTGTAGAACATTCACCTTTTTTATTCAACCACTCCTGTGTTGCTTTGGCCTTGTTCTTAAGGTCATATTTGTGCTGAAGATGAAGTTTCATCCAGGCTTTAGATATTCAGCAGACCGAAGCAAGTTGTTTAGCAGGATCTCTTGTATCTATCCATCCTTCAATTTCAGAAAGTTGCTCAGTTCTCCGCAGCATAATCCAACCCCACAAAGTTCACTGTTGGGATGGTGTTTAATCGAGCAGTGAACCTGACACTGAACAAAGTTCCATAAGTGCAGTATCTTTTATCTGTAAACTTGGAACTTCCGAAGCACAGGGGTCAATTTGTGGCTCAGCCATTTGAAATGATATCCATCACAGAAAGTGTTAATTGTAATCCAGACATATCTCATGACTGAAGGAGGTTGCATGAATTTGCAGGTACAAATGAGATTCATTTTCCTTCTCCTAAGTCATTATATATAATAGCTATACTATTTATATGTAATGTATTATTTTCATGGTTCCTGAAATGAAGACTGGAATGAGAATAAGTATAAACAATGAAGGAATCCTTCAAGTTTACCAAATAGAGTGGATGGTTCATCTCTACAGGATGTTTTGGTCAGCTTTGGTCATTAATCATTTTTTCATCCAGTTTTAAAACAAAATGTCAGGGTGTAATTTGTCGCAGAGCTGTTGATTTGAGTGCAGCTATTTTTAGTGGATTGAGTTGTTAGAAACAAGCCTCTGCTGTTGCTTTTTTTCACACCAGGATGGTGGAGGTGGCAGCGTGTCATACCAGCCACACGTCAGCAGCCAAGACGCAGAGTGGCCAGGTGCTGATGTGGGGTCAGTGTCGTGGTCAGGCTGTTCCATACCCACACATCACACACTTCTCCAGCTCGGACGATGTGTTTGCCTGCTTTGCCACCCCTGCCGTCACATGGCGTCTGCTCACTGTGGGTAAGAAGGGAAGCAGACAACACCTAAATCTTATTCCAAATCTTTTACTTACACCCAGCCTTTTGGAAACCCCAAATGCTGTCTACTTTTTTCATGACTTGCCAGTTAAAGTTATGACAGCTGTGCTGAAAATTGTTTGTTAGATGGAGATGACTATCTGACTGTGGCCCAGTCCCTCAAAAGAGAGTTTGACAGCCCAGAAATCTCAGACCTCAAGTTTCTTGTTGATGGGAAATGCATCCATGTTCACAAAGCCCTGCTCAAAATCAGGTATTTAGAGTTTTCTTCCATTCAGTTTGGAGTCGTACAGAAAGACTGTCAAAATAGTTTTCTGGCTTTTAATTGTCTTGATTCCACCGAGGTATTTTTTTTTTTTACATGAAAGCTTGTGGGTTTGTAGTGCCTAAGAAAAGCACTCCCCCTCCTGGTGCTTTCAGTTGAGAAGTGTCTATAGCAGACATGCTGTCACCAAAATAATGCAAGACATTTCCTTGTTAGAAATGAGTAGGAGGACGGTTTTATTTTTATTGGTTCAGACTGGATGAACGTACACCTGGCAAGTTGTGGCTAGCCAGGCTGATCCTAACAGACATTTGAAGTCATTTGGGTAGAAACATGTCATCTCCTGCTCAAGGAAGTAAAACCTAACAGACTCTCAACACCATCAAGTTCACAATCTTTATAAATATACAGTTCTTCACTGGTTCAGGTCTCCCACGAGCCAAGGTTCGTTAGATGTGCTTTGTTCTGCTTGAATGAATCATATGTAGGTCACTGTGTGGCTTAACAAACTAAAAACATTCCTCTGTAACCGGTCCGGTTCCGGGGGTCTGGGCTGAAAATGAGAGACTCCGAAAGTCCTTCAGGAAGCCTGGAGACAGCAAAGCCACAAGTGTAACCTCACATTATTTACACTATTTACTATTATTTCACACCATACACACACACAGGAGTTTTGAAAATACAAGAAAGGATCTGGATCTGGATCTTTGTTAGCAAAAAGTGAAGAAATGAGGGGTCCGTCACCACTTCTGTACTGAGTGTGTGTGTGGGGGGTGTGTGGGGGGTGTGTGTGGGGTGTGTGTGGGGTGTGTGTGGGGTGGGTGGGGGGGTGGTACCTCTCAGTAACCTAATTGCATAAGGTTCAGTATTAGATAATGATGTTCATAAAAAATTTTTTTACCTTTTTTACTTTGTCAATTAATGTTAAGGATGTATATTAATATATTATCATTTTTAGGTGAAAGAAGTGTTGGTTTAACCTAGTTTTTCATTGAAATAGTTTTTATTTTTGACCACCTCTCAACCCTCACCATGCACCAGCGAGTGCCAATAGTACCAATAATATAATGTTAAACCTCCCTTTTGCATCAACCCATCTTCCAGTCATTATGCGAAATGGCTCAGCTAGATCAGATACCCTACAGATACTGCACTCTTTCAGGAAAAGATCACAGTTTAATAGGTCAATGTGCTTTTCACTTCATGTTGCTTTTAACAGCAAACAGACTACTAGCTGTGACAAGATTCTGTGGTTTAACTTTTGTGTATTTATGAAATATGTATATTTCATAAGATTGTCTTAAAACAGTCTTAAAGAAGTATTTCTTGCATGCTTTTGTTCTGCTGTTAAAAGGTGTGAGCATTTTCGAGCATTGCTGAATGAAACCGATGAGGAGGCCATAGAGATCCATCAGTTCTCCTACTTGGTGTATCGCTCCTTCCTGGAGTACCTCTATACAGACACCATCAACCTGCCGCCTGAGGATGCCATCGGTAAACTCAGTTTAACAGTTATATTTCATTGTTTTTATTCATATAGTCACACGGTGAATTTAAACAGGTTTTTTGCTCTGACATTAGATACAGCAGCACTTTTTATTACACTGTGTTTTCAGAATGGTTACTGAACCATTAGTGAAAGATGATGAAATGTTATGCATTACTAGTCAAACTGAGACTACTGTTTCTCTAATGTAATTCATAATCTGACTGAATGAGAGATTGTTTCACCCACTAAATCTTAGTTGTCTGGTTTGAAGGTCTTCTAGATCTTGCTACTTACTACAGAGAAACTCGCCTAAAGAGATTGTGCCAGGAGACCATCAAAAGGGGCATTTCAGAAGAGAATGCAATCACACTGCTGTCTGCTGCTGTCAAGTATGAGGCACGGGTAGGCTCACACACTCCTGTGTCTGTCTGTACATGATGTGAAATAATAGTAAATGATATAAATAATGTGAGGTTACACTTGTGGTTTTGCTGTCTGCATACAGGGAGAACTGAATTAGATTTTGTGATTCTCCACTCATATAATCCTACATACATTTAAAGCACACAGTATCGTGAAAAACACTTGAACCGCTCCTCATTTCTGGCCTGAATTTTTTGAGGAACAGTTCTCCAGGATTCCTGAAGGACTTTCAAAAACACTTTTTTTTTTTTTTTTCCTTGTCCATGAACCCGACCAGTTTCAGAGGAATGCTTATTGTTTGTTAATCTAGACGCCTTGTATCTTTAGGCACTTTGCAGCCTGTCACAGAAAAATGTTTGTTCCATTTTTTATTTATTTAATCTACTCAATATGACAAATATAAGGCATAAAAAAAACGTTTCACCAACAAGCTGATTTAAATATGAAGAAACTTCAGAGGCACGAGTCGACGTCCCTTGAGAGAAGTCGACGCCCCCTGAGAGAAGTCGACTAGTCGTGTGTTTGTTTTTCCTCGCTCTGTTCTCGCTTGTGTACACAATGCAGTCTCTGCCTCTGATTGGCTGACACTGACGAGCGTTCCTTGGTTTAACAAATTATTATAGTCCCTTCATAAAAGGGGCGGTACCGTTGGTGAGAGGGGAATCTAAACACGAGACCGCAACAAGACAAGAGACATGCAGCAGAGAAGACAGATACACATCACATGTGTGGAAATACTTAGGAAGTACTGTGTTCTCACTCTCAGTTCTACACTTAAGTTTACCAGTGAATTTAGTTTAATAAAAGTGTCTCAGTGTTGGACGCCTGTGTTCCTCCACTGTGTGTGACGTCATCAAACGATTCGTCAACTTCGACTTTGCTGACCGACTAGTCGTCTTGAAAACATCTGGAGTCATTAATGCCCTAAAACACACACTGCCCGGCCCAAAAACTAACCAAATCGGGAACAGCCTCCCATTGGATAGTTATTTAACCCTAACTGATGCAGTGAGTAGCTTCTCATTTCTTAAACAACCATGTCAGAAGAAACATCTTGTGGACTTGGAAAAGATGTTAACCTGTTTTATAAGGGTCACATTAACAGCATGCATCAAGCAAAGAAAACATCTTAGGAGATTGCTGAAGCTGCTAAAATTGGGTTAAGAACTCTCCAACGTATTATTATTAAAAACTGGAGGGATAGTGGGGAACTAGAAAAAAATCTTGCGAACACTGAAATCAAATCATAGAAAAACAACGGTTGAACTTACAGCTATGTTTAATAGTGACAGTAAGAGCATTTCCACACACACACACACACACACACTGCGAAGGGAACTCAAGGGTTTGGGGCCATACAGCTGTGTAGTCTTACGAAAAACACTTATCAGTGAGGCTAATGGGGGGTTCCAGAGTGATGGGCGCGACAGGGTAGAAAGTGAGTTGGATGAAGCGATGCACCCTTCATGCCTGGTGCCGACCGTACAAGCCTGTGGGGGCAGTGCTATGGTCTGGGGTTGCTACACTTGGCAACGCTATGTGCCCAAAGAATGAGGTCATCTGACTACCTGATTATACTGAATGACCAGGCTATTCCATCGGTGGCACGGGCGCATTCCAAGATCACAATGCCAGGCTTCATCGCGCGCAAACTGTGAAAGAGTGTTGGAGGCATTATTTTCACACATGGATTGGCCACCACTGTCCAGACCTTAACCCCATTGACAATCTTTGGGATGTGCTGGAGAAGTCTTCGCACAGCAGTCTGACTCTTCCATCATCACTGCAAGATTAATGAAACACTGGATGGAACTAAATGTGACCTTGTAGAAGCTTATCACAGCAGTGCCACAACGAATGCATGCTGTAGTTAAAGCTAAAGGGGGTCCGACTAAATATTAGTGTGTGACTTTTTATTTTGGCCGGGTAGTGTTTGATCAAAGTGGAACGAATCATAGCTGATGTTCATGCTTTGTTGATTTGTTGCATTAAGAATTCAGTAGCAAAACTTCAGTAGAAGTTTTAGCACGTTTGTATAATTACATAACAGACTGCACAGTTATCCGAGTATGTGTATATCATGGGAACATGTGGAAACATCAAGTGAAGTCAAGGTTTATTGTCATTTCTACCAAATACACAGTACATAGTGAAACGAAACAATGTGCCTCCAGAACCGTAGTGCAACATACCGCCTTGTATTTGAATTTATATTCAGCACCGTGCAGGGTTGAGTTCTAAACAACTACATATTGATCTGCAATTTGGGAGACTATTACTGACTGTTCATTTCAGCACCCTAGGAATATTAGTTTATATAAATGAAAAGACAAACTGGAAAGTAGTTATGTGCCAAACTGTACTGATATTTTGTGATTATGTAATGATGCCAAATAATAACTGAAATGTTATTTACCTTATATGTCTTTGCACTCTGTTACGTTATATGACATTTCATTATTAAATACCACGCTAGAAAGATGGCAAATTTAAAATACAAAAAGCTTCTTTGCTTTCCCCAAGTCCCTGTTTCCCTGTGGGAAAACCACTGGCTTATGAACATGCATCATGATAATATTACCAACGTGTCTCAGATTGCAATGTAGGGTGAAGCCTGTGACATAGACTTCTTAAACTGTCATACCCACACACATTTCTAATCTTCATTTGTAGGACCTGGAAGAATTTTGCTTCAAGTTCTGCGTCAACCACTTGACTGCTGTCACTCAGACCCAGGCCTTTGCTGACATGGACCACGATCTGCTGAAGAACTTCATTAGCAAAGCCAGTCGCTATGGGGCCTTTAAAAACTAAGGCAGAGTGGCATCAGCAAATGTGAGAAAGCTGGAAAGAGATGCTGGACTGACTTTTTCAGAAGGAGACAAGTGTATCTTGGGGTTTGTGACACAAGGAGGAAAGTCCTTTGTTTGAACATGAAAATCACTGCACTGGCTAATCAACAGGTTTGAAGGTTCACTTCCGAAACCACACCAAAATGAATTTAAAAAGGGTTCTGGTGTCTCAGCTTCTCAGGAGGAGATGTTGTTCTAAAGGGACTTGGAAGTGGGCTTGAGATGAGAGAACCTGTGTACCCAAAAGTACAGGTGGTGTCTGTGAAAGGGATGCAATTTGCATAGACGTTAAATAAGGGAAGAACATTCCACTAGTGCATAAGTGCATAAAGATACTTGTAACCTTATAGACGTTTCAGGGGACATCACTAGACGTGTGTTGGCTGGTTGGAACTTGGGTTTGTCCAGCATAAGAGAAAACATTGAAAAAAGATGTGGAAAAGGTTCCAGTAGGGAGGTTTCAGCTGCACAGTAATGGGTTCAGAGATGCAGTACACTATACCAACACCTGTATAGTCTGTACTAATGCAACAGTTTATGCATAATGGAAAGCATAGTTGTATTTTGATTTCAGGTTTAATTTACTGTAGTTAAGGTGCATGGTTATTTTAAAGGTAACCCTCAGATAGTTTCAACAGTTGCTTTGAAATGGGTTAAACCTCCAGATTACTAACTTTAGTGCCTCTGGAAAGCTCTACCATAATTTGAATACATGGTGCAGATAATTGAGAACCATTTCACTGTCAGCGTCTTGGTGTTTGAACGCCCCTGAAGGGGCATTATTGTTTACTTTTGGATTTAACCAACACTAAATGACAACGAATCTTAATGGTCTAATATTGACTTTGCAGAGGATCGTTTTTACCTTTGCATCACACCATGTTTTCATCTAACCAGTAGTTTGTATTTGTGATTATTCTGCCATTATGTGATTCAAGCTCTTTCTCTGCTAACAGTAACAGGGTTTTACTTGGCAAATATTTATATTTTTTTCCATTTTGCACCATTTTGTTTTTTTAATTGCCGGAAAGGTCATTATTTGTGTCATTGTAGTTTTGCACCTGTTGATATTTTCTTTTGCACCATCGCTCTTGTCTATGATTAATCAGAACACACTAGAAAAATGAAGATATGGATGGGTAGTGGGTAGTGTTTACATAGGAGGGTTATAATTTGTTCACTTATTAACTTTTTAACAGTATGAAGACACAATAAAACAGAAGATCTTCTACAGCTGGTTCCTGGACAGGGATTAAGCCTAAAACAGGATTTTGAAAGGACATTTTCCATTGAAAAAAAAGCATTGTCCATAAAGTCAAGGCTTCGCTCCTGTCAAGGAAACTGGCTTATAGAGATGTAACTGTAAATAAGACAGTATGTATTTACAAGATTACATCTGACAGCATCACACTCACCTGAACTGTCTTTACTATTTGACCTGAAATGTTTAACTGCTGAGATATAAATAGGTTCTTTTAAGTTCTCAGCCATCTTGTTTACAGATAGTTCTTGCCGGCACCTTGAGGGCAACAGTTACACAAATCCCTTCAGATGGATGCAGTGGGTTTTGCTCTGAGTCGACGTGACTCTGGCACTACTGTATACCAGGCAGCTGCCAATAGATGCTGATGGTGACCAGCCATCATGTTTCAAAATATTCAATTGGAACTGACAGCAGATTCTCTTTTTAAACCACACTGCTATTGTAAGAAATGTCTTACTGTTACATTCATATTGACTCAGTCATGTTTAATGAAAACACGCTCATTCTCAGAAGTAAAGATCGAATCAGTGATGCCTCCTGCATCTGCCACTTAACCTTCTGTTGCGATGCCACAAAAACTAGAATGAACCATCCGTTATTGGTTCCCACTTTAACTCCGTGTTTAACTGCTCATGAGTTCTGAACAGTGTGCACCTGATTTATATTGGTGTGTGCTTTAGAGCCCATGTGATGAAAAACTGAATTCTCACTTTCTTAAAATAAAGTTTCATGTATACACTGTTAAAGGTTTAGAATCTACTGTTCATTACCTGTGTGTGTGTGTGTGTGTGTGTGTGTGTGTGTGTATATACAGTTATGTTCAAAATAAGAGCAGTCTGACATCACTAACATGATCCATCACTGTTTTTGGTAGAAATTATATTTCTACACGGCAAATAATGTACCAGTAAGTGTAGCAGAGTAATAGAAAACCAACAGACCCAACAGTCGTGACCTACATGCAGCTGATTCTGTGGAACTGCATCATTAATTGAAAAGGGGTGTGTTCAAAATAACAGCAGTGTGGAGTTCAATTAGTGACGGTCATTCATTCTTTAAAAATACTGGGGGCCAGTGATTGCCCTTGACTAAAAAGTTGATTGGAGGGGAAAACATAAAAAGTGCAGAAAACGATGGACTGCTCCATTAAAATGCAGAAGAAAGAATTGTGGAGTGTATTCCAATCATCCTGGGCTGGAATATCTGTTCACACACATTCTTCTTATTCATTTGCTCACATGCCAAAATTCATAAAGATTTTTAAACTACTTTTACAGCAAAAATGTGTGCAATTAGTCTAATTAGTCACAGATATTGTAATTAATTACATGCATTTTTTAACCGTGTGACACCACTAATAATTACTGTTTAAAACTAGACATTTTGAGTACGGCACAATAGAAGGCAGTATATAATGAACAGAGGTCATTTCTATATACACTAAATAGCTGCAACCTTAAAACCACCTGTCTAACTCTGACTCAACTCCATGTATTGGACTAATCGTCCAGCATGTCCCGCAGAAGCTTGATCAGACTGAGATCTGGGGAATTCGGGGACCAAGTCAACACCTTGAATATTTTATCATTTTCTACACACCATTCCTGTAGCAGAACTCATTATCCTGCTGGATGAAGCCGTTAGTTACTAAATTTGGTCTGTTGCAGACCCAGATGTCACTCTAGGCAGCAGTTTTTGACTTGAGTTTCATTCAGGCATCCATGGGAATGTTAATTAGAGGAGTGACCTTTCAGACTGGTTGAAGACGATGAACCATCTGTAAGGGTGCTGTGGACTAAGCTGGGAGACCCACTAGGAGGACTTCAGAGTAATCGAGTTGCCTGTACCAGGAGTCGGTTAACACACGGCTCATGTATAGCTGGATTTTTCTGATGTTGTATAAGACAAAGTGACATGACTGAGAGACAAATGCATTATGGTTGGTGGTTCTCCAGCAGAACCCTGGCACAGGTTTGCCGTCGACATGGTGTAAAAGAAAACATGATTCACTTGACCAGTACTCTATGGTCCTGCTCAGATGCTCACTCAGGGTGCTTTTGAGCCTCGGGGGCCGTCACTGGTTCTTCTTCTTTGGACCATTTTTAGTAGGTACTAACCAAGAACTGCCATTTTGGAGATGACCCAGATGTCTTACAATTACAGTTTAGTCCTGACTAATTAATATCTCCCACAGCTTAACAGGTGCCACTGTAATGAGATAATCAGTGTTACCGACTTCACCTGTCCACAGTTTCAATGTTGTAGCTGATCTGTGTAATTACTAGTCTGCATGAGGTGGGGTAACTGGTGGCCTGGGGTTAGAGTTAGGGAGTTGCCCGTGCGATCAAAAGGTTGGCACCACTGAGGCACCCCTGAGACAGGTACGCTGCTCCCCCCACACTGCTCTCTCACACACAACCCCCCAACACCAACACCACACACTAGGGCATTAATATATATATATAGTATGTCGACTAGTCGACTACAGAGGCATGATTCGACGCCTACCTGAGAGAAATCGACAAGTCGTGTGTTTTTCGCTTTCGGTCCTCGCTTGTGCACGCAATGCAATCTCTGCCTCTGATTGGCTAACGCTGACACGCGTTCCTTGATTTAACCAATTGTTATAGTCCCTTCAAAAAAAAGTTCCGGCACCGTTGGCGACTAAACATATTTCACTCTAGAACACAAACAGCACGGAGACCTGCAGAACCTGCAAGTCGGTGTTAAAGTACAGTAACAGAACCGGC
>JBBJLR010000001.1:23671664-23686144 GCA_037577145.1 Brachypetersius gabonensis
TCTGTGTTAGGCAATGATGGGCAATCGGTGATCGGCCCCGAAATGCTGATCGGAGCATCTCTACTAATTTTCCTCAACAAGAACTGTTAAATTGCATTTATTGTTAACAAAATTATTGTTATTGTTATTGTTTATACCTTTGTGGAATCGAAATAGGGAATCGATAAGAACCGGAATCGATTAAGTGGAACCGGAACCGGAACCGGAATCGCAAAAATTCAAACGATACCCATCCCTAGTCAGAGTGGTGTGCTGTTTTGGGTGTGTGTTGATTGTTCTGTGATTTCTTTGATCATAATTCAGCCCTGTTTGTTTCAATAGGCAACTAAAGAACAGACCCAAGACTTGATTTTGAAAACCAACAAGCTACAAGGAGAAAAGTGAGTTCAATGAAATGCTTAATATTTATTAAAACTTTGTCTTTCTTGCCAAATGTAGACGGCGGCATAGGGTTTTCTCTTCTTGCTGTTTTCTAAGGTTACAACATGCTTTTATCCCTCAGCTGATTTGTCACTTGGTTCTTCCATCTATTAATTTGGTTTGAATTATACTAATTTTGTGATGTTTTTAGGAGCATGTGAGCTAAATAATGCTGTAATAGGTTTATTAAATCAGATGTGGTATTTGCTTTGTGCTCCCCGATGCCTAATGCTGGTATTGGCCTAATAATGAGCCAATTATTGTTCTGTGATGAGCTGCAGTAACAGTGTACAGCACTGTGAAAAGTCTTGAGCCACACCTTGTTTAACTTGGTTAAATAGCTGTTGTTGATTTAAGAATAGCTTTACAGGTTTAAGAACAGTTGTGGACTTTAAGCTCTGATGTACGTCGCTCTGGATAAGAGCGTCTTCTAAATGCCATCAACGTAAATATTTTGAATCACCTTGTTGGTGATTTCCCAAATATAAGTGTCAAACCTCATATGTGGCATATTGAGTAGATTAAACGAAAGAAATTGCAGCCAAGCAGAGTTTTGAATGTCTGGTTTCCAAGTATAAGATAGATGCCGTCACAAAGCACACACAGCGAGACCGTGTGTACATGCTGGCAGCCTTTAATATACACAGCCTTTAATATAAATGTGTGTGGATATACACAGATCCACACACACATTTACACAAACACAAAGAAAGTCTGTCTAGCATGCCATGTAATAATCTGAATAGATGTGTTTACGTTAAATAGTTTGGTAGCACTTTACTGTAAAGCAGTAAAACTTTATAAAAGCAAAATAAACTTTTATTTAGACTTACTCTACACTGGCTCAAGTAAAATCACTTCTAAATGGGAAGAAAAACTACTTTAAAGGTGACTTACGCTAGTTGGAACCTGTCTGCAAGAAATGTAATGGAAGACTTATGTAGGTGCCCTTGAAAACAGTACTTTGATTTGTGACCACTCTGTTACAGCCAAAAGCCTGAGAATGAACAGCAGTCTTTCTACGTCTCTTTGAATCACGGGTTAATATACAGTGTTCTGCCAGTCAAACTGTCTTATATTTGGTGTAGTGAGTAGATTAAATGAAAGAAATGTTTTACGTCTGGCTGCAAAGTGCACAGAATCACAAGGTGCCCAGATAAAGGTGTTCAGCATTCAGCACCACCAGTATACTGATCACCGCCTGATCATCTGAAATCACCTGCTCCTGGTTCTTTGCTAGTTCTAGTTTATGCTTGAATGATTCAGATGTAGGTGACTGTGTGGATTAACAAGCGAAATACATGGAAGTGCTGAGGTTCAGGAGCATAAACTACATTAAACCATCAAAAACACAAGAAAGTCTGTGTCTTTGGAAGCAAAATATGAAGAAATGAGGGGCGACTCAAGTACTGTAGTGTAGATAGTGGCAATATTTGAAATACTCTGCAGAAACCGAGGGTGGCAGAAATGGGGCTAATGTTGGTTACAAAACAGTTGTGGGTATAAAACTACTGGAACTACTTCTTGCCTCAAGCTACACACAGCTGTCTCTGTGTCCTTCAGAGCAGGAAAAGTTGAAAATCTCAAATCTCTAGACAGACAATGATGTAGAATCCAGTAGTCAGTGCCCTGAGACCGAACTACTTTGTTTATGTTGTATTAATCTGATTTAATCTTATTTTGCCAGTGAAAATGCTAACATTTTATGAATTGATTTAGGATAAAACAGAAATTCTTTCACCACATCAAAGAAAAAAAATATCGATGCAAATATGCCACAAAGGTGCACATAAATGGGCTTCTAAAATTAGGGGTTCACCTCAGACACTAATTTTCTATTTGCTGATGAACATAGTATCATGTACATATAAAACAACTAAGGAAATGATGAAGATATGTTGGTGCTTAGAGTGTTTACTTCAGCTTTTAGATGATCACCATGTTTTACTAACTCACCTTATGACTGTTGAGTAGTTATGAAGAGTTCTCTGAAGTGTTTTAATGGTCAGATCCATTTCTAAGTACTCTGCATATGCAGATCTCTTAATTGGTCTCTCAATTAATCTCTTAATTGGGAATTTATAAAAGGTCTTTCATGTTAAAACTAAGAGAAACTGACAGTTTTACACACGTTTATACACTGATCAGCCACAGCAGTTAAACCACCTGCATTGTGTGGGTCACCTTCACGCTGAATAAATACCTTATTTTGAATCAAGGACTGGACTCTCTCCACAAAACCTCTGATGGTGTGCAGATCCACACCATTACAGCAGATCCTGTATGTCCTCTAAGTTGCAAGTGGGACCTTGTGCGAGTTTTTCCCACATGTCCAAAAGATGACTGATTGGATTGAGATCTCAGTAATTTGGAGGCCAAGTCAACACCTTGAAGTTCCTCAAACCAGTCTTTGCAGTCTTTGCAGTCTTTGCAGTCTTTGCAGTCTTTGCAGTCTTTGCCGTGTGGCAGGAGATCATCCTGCTGAAAGAGGGCACTGCCATTAGGGAACAGTGTATCCATGAAGTGCTGAACTTAGTCTGCAGTCTAGGTGTCAAAATAACATCCATATGAATGCAGTGCCTAAGATTTCCCAGCAGAACATCATCCACTCTGCCCTTTCTTTACATTGTGCATCCTGCTACCTTCTCCTATAAGTACTCTTTTATGGGTAAGTGGAAACACACACCTGGCTGACCACTGCATGCCAGGAACACTCCACAAGATCTGCTGTTATGTCTTGTAGTCACAGTTTGGCCTCAGAACCTCACATTCGCTCATTTCTACCTGATTCCAACACGTCAGCTTCAAGAACTGATTGTTCACTTATTGCCTAATAAATTCCACCCATGGACACGTGCTACTGTCAGTATTACTTACGTCTGAGGGACGTAAAACACGTAAAAAAAATCCTGTTTACATTTCTGATATGTGAGTAAACAGCATTTTGATTTTTTGTATTTTCCTGGGTACTTTCAAATCAAATTCTTCTCAAGTATATGTTTACTAATTACATTTGTTTTTGATCATTTGTTGACATGATCTATGCAGTTCATTGCACATCTTCAAGTTGAGTGTCCGTTAGATGCTAGTTCAAAGGAAAGTCTGCAGGAAAGTAGAGTGCTAGAAAGAACACTGCTGTTGTAAATCTTATGAGTGCTGTTTTTGGTAAGAGCTTGTTTTGTTTGCTCAAGTGTGCAAATTTTAGTTAAAGGAAAAACAGTTCCAGGAAACAAATCCTTTCAGCGGAACTGCAGACCTGTATGTTACATAAATGCTTTGATGGTAGCATATTCTATTTCTGTTATTAGTAGCAAAACCCTTTTGAGGGTTATTTAATAGTTTTCTATTTCTAGAATCTTTGTCTTTCTGACATTGTGTGTCACGTAATATTATTTTTCTCCTGTCGTAGACAGCCTTTGCTCCGCTCCTGTCTTTCATTTGTGCATGTGAGGAATATGAATAAGTGTCCACAGATTTATAGATTAGTAAGAAATTCGACTGTTGATGAGGTCTAATGAGTGATTTATAAGCCAGCTCTAGAAATTTCGTTCCCTTCTTACTTCAGTGCAGCATGTGTAAGTAATAATCTCATATCTCTTGTTTTTCTGCTCATTTTGAATTCAGCTGATTATAGTCTCTGGAAGATAACAAAGAGAATGTAGACACACCAGCATTTCCCCTTGGACTTTGGAGAAAGGAAACAGACCTTTGTGCTGGGGTCCTGCTTTCTGTTCTGACATGAGCAATTCTTTGGCACGTTATTAGAAGTGCTCCCCCGGGGCCTGAGGACATGAGGACAAGCACAGAGGCAGCGTGTGATGAATTGATGTCCTCAGTCTGAGAATTTCCATCACCTTTTGCCACCCACAGATCAGCTTTATGGTCCTCTCTGGTGTCGCACTGTTGTTTATGGCCATTGAGAGACTGCCAATAAAACCCATTTGGGTGGAATTGATTGGAGAGAAGGGGCCGTCGAGGAGGTGGCATGAACGCTCAGCAGAATGACACGCCTCATGATCCACTGCCACGGCAGAGTGAAAAGCAGAGGGAGGGAGAAAGATGGATTGAGTGAGAGAGCGACCAAAGTAGTGATCTATGCAGAGAAGGTGCAGCGGTCTGAGTGGGACACGCTGAAATAGTCTGAGTAATTAAGGTTGAAAGCAATAGACACGAGCTGAGAGTTGCAAGTTTGCCATCTCTGACCTTGTGCAGCAATTTCTGCTGCTGGCATGGAGGCCTGGTCTGCGTCCAGCAGCTGTGGAGGTCAGCTGGTGACTTCATGCTCCAGTGCCCCAGACTCAGACCTTGAGAATGATCCTTCAAGAGGCATGATGTCAGGTGCTTGTGGTCAGATACTGCTAGCTGGATTTGCCCCTGGGATCGGAAGGCTTGGCAGTGGCACAACTGAAGTACATTCACGTATGGTACCGTCCTCACACACCACTCCCTGGGCGCTCCCCTGCCCACGGCTTCACTAGGTTCAATGGGTTCAATGCAGAGTTTGGCATTGTTCACACTTTGTGCTGCGCAGTGGGATGTTCATGCGTAACAAAATGTTCACGCGGCCACTTTACAGCATATATACCACATAATGCTGCCACATTTTGGTATTTGTTATTTCATTTGTGCATAGGTAGATTCTAAACTATTTACATTAACATCACTGGCAGACACTTTTATTACAGTTTTTGTGTATCACAGCAGTTGATACACAAAATAGTAGTGTTGGGTGTCTTGCCTGAGGACTGGTATGGTGTCTCACGTAGTGGATAACAGGTTTGGTAGGAGTCAAACCTGTTATCCACTACGCTAACCATCCAATATGACCATTTGATTGTTTAATGTTATGTTACAATATTGAAGGCCCACATCATGAAAAAATCTCAGGATTAATAGGAAAACACTACCATGTCTTATTCTATTTGTGTGCATTTGAGAAGTGACCATCATTAGCTCTGTTAGAAAAGCTACTAATGGCCATACCAGGTGACAATTTTGGTGCAGTGCCCTCTGCAGAATTAAACCCGATGCTTCATGAATATAGAGTGCATGCTCTGGCTCTGTTCGCGTTGTCATTTTGTCCTATGGTCCCTTTGGGAGCAGTTCTCTGTCTGTGATATTTTCATCCATGCCTCCACAATGCACCAAGCCAGATGGGAGTGTTCCTGACAGTCCGGCTGCTTTGTAACCTTCCCTGACACTTCTTGCCCCAAAGCGGGGATGCTGTGGGACATGCAGGACAAGGACACAAGCTACTCGCTTAGTTGGAGGAAAAAGAGCCAACAGAAAATAGGATCTCATCTATTATAAGTCTGTCTGCAGGACTTTCCCAAGCTGAGGTACCATCCCAGCTGACCTTTGGGGCTGCTCTTTGTGACTGCTCTTGTGTGGGAGATGATTATATAGACCAGCTGACCTTTTTGCTTTGACCCCTCTGGACACTTGCTGCTTACTTTTGAAGAGCATGACGTGGCATTTTCAGATTGCCCAAAAAACCCCACTGTGGAGGAGAATGGAAAAGTATGGCAGTGGTGGTGTCTTCTTTAGAGAACATCAGTGAGAGTTTTTTGTTCTTTTTATAGCTTTTCAAATTCTATTTTCCTCCATTAATTGAGATTGGAGAGATGAAGGCATACTCAACAGTCAAACATGGCATATCGCAATGCCTCTCTTTAAAAATCATATAAGATAAGAGAGGATAATAAGAACCCTGTATTCGTCCCACAGGTGGGAAATTTGCATTGTTAAAGATTGCACAAGAGACAAAAGCAGAAGCAACATAAACAATGGAATTTAAACTATGCAATGTAGCAATATAATTTAGAAAAAGCTCTACAAAATAATATATAAATATTATATACGCACGCACGCACGCACGCACACGCGCGTGCGCGCGCGCACACACACACTCACGTACCTTCAGATGCCTAGTATCAGCAGATATTAAATGAAACTCTAACATTGTACCAAAAAATTTCACATTGCACACAGTAATATAATGACCATAGTGAAGTAGGAACTCACCTCTGGTAGGTGTTTACTGGTGCATCCATGAACTGGTGCCAGGTGTCTAGTCGTCAAAATTTGGCCTTTTGTGAAGATCGCTCAGATACGTACTCGCCCATTTTTCCTGCTTCCAACACATCAACTTCAAGAATGAGTTTAATGAGTTGCCACCCCACTGACCGGTTCATTTTATTAACTTTTACTAATTTCTTCACACTTTCACAGCATTCGTTTCTTACAAGTTCTGCTTGTTAAGGGCATTTCATAGACAGAAAGCCTTTCAGACAGAACTGATCTCAGTGACAAACGAGTGTCTTTGCTTGACAAAGACGCGCCTCACATCCCCTGTCTGCCTCCTACCTTTTCCCCATCACTCAATGCCACAGCGGTGTTTGTTAGCATTTAGTGCCAACATTTCACAATGGAACGCAAAAGCTCTGTCTTGTGATTGGGGGTGGGGGTGGTGCTCAACAAAGAAAGCTGAGGACAGGCAAACAGACAAGCACCTGATAGCATTGATTGTCCTCTTCTGGCTCCTGCTTCTCCTGTGAAAGAAGCTTTCATTATGTGAAAATTAGAGGCTCAACTAAAAATTTACACTTGCTTGTAGTGCCTTGACCTTATGCTGTGAATCCCCTGCAAAGTACAGCTTCAGGACATTTTTCAAATCAAATCAGTTATTGCCAGGATGTGATATCAAGGGGCCGTTTAATGATTCCTATCCTGGCTCAAGAGCGCATTAGTGGTCAGTGAAAATACACTTGGCTGGCACTTGGCTCCCTATATGCTCCTCCCCCATTTACGGACAGCTGTTGTTGAAAAGGTCTGGCTGATATTGTTGTTACTTTTGCTGTGGGCTGGAGATTCTCAAACTGATTCTCAAACTGGAGACTCTCCACTGAATCCTACCCTATTGTTAGTTCTCTCCATAGAGACTCACTCTGTCTCTTTCCAGCTCAACCAGAGGAGGATGTGTTCCCCTTTTTGTGTCTTGGTGTCTCCTGAGGTTTCTTCCGTCATCTTTAAGGAGATTTTCCTCACTTCTGTCGCCATTGGCTTGCTCAGTAGGGACTCAGGCCTGGATTCTGTAAAGCTGCTTTCTGGCATTGGAAAAGCGCTATATAAATAAAATTGAACTGAACTAACCTGAACTTCTCCAAGCCACACTAAACTAGCTAAATTTAGAAGCAAAGAGATTTTCTGTCTGAAGAATGATAACTATGTTCTGGACCATGGATGACTAGACGGGGGTCTAATCAGGCTTTTCCGAGTCCCTTTTTAATTGATCCTGTGGCCTTGCGTATGATTGAGAATGCATGAATGAGCCGATTCGCTCAAGCGTAGGATAGAAACTGTATTCCTCACTTTCCCCATGGCATAAAAAATCTCTTTCTGACTGCCAAATTTTCCCAGGATCCCAGTGAAACAGCTGCTGGTGCCATAGGTTGAAATGAATGATGGAGCCAAAACTTATCAGGCTAGTATTCCCAAAGGACAACATGAATTTGTTTTAATTATTCTGTCCGTCAGGCCTCCTTAACTGGAATACCTTTGGTTTGACTTTGAATTTTTGTCCACAAGCTGTTTCATTTATACACAGATTTACTGGTGTAGAAAAATATTTGTTAATAGTTGAACTTAGTTATGCATAGAAAGGATGTAATTGTGGCTAGGGATGGGTATCGTTAAGGGTTTAACGGTATTACTACTTCTATCGTTACCACTTATCGATTCGGTATTTTAGCGGTACTCTTACCGGTACTTTTTGTTGTATTTTTTAATTAAAAAACTTTAAAAAAACAAATTGAAAACAGAAATAACCACACTATATTTTTTAAATGTAAAATAATTATCTATAGCTTAGCAAACACCAATATTTGAGCAAATATCTATTACACAAACACAACCAATGATTGTAAAACAAATAAATAAACACAATTTTCTTGTAAATGAATATACAATGATTTAAAGGAACTTAGTTGGAGCAGGCAGGTTGGCCACAAAAGAACTAGCAGCTTTTAACCATTCTTCTGCAGAAAAATCAACATATAGACTTGAGCACAGCGGTAACTTGTTGCAATGGTTGTGAGGAGTGGCAGTTCATCTCTCTTCTCCCACCACATCACTGGATCTTCAGCCATTGGAAAGCTTTTGTAGCAGTCAACCTGCTCCCTGAGGGTGAGGGACAGGTTTTCCTCTTGGATCCTCAACCTCAACTCCCTGTGCTTCTCTGAGAATTGCTCCTCTAAGGCTCTCCTTTTTATGTGCAATGGAACAATGGTCTCCTCCATTTTCTCATCTTCTCCTTCTGATTCCTACTTTTCCTGGTGCTCTGTGTCTGTCATCTCATCTGAGAACCCTGTTATTGGTCTCACATTGGACTCAATAGCTTTCCTCCTCAGTCTGTCCCAAGTTTCATCACTTACTGACCTCCCTTTGAATCTGGGGTCCATTGCTGTGACCTCATGTAGGAAGGCTTGGAAGTCATCATTCAGGTAGCGCTGGGAGAGGTTCTCCCACACCTTCTCTTTGATCGATGCTGCAAACATTGTATCTTCATCCTTCATGCTCTTCTAGCTTTTGAAGGATGGGTATGATCTGTCCACAGGCGGCATTTTTCTCACATGACACAGTGTGGATGTATAGAGGACTCTCATGAGCTGGACAGACTCCTCAGCCTTATGGAAGTCCTCATGCTTCAGGCTATCTAGCTTGTCCTTGGTGATTGCTTTTCGAAGAAGTGAGTCCAAGGCTGCTGCTTGTATTGCTGTAAACTGCTCCTTGAATCTCTCCATCATTATATAGAGCGAGTTCCATCTGGTCTTGATATCAAGGATGAGAACAACAAGCTTAAGTTGTTAAATGTGTAAATTTAAAAACATTTGTATAATATATTAAACTGACTTACCAAGGAGCTGCTGCTTTTCCGTCCACACTGCTTTGGAAAGGGAGGACCTCTTGAACCTCATGACCACTGCTCTGATTCGGATTCGGGCTGCCCATTTATCAATGCAAGCAATCTTGTATTGGCTAGATGTTCTGATGAATCACTTGTGTTTTCGGCTTTACAAGCAAAAATCTTGTTGCACTTGTTGCAAGGAGCATGGTCTGTATTCTCACGGGTGAAGTATAACCATACTTTGGATCGTTTGGCTCTCTCTGCCATCGTCGCTCCATAAGAGCGAGCTCAGTGTCCTGCGGAACAGACTACATTTCCTGCATGAGACTGCAAATAACAGCAGTGCAGGCGAATAATGAATATTATCGTAAATGACAAAAGGCTGGTCAGGTAAAATATGCCAGGTAATGTTTATTTAACATTAAATTAAATTAAATTAAATTAAATTGAAAATTAAATTTTATTTTTTTATTTCTCCAGTACTGACAGCAGAACCGTTGACGTCAGAGCTTAGCAATACTTTGGTCTTTTATAATTAGGCACTTAGCCATTTATAAACATAGGTATAGAAACATAAGCATATTGTGTGAAAATAGAGCACAGCATATTGTCTAATAACTCTTATCATGATGTTAGTTTCTGCAGTATGCAAATGATCCTCTAACCAATCACAGTGTTTGTCAGGGTGACCAATCACAGCTCCAAGAGAATTAGTGTTCTGATAAATTGAGGTCTTCATGAAATCCAACACATACCAAATTTGGGCAATCTTTAACCATTTAACCATTAATGGTTCCCCATCTTCCACAGTTTCCATTTTGTTTTTTCATTTTACTATAAATATATTTCACAATTCATTCAGTTCATTTTTCCATTTTCTTTTATCAAACAGACTGTTATTTTACTTTTAAGGCTGATTCCTGTAAATAATGTCTTTCTAATTGTTTGCCTTGTATTGCAGCTCAATCAAAGGCAACACAGGGGTGAAGCAGCATGAGTGGGTGGGGCTAAGCTGCTGTAGACGGAATAAGATTTATTTAAATGTGTGACACAAAAAAAAATTCTTGCTTTTGAACGAAAAACTCATGTACTCACATGGAAGCTTGGAAAGCACTGGAATTAATATTCTATTTTTCAACATCTTATGCAACAAAGACTTTCCACACCATCAGCAGCTCTTTGCTTGAAAAGCAGACAGATCTGAAAATGTGAAAATGTCCCGTTTCTCATGAAACCTCGCACATGATGATCTAACAGATCACTGGACTGTAAATGTCTGTTGGGTGTTCAAATGAAACGAAAGGGTAGGGAAAAGATACGACCGGCACTAATTCAGCTTGTCTTTAATCTCTTCACTGAAGTGCTTTAAAGGATCACAGGACATTTTTCAGCTCTGCTGTGCAATGAAAGATTCTTCTTATGTCAAACTTCAAAATCAACCAGCAGTCTAAAAGTAGCTTCGGCAGATTTATTTAAAGAACTCCCCTGACAAAAACTATTTAAAAGTATTTTGAAGAGTTATTTAAATCATGATAGAATGAATAAAAATAAAATAAAAAGATAAAATAAAACTCACCCCCACTTTGTGCTTTTCCATGTTTTTAACTCTTCCAGCAGTGAGTTGTTCCCACTCTCCCACCCCTCTGTACCGAAGTCCCCCACAGGGTCTCCTTAAAAAGTCTACCATAAAAAAAGTGTGTGTGTGTTCAAATGAATCCTCTGATGGCACAGTGTTCGGTTCCATATTATAGTTCCGTAATGTAGAACCGCTGTAATAAAACTACAAATGAGACCAAGGTGGAACTGATGGCTGATGTAAACTTTACAGCCTGCTCAGAATCCATCACTGTACACTAAGCTGGATGGTTTGAAGTAATGTGGCATTTTATGTGGTTTCCCTACGAACTTTTATTAGGTTTTACGTTTGTCTGTGTGGGTATGTGCAAGTCCTGGCTTCGGAATGAAGCACTTAATGAACCCAGTTAAAATAGTGAATGTAAAGCTCACTGCACGTTACGTGAGAGGACGCTGAAGCAGCTTGGTGTTAAAGGCACTGAATAAAATAGCTGCAAAAAGTCTCCAGGAAGTGCAGGCCCTTACCAGAAATTGTAAAATGAACAGCCCAATCACAGCCCACTCTGCACAAGCCCAGTGTGCACCGACTCCAGCGCTACTGTAACCGACTTCCAGGCGCCATTTGGATCAACATTAAAAGTAGAAGTGCTCTGAGTTGTTTCCCGTTTTCTCCCAAACTCTGAATACAACTTTGGTAAATGTGAATAAATTCATTTATTTGTAAGTAATTCTTACTCACAAACTAATCTAATCTTAACCCTTGGAATACAGATTGCATTAGTATTATCGGATTTAAACAAATAAACACAGTGAGACAGTCTTAAACCAGTGTTTACTCTTCCACATTCTCACCAATTGCTGCTCTTTCACTGGTTTCTGCTGCTCAGCTGCTCTCTGTACCTCCCCTCTGTGAGTTTTCCCCACCCACTTGTGGGCGGAGACTATCCTGAAAGTGTTCCTGAAAGTTTTTTTTTTAATTTGTTTCTATGATCTTATGACAAAAGAAATGTGTACATTTGTATACTTTTATGGGCGTTTTTGCGTGACACATCTGACACGTTGAGCATCAACAAAAATCGAGGAACTTCCAGAAGTGTGCCGCTCGAATTCTAAAGGTTAAAAAGGTCATAAGTTTAACTTGTTGATTCCTGCAGAAACACTTGTCCCTCCCCTTCTTCCTGATCTCTGACCTTAGCATAATCAAATTAATTTTGTATGTGTGCATATGTTAATGTATCAGCATCAGCAAAAGCTTCATGTCAACACAATCTGACTCTGTCTTGTTGCCATGTCTTGACACCCATGTAGGTTTTTTTTGTGTCCAAAACACTGTTTCCCTCTCATTGCTTCCTTGAAAACAGACAGCAACCGGATGACTGCCATCACAAATCATGTGGACTGCCTCAGCTGGTTACAGAGCACATGATTAAATTATAGAACAGAGAAATGAATACTCATTAAAATCAAACCCAACTCAAACAACTAGAATTAACATATTTTTAACATAGTTTTGATGTTCTTGGATTTTAGTGTAGTCTTGAGGGACAGTTCTCCAGACTTCCTGCAGGACTTTCAAAGTCTCATTTTCAGTCCAGTCCCAGAACTTGACCAGTTTCAGAGGAATGTTTTTTCTTTGTTAACCCACACAGTGTCCTACACAGTGTCCTACACAGTGTCCTACACAGTGTCCTACACAGTGTCCTACACAGGAACACAACAAATCCATCTAACTGAAGTCCTGAACCAGTGAAGAACCAGGAGCAGATGATTCCAGATGATCAGGCGGTGATCAGTATACTGGTTGTACTTAATGTTGAGTGGTTGGACCACCTTGCATTTTTAGGCACCTAAATTTCTTTAATTTAATTGACTCAATGTGCCAAAAATAAGAGTTTGACAGGCATCAAATTGTATTTTTACACCAACAAGTTTATTCAAAGCAAAATATAAAGATATACAGTACTGTATGCAGTGCATCCGGAAAGTATTCACAGCGCATCACTTTTTCCACATTTTATGTCCCAGCCTTATTCCAAAATGGATTAAATTAATTTTTTCCCTCAGAATTCTATACGCAACACCCCATAATGACAATGTGAAAAAAGTTTACTTGAGGTTTGTACAAATTTATTAAACCAAGCATGAAGTCAAATGAATTGTCTGTAGATTGTTTTAAGGCACAAATCTGGGGAAGGTTACAGAAAAATTTCTGCTGTGAAGGTCCCAGTGAGCTCAGTGGCCTCCATCATCTGTAAGTGGAAGAAGTTCGAAACCACCAGGACTCTTCCTAAAGCTGGCTGACCATCTAAACTGAGTGATCGGGGGAGAAGGGCCTTAGTCAGGGAGGTGACCAAGAACCCGATGGTCACTCTGTCAGAGCTCCAGAGGTCCTCTGTGGAGAGAGGAGAACCTTCCAGAAGGACAACCATCTCTGCAGCAATCCACCAATCAGGCCTGTATGGTAGAGTGGCTGGACGGAAGCCACTGCTTAGTAAAAGGCACCTGAAGGACCCTCAGACCATGAGAAGCAAAATTCTCTGGTCTGATGAGACAAAGATTGAACTCTTTGGTGTGAATGCCAAAGGTCCATTGACAAAGTATTGAGCGAAGGCTGTGAATCCTTATGTACATGTGATTTCTCTGTTTTTTTATTTTTAATAAATTAAAAATATTTTTTATAAATTTGTAAAAACCTCAAGTAAACTTTTTTTCATGTTGTCATTATGGGGTGTTGTGTGTTGAATTCTTAGGAAAAAATGAATTGAATCAATTTTGGAATAAGGCTGTAACATAAAAAAATGTGGAAAAGTGATGCGCTGTGAATACTTTCCGGATGCACTGCATATATTGATATACATTGCCATTACAACTATTCTCAAGAGTATTATGATGGGTTTTGTAATTCTGTTTCATTCTATTCTTCTGTAATATTGTGGCTTATTCACATCTGTAGATAAATGTCTGTTTGGTCTATTTGTTAGCCAGGACAGAAAGCTTATATTTTAAGTCTCTTTAAAAGCCTTCTCATTAAACATTTTTGTAGATTTATTATAACTGTATTGATTCTGTGAGGGGGTATTTGCTTCAGGCAGATGAGCTGATTAACCTTTCTATTTTTCCTCATGCCTGGAATATTGAGTTTGATAATGACCATGTTTGATGAGGTGACTCAGGTGCAGGACTCTTTAATAGGTTTGATTCTGAATGACTCTGCCATCACTGACTTTCTTCACTGACTGGTGCAATTTGCAGAGCAAAGTATTAAAATATAATGTTCTGTTGCTAAGCCATCAGAGTATAAAGCCTTGTCAAAATAGCAAATCAGACCGTAGCGTACACTAACCACACAACACAGGAACCGTGCAACACAGGAACCGTGCAACACAGGATCCGTGCAACACAGGAACCGTGCAACACAGGAACCGTGCCACTCACTAGCCGTACCATACACTAGCCGTACCTTACAGAAACCGTACCGTACACAAACCGTACTCTATATATATTCTATAACAGCAGCACAGAAGATGAAGAAACTGCCCAGTGATGTTTTTGCCCTCTTCTCTGTGGCTCTGGGTGAAGA
>JBBJLR010000001.1:23686244-23698296 GCA_037577145.1 Brachypetersius gabonensis
CCATCTGTAAATATTATTCAGTTTCTTCTTGTACATATCACCTTACGTATATTCATAACTTATAACTCATAACTTATAACATTTATCTTTATCCTGCACTTGCTACTTATTGCACTTCTGATTAGACCTAAACTGCATTTCGTTGCGTTGTACTTGTACATGTGTAATGACAAAGTTGAATCTAATCTAATCTAATCTACTGTGTATGACTGTTTATGACTGTGTTACTGTGTATGACTGAGTTGCTATGTATGACTGTGTATGACTTTGTTACTGTGTATGACTGTGTATGACTGTTACTGTGTATGACTATGTATGTCTGTGTGATTGTGTGTGACTGTATGTGACTGTCTGTGACTGTTGCTGTGTATGACTGTGTGACTGTATGTGACTGTTACTGTGTATGGCGTTGTATGATAATGTGTGACGGTGTATGACTGTATATGACTGTGTTAGTGTTACTGTGTACGACCGTGTTAATGTGTATAACTGTGTGACTGTGAGTGACTGTGAGTGACTGTGTGTGACTGTGTTGCTATGTATGACTGTGTTGCTATGTATGACTGTGTATGACTTTGTTACTGTGTTACTGTGTATGACTATGTATGACTGTGTGACTGTGTGTGACTGTGTGTGACTGTATGTGACTGGATGTGACTGTGTGTGACTGTGTATGAATGTGTGACTGTGTATGAATGTGTTACTGTGTATGACTGTGTTACTGTGTTACTATCTATGACTGTGTATGACTTTGTTACTGTGTATGACTGTGTATGACTGTTGCTGTGTATGACTGTGTGACTGTGTGTGACTGTTACTATGTATGACTGTGGTACTGTGTATGACGGTGTATGACATTGTATGATGGTGTGTGACGGTGTATGACTGTGTTAGTGTTACTGTGTACGACTGTGTTACTGTGTATAACTGTGACTGTGTATGACTGTGAGTGATTGTGAATGACTGTGTGTGACTGTGTGACTGTGTATGACTGTGTATGACTTTGTGAATGTGTATGACTGTTTTACTGTGTATGACTGTGTATGACTTTGTTACTGTGTATGACTGTTTTACTGTGTATGACTGTGTTACTGTGGATGACTGTGGATGACTGTGTGACTGTGTGTGACTGTTACTGTGTATGATGGTGTATGACATTGTATGATGGTGTGTGACGGTGTATGACTGTGTACGACTGTGTTACTGTGTATGACTGTTACTGTGTATGGCGTTGTATGATAATGTGTGACGGTGTATGACTGTATATGACTGTTAGTGTTACTGTGTACGACCGTGTTATTGTGTATAACTGTGTGACTGTGAGTGACTGTGAGTGATTGTGTATGACTGTGTGTGACTGTGTGTGACTGTGTGACTGTGTATGACTGTTACTGTGTATAACTGTGTGTGACTTTGTGACTGTGTATGACTGTGTTACTTTGTATGACTGTGTATGACTTTGTTACTGTGTATGACTGTTGTACTGTGGATGACTGTGTTACTATGTATGACTGATTTACTGTGGATGACTGTGTTTTACTGTGTATGACTGTGTGACTGTGTGTGACTGTTACTGTGTATGACTGTTACTATGTATGACTGTGTTACTGTGTATGACGGTGTATGACATTGTATGATGGTGTGTGACGGTGTATGACTGTGTATGACTTTGTTACTGTGTATGACTGTGGATTACTGTGTGTGATTGTGTGTGACTGTGTATGACTGTGTATGACTGTTACTGTGTATGACTGTGTGTGACTGACTGTGTATGACTGTGTTACTGTGTTTTACTGTGTATGACTGTTACTGTGTATGACTGTGTATGACTGTGTTACTGTGTGTGACTGTGTGTGACTGTGTATGACTTTTACTGTGTGTGACTGTGTTACTGTGTATGACTGTGTATGACTGTGTGACTGTGTGTGACTGTGTTACTTTGTATGACTGTGTTACTTTGTATGACTGTGTTACTGTGTATGACTGTGTTACTGTGTGTAACTGTGTAACTGTGTGTGCCTGTGTATGACTGTGTTACTGTGTATGACTGTGTGCTGTGACCCTTGAATGAATGCATGTCTCTGCGATTCCAACCTGAATTTGTAGCAACTCGGGAGCCCCAACAATATAATTTGTAAAAGATTAGTGCTGCTTTACATTTTACAAGTTAACATCTGCTGCATTATGCAGAGGGTTAGGATAACTTAGAGAAGACTTATGGAGTCTTTCTGGTGTAACTATTTCTTTCTGTGTGGATCTTATTGACCTGCAGGATTTCTTTAAAGCTCTGAATCGGGTGAAGACCATCCATGAAGATGTCAAGGTTTTGCTGAGGACCAATCAACAGACTGCAGGGTAAGAAAGAATGAGGGAGAGAAAAGGTCTCACTGACAATTTGCCTTTGATTTGTCTGTCATTTTATTAAAAGACATAAAAGTAGCAGGATTTAATTCAAAATACATATTTGGAAGTTAATTAAAGGGTGAAATAAGAGCATAAGGTGCCTGTGCAAAGATGTTTGGAATGTTTTTTGTAGGCTAGAGATCATGGAGCAAATGGCAGTGCTACAGGAGACGTCGTATGAGCAGCTCTATCGCTGGGCACAGAGTGAGTGTGAAGCTCAGGAACTGTGGCAGAGCTTATGAGTGTCATGTTTTTATATCTAAACTAGATTTTAAGCGATTAGACTCTGTGTTCCACATTTGTCTTTATCTGTTCTGGTTCTTTTTCTTTTACTTCATTTTCATTTCTTCATCATCATCTTTGTCTTCATATTTTCCTTCTTTGTCTTCATCTTCTTTATCCACATTGTTTTCCTGTTTGTCTTCGTCTTTAATTTTTCTCTTCATTATCTTCATTTTTTACTTTGTCTTCTTTTTCTTCTTCATCTTCTTTCTCTTCTTTATGTTTACTTTCTTCTTTGTCTTAATTTTCTCCTTTCTTCCTCCTCCTCCTCTCATCTGTTGCTCTGTGACAGACGAGTGTCGGGGTTTGACTCAGGAGACGTGTGATGTTCCTCCAGTGCTGAGTCAGGCCATGGAGGCTTTGCAGGACCGTCCTGTTCTTTATAAGTAAGAACACACACACACACACACACACACACACACACACACACACACACACACACACACACACACACACACACACACAGAGGCTATCTGGGCCTAATTATCTGTTACACCTGAAATGCTAAAGCAGCAGTGTTTAAAATGGGTGCTTTTAACATTAAACAATTTTTGCCTTCACTATCATAAGCAAACACCCTTTTACAGTTTAATCAGTATCATGGTCTGCTGGAACTCGTGTGTAGCTCTTTATTCCTTTCTTCTCTGGGTTGACTCTGACCCCTTCATACCAGAGATGTTTCACAGGTCTTGTCTCAACAAAGCAGGCAAAAATGGACCTTTTTAAGACACAGTTTATGGAAATCAGTTATGAGAGTGTTATGAGAAATTCCTCATCTCACATGTATTGCTCATCAGGAGCACTGGACATACGGCATCCGTCTCAAATAACAGTCAAAATGACTACAAAAGATTGAATAGATATGTCTGTTTTTGGACCAGGGTTTGGACCTGGTGGTTCTATTTTAAGAATACATAAAGAGCTATAAAGAGACGTGTACCTGGGTGTATTTATAAAAGTGTAAACTCTCAGTCCTCTTGCTGAGTGGGTGGGCTGAGAAAAGATGGCACTGAATCAAGCTGTTTCACTGTAGAGAATTTATTCTGATGACTGTTGAGTGTGAAACCCTTTGAAATTCACTCCTGCGGCAATAATGAAGTGTGTAGTTTCTCTTATTCACCACAAGGCGTCACTGCAGCTTCAGACTGTCCCTGATAAATATTCTGCTGCTCACAACTGTCTTTTCTTTGTCTCATCAGAAATATATCATCTTCCTATTTGAAGATTATTGAAGTCTGACTTGACTAAACCTTGCTTTTGGAGAAATTAGCTCATTTAGAAGACAACCATGTTTTCTTTTGGATCTTATGGTTTATCTGAAGGTGTGATGATTTGAGACAAATAAATATCAGAGCAATGACTGAAAGAGCATTTTGAGATCTTAAATTGGGATCGGGCTAAGTTTAGGGAAAGGCTCTTTCTTAGGAGCGGAATTACAGATGTGTGAGAAAATGTCAAAATCTCATATTAAACTGAGGTCATTTAGGAGAAACAAAGGAGAGCTTTTCCTTTCAGCTGGGCTAGCTTTCCATTTAACAGTGATTTGTTTACATTGACGGCAGTCATTGGTACTGAGTTCTGCAGTGTTTTACTTTGTGATTCTGAGACTTGAATTAACATTTAGAACGTAAGCCTGCCGCTCCATGCCCAACAAATGGTAAATTCTTGTCATGCAGCAAAACGACTCCTTAAATGGGAGTTCCACTGTTTTTTGTGGCAGCTGGTTCAGGGCATTCTCCCTGCGATCAGAAGATTGTGGGTTTGAATCCCAGAACTGCTAGTAGCACCACTGAGGTTCCCCTTGAGCAAGGTATCGTCCCCGTACTCTGCTCCCCGGACACTGTGTTCCTAGCTCTCACTTGGTAAATGGGTTAAATGCAGAGAAGAGTTTTGTTCTGTTCACACAAATGGGCACCTTACCTTCAACTTACACTTGTGTTGATACTCAAGGTGTCAAACGTCACGTTGAACTTTTGAGTTCCTAGGTCATGTAGAACCAAAGTTACTGTAAACTAAAAACATGTAATAAATGGCATCATACGCAAATACCTAATAAGAAAAAAATGACCAAATTACCCCCCAAAAAAACCCCAGAAGATATTTGTACCCAGGAGGACTTAAAGGATAAATAGGTGGGGAAAACCAATATCACACTGCGCAAAAGAGCAGCAAATGACAAGCATGTAGTAGAGCAAACAAGGGCTGTAGACTTTTTTTACACCGCTTTTATTTGCTGAAATAACATTTGACTGATGCACTCTGAATTTCAGTTTGAAACAAATGTGGTTTTGTGATGTCACAAAACCAACACATTCAAATGTATTTCCTTATTCTGGCTACAGCAGTTTAGCCCCACCCATTTATAAACCAATTCACACACATTTGTGGTTAAAAATTAGGCTTCTGTTGGATTACATGAAGACCTCAATTCATACGAACACCCAATAACTCACCTGCAGCTGTGATTGGTCACCCGCCCAGAAACACTGATTGGTTAGAGGCTCATTTGCATATTGCAGACTTCTGTGAAATCAGTATTGTATTGTAGATTGATATCATGATAACCTTGAAACATGAAACAGTAACATGTTCGTATTTACAGATGTGCCCCTGTAAAATTATACCCTTGTAAAATACTGTAAGTTATTGTGTTCCATTCTGATTCACAGTGCTGTGTTCTTGACTGGGTTAGACTTCGGTTTAGATTTCGGTTTCAGTTTGTCTCAGAAATGGAACAAAATGAACTGAATGGATTTTTTATGTAGGAGATCTGCTATCTCACTGTTTCCATAGACGGGATGTAAACCTGGGTTGGTAGTGAGTCTCTTTTTGTTGCTATTTCCTTTATGGTTAGGTCCTGAGAAAATTCCTCTCTGTTTCTCTGGCTAAACTAATGTTTAAACTCTCTGAGCCTCAGTGGAATGTGCAGTTGTAGTAAATGTGTTTGAGTTGAGGTACACATTGTAAAACGATGTCATCTGTTGAAGAATATGGTCTGTGATATTATATGCTGTGCAATACTGTGCAAAAGCTTTGAGCCTTGACCCTAATTTCTTTATTATTCTGCTTTGAATCACCTTTTTAGTGCAAAAATACTAATCACTGATCTTCTGCACCTGTTTCTTCAACTGTTCGGGTCTCAGATTAGATGTGCTTTGCTAAGCTTGAATGATTCAAACGTAGATCACTGTGTGGCTTAAGAAAAAACTATTAATTGTATTTATTTGTATCATAGTTAATATTGTAATTAATAGAATGTCTATTTTTCTTGAAGCACTTGCATATAATCATTGCGATATCGATGATTTTGATGCATTATTGCACACTTTTGGCTCTTTGCAAGTAAGATATGAAGAAATGAGGGTTTGCTCAAGACTGTACAGGATTGTATTTGTAAAGATTTAGTTTAAAAGAGCAGTTGTTCTCTGTCAGGTAAACTAAAGCTTCACCCCTCATTTCTTCATATTTTACTTCCAAAGAGTCAGACTTTCTTTCTGGTTTCTTGCAGAATCTGCAGAAATAAGGGGTGGCTCAGGACGTTTCCACAGTATTGTGTTTGTAAAGTTTTGGTTTGAGTGTGATTGTTATATCTGAGGTAAACACTGATCTTATTTGGCTGTTTCTGCTGGCGTTATCTGACTCGCGGCCCCTGATTGGGTAAAAAAGCAGAGCGAGTCCAAGGCCAGAGCAGAAGTGTGTTCCTGCCATGTGTGCCAAGCCACTCCACCCCTTTTTTCTGTTGCTGCTGTAGTAGCTACTGTTTAGTCTGCTCCGGCTCATTCTCAGCCCATAGATCAAAACACTGCTGCGCTTACGCGCTTCGCCGGGGGCCTCTGCTGTTTTCGTTTGACCCAAGCCCTCTAACCTCAGACATTTTTCTTTCGTTGAGTCTAGAGCTCTCTGTTAAGGTCTGGGCGGGAGGCTTTGTTTTCTTTGGCATCCTTTTCAGGCTTTTATTTTTTATTAATCGAACATGTTTTTTTTGCTGTTGGTTTTGTTATAACTGAGCTGCTTAAAAGTGTTTTGCCATGTAAAACTGACACATGTACCGCTTTTCAAATAGTGCCGTACAATAAACTGTGCAATAACCTGCTGCTACTCACATGTGCAGCTTCTTATTTGTTTCAGTCAGTATTATTCCGTGCATGTCTTACCATGTCCAGTATCACTACTTACCTTAGTATTACTGATCTACTGCTGATATTTCATGCAAAAACAGTCTAGAGAACAGCTCCATACCACTATTTGTATTACTAGTAAGATTTATCTTACTGGTAACACAAAGATTTGTCCATAGGATTCATACCCAAGTGTTTTGTGTGTAAAGCACAGTGGGGAAAACTGCTCTTCACAGCAAGGAGGACACTGATCAACAAGTGTCGGAAAAGATAAAAGAAATATTAGTAAATAGCTTTTTTGCACTTTTTCATTTTTAGTTTCTTATGATTAGGAAAGAGAAAATAGAAGATTACACTTAGAAGACTTTACATTTCTTTTTGTCTGTCTTTGTGCTTGTCAGATACACACTGGATGAGTTTGGCACAGCCAGGCGGAATGCGGTGGTCCGAGGATTCATTGATGCACTGACGCGGGGTGGACCAGGGGGCACCCCCAGACCCATAGAAATACATTCTCATGACCCCATGAGGTAAGATAACCTGCTGCATGGCCTTCAACCATGTTTACGTCAACGCTAGTCACATTTTTGAAAAGCCCCATTAAAATCGATAAAATCCAATCGGTGGCTTTTTCATCTCTAAAAATATAATGGTTAATATGATATAATCTCAGTTAATTGGGGGTCATCTTGAGGGTCTTGCTGTCATTTAGCACTAAAAGGCACTCCATATCTCATTACATCACAAGCAGCACTCATCTCCGTACCAACATGCCCACCTTTCTTTTCCCCTTTCCTTTTTTCTTTCACTCTCTGCTCTCTCCTGTGTCTTAACTGTTTCTCCAGAGTGGCAAATCCAATTCTGGCCTTTTAAACACGTTAAACAAACAACCTGCTTCTCTTTCAGAGAATCTTCAGCCCCCCTTCAGGGAATCATTTATCGCGGGGGGTTCAGGGAAAGGCCGGCTATTGAGATCTATGGATTTCTGGTTGTTGCAAGGACCCAAGTCTTGTTTCTGTTTTAACGTCTTCAGCCTTTCACTGGAAACCTGGGGAGAGAACATCAGGTTCTCTGCAGAATGTCGATAAAAGGCGAGAAGAGCGCTTCTCAGAACCGCACATCCTCTCACCTCTTCTGGCACTTTCTAATAAGGAATACAACACTAGTGTAATGATGGCATGCTGTGAGGGCCATGTGAAGGCGTAATAAGTTCCCTGTTGTGTTGGAGACCAGTTTTACCTTCGTAACGGAATATTCACGTTTCACGGAATCATATCACGGAATATTCGTTTCATGCTTTGTTCAATATGGACATCGGCGGTATTTGACAATACAAATATGTCGATTAGCCACAACATTAAAACTTCTGACAGGTAAAGCGAATAACAATTCTCTCATTACAGTGGGAAAGTTTGGATTAGACTTGGATTAAAGTTGATGTGTGGAAAGCAGGAAAAATATGTGTAAGGATCTGAGTGACTCTGAGGGCAGCTTATAACGGCCAGGCTACTGCTTCAGAACATCTCCATCACAGCAGG
Organism: Brachypetersius gabonensis; assembly: GCA_037577145.1. Taxonomy (NCBI): domain Eukaryota; kingdom Metazoa; phylum Chordata; class Actinopteri; order Characiformes; family Alestidae; genus Brachypetersius; species Brachypetersius gabonensis. The sequence continues at coordinate 23,694,586 of JBBJLR010000001.1, forward strand.
TCTTGTGGGGGTTCCTGCTATGCAGTGGCCAGTACCTACCAAAAGTGACTAAGGATGGAGAACCAGTGAACTAGTAAAGGGTCTGGGAAGACTCACTATTGCTCAAGGAGCAAAGGCTAGTCTCAGAACAAATTGATACACAAAATACATGGAGCCTATTTGGTCTTTACTGCAGTCACAGTGCACAATGTTCCAGGCATGTTCCAGATAAAGAAAAGACAAGAAGTCATGTACAATCTGCTTAGCAGTCACAACAGATGCACTCTTGAAAGCAAAATATGGGTTAAAATTGCAGCCAAGAGCAGTGGGAGAAATGTGTTGTCCACCACTTTTGCTTGAATGTAACATCCAGATCCGAGATTGATCCATCACATGCACTGAAAGGGCCCTTGTGTCCATATTCTATCCTGATTAGCCACTATTGTCATCTGGCAAGCTGTGGATTTGATGATGATATGCACACGTGTAATGAAGAGTAATTTGAAACAGGAAGATTGTAATCTGACTGTTCCACATATATGAAGATTCTGTATCTGATCTTAAAGCATACATCAGAGTATCCAAAATCTGAATCTGAAAAACTATTGTTTTTGTTCACATAGCAAAAAATTAGATTTGTGTCACATCAGATGTGTATTAGCAGTAAAATCAGAATTAGAAAACACCATTGATCCTGAAGGAAATTGCTTAGATATAGAGAGACTCAAAGAAATACTATAACACCAAAATAAACTATCCAGAAAAACACTCACAAAATGCTGTGGTCAGTAAGAGAGGTGGGTTTAAAACTGTAGATACATAAATAGGGCAACTGGTGGCCTAGTGGTTAGGGCATTGGCCCTGCAATCAGAAGGTTGTGGGTTCCACAGACTGCTCCCCGGCGCCCCTCACTGGCGTGAATTGGTGAATGGGTTAAATACAGAGAAAGAATTTCACATTGTGCTGCTGTGTGTTCACACGTGGTTAATAGATGTTTTTATATTAAATTTAGATTACATTAAAAATTACTGCTGAAGTTTATTATTATTTGTTTTGTGTATCTGTGGATCGTTCTCTTAGGTACGTTGGAGATATGCTGGCATGGCTGCACCAGGCCACAGCCTCAGAGAAGGAGCATCTGGAAGCCCTTCTCAAACAGGTCACAGTGCAAGGTACATTCACCCCCTTCTCCAACTAACACCTTCTAACACCAATTAACTCTAACACCACTCTGCTGTCAGCTCTTCACACACTGTCTCTTTAATATGGCTATAAAAAATGTCCACTTTGTCCAGAACTGCGCTGCCTGAAGTGTGGGTGCCTCACATGTGTGTGTGCCTTGCATGTGGCTCTCCAGAAGCTCACCCTAACTCCTGTCCCTCACCCAGTGGGAACAAACAGCACTGTCCAAAAGTCTTGGCCTGCAAGATGTTTTAAAGCAAAACAGACAGAAATGAAGAATTTCTGTCTGTTGCTTTGAATAAGTTTGTTGATGCCAAAATGCTATTTTTTGCGGTTTTATTCTTGCTGTACTGAGTAGATTAAAAAGAAGAAATGGGTTTTACTGCAACAGGCTGCAAAGTGCCTAAAGGTGTCTAGATAAAGGTATTCCAATCACTCAGCATTCCTCTATAAAGAAGTGCTCAATAAAGGCATTTGTGCACGTGAAGAACCATTTAAAGGTTTAAGGAACCTTCACATAATGTTATTGACCAAATTAATGGTTCTTTCTAGAAACTTTACCTTATGTCTTAAGTCTAATTTAGGGGTAGAATATCTTACCCATAATTGTGTTCAGTTGTTTGCATTTTACTTACAGTGTGTTACTTATCTAAAAACAAAATGTCTGTGGAGAAACTTAAAGCAAGGGCATGTCCAGATCTTGTTTTATGTAGTGAGAAAAGGCTCTTTCAGATAAATAACACCAAATACTTTTGTTGGGAGTACCATAAATAGAACAAATATTTAGTAAGTTGTTCTAGTGCATAATGAAAAGTGGGTTATTTAAGTTATTATGGAGCCTGTACTGCAGTCACCTTCCTCTTTTATCTGACAGATGTTTAAGTGTGTTTGTCCTGTACAGGTGTTGAGGACAGCATGCAGCATATTGTTGGCCACATAACGGAAGGGGTCTGCAGGCCGCTGAAGGTGAGGGGAGAGGATGGATTACCCCAGTTAGATCAAAAAAGAACAGTACCATTGCACTTTGAAACCTTCATTTGCACAAAGCTAATTTCTCTTGGAAATGACTGTAGTATGTATGTATGTATGAATGTTTTATACACACGTGTGTGTGTGTGTACAAATATATCTCTTTGGGTTCTCCTACGTCACTAAGGTGCGAATCGAGCAGGTAATAGTAGCAGAACCGGGCGCCGTTCTACTCTACAAACTTTCCAACCTGCTGAAGTTCTACTACCATACAATCAGGTACAGTTTACCATCTGGTGGGCTCAGGAGGACCTGCTTAGCTGTTGAGCTCAATATTACTGTTTCTCTCTAACTCTTAGTGGCATCATTGGCACAAGCGTGGCATCTCTGTTAATCACTATTGAAGAAATGCACATCCTCAGCAAGAAGATGTTCTTCAACAGCCTCAGTCTCCATGCCAGCAGACTCATGGACAAGGTAAAAGAACTGTAGTTTTATGTTTGTGGTAGTTATTATTTCTCTTGTATGACAAATACCTTATATGCTTTGGATGAAATATAATTTAAATACATTTTCCTATAACTGGTCTAAAATTTCATGATTGCTAGGGTGATGGTGGTGATGGTGATGATGATGGGGGTGATGGTGATGATTGTGATGGTGGTGATGGTGATGATTGTGATGGTGGTGATGATGGTGATGGTGATTATGTTAATGATGGTAATGATGGTGGTGATGGTGATGACGGTGGTAATGGTGATGATGGTAATGATGTGATGATGGTGGTCATGATGGTGATGATGGTGATGATGATGATGGTGGTAATGATGATGGTGGTGGTGATGGTGATGATGGTGGTGATGGAGATGGTGATTGTGTTGGTGGTGATGGTGTTGATGGTGGTGGTGATGGTGTTGATGGTGGTGGTGATGATGGTGGTGATGGTGGTGGTGATGATGGTGGTGATGGTGGTGATGGTGATGATGTGATGGTGGTGGTGATGGTGATGATGATGGTGGTGATGGTGATGGGGTTGATGATGGTGATGATGGTGGTGATGGTGGTAATGATGGTGGTGGTGATGATGGTGGTGATGGTGATGGTGGTCATGGTGGTGGTGATGGTGATGATGATGATGATGATGGTGGGGATGATGATGATGGTGGTGATGGTGATGATGATGATGGTGGTGATAATGGTGATGGTGGTGGTGATGGTAATGATTGTGGTGATGGTGATTGTGGTGATGGTGATTATGGTGATGATGGTGGTGATGGTGATGATGGTGATGACAGTGGTAATGGTGATGATGGTGATGATGGTGGTGATAGTGATGGTGGTGATAGTGATGGTGGTGATGGTGGTGGTGATGATGATGGTGGTGGTGATGGTGATGATGGTGTTGGTGGTGATGGTGATCATGGTGGTGATGATGGTGATGATGATGATGATGGTGGTAATGATAGTGATGATGTGATGGTGGTGGTGATGGTGATGATGGTGATGGTGATGGGGTTGATGATGGTGGTGATGGTGATGATAGTGGTGATGGTGGTAATGATGGTGGTGGTGGTGATGGTG
>JBBJLR010000001.1:23708360-23722680 GCA_037577145.1 Brachypetersius gabonensis
TGTGTGTGTGTGTGTGTGTGTGTGTGTGTGTGTGTGTGTGTGTGTGTGTGTGTGTGTGTGTGTGTGTGTGTAGCCACTCATCGTCCTTCTCTTCAGCTCTCGCATTGTTGTGGGTAAAAAGGCTCTGTTTGAGGAAGGAGAACAGCTCGCACTCTGGATAAAAAACAAAACATATTTTTCCTCTCCACATGAACAGATTCCCACTGGCAGGCCTGGGAGAACAAACTGAAGACCTTTCAGCACCACACACATGCACCAGCACAGACACAGATGTACAAAAACATCTACACCACTGAAGCTTCCCAGTTTGTTCATTCATTTTGTGAAATTGGACTTTGTATAGAGGTCACAGATTGTAATATGGTAATAAGCCCCTAACAAACCAGTTTTTTTTTATACTGTGAGCAGCTTGCAGTCTCTGACTGGTTGTTCTGGGCATGGAAAATTAAATGATTCTGTTCAAAAATAATGTCGGCTAATATTTAACTTTTATTGATTCCCCAGAGCCTTTTTTAAATATGGCTACAGTATGCAACAGTATAATCTTAATGGAAATATTTTGTCCACGTCATGCTCTATGCACTGAACTGAGGGTCTTTTTTAAAAAAAATTTGTTTACCACACACACACACACACACACACACACACACACACACACACAGCCCATTCTGACTCTGCTCCAGCCTGTAATAAGAAACAGTTTTGCTTTTCTTCTCATTAAATCTTTTTTTTTCTAAAAGACATTAAAATACACCCAAATGTGCTCATGCTGGTGTCTTGCAGTTTTTCCCCTCTTCTCCGCCTCTTTTGAAAGAGATAGTTAAATGAAATTTTGTGGCTGCCCAGCAAAAGCATCGACCAATGGCGAGCTGGCTGGATGGATTCTCTCAGACAATGGTGCTTTTATGTCAGCGACCTGATCGCTAGTCACGCCATCCTTTAATTGCAGGCAAAATGCCTGGCAGTGCTCATTCATCAACTATATTTAGCAGAACGATGAAAAGCAGTGAGATATATTTTTAAAAAATGCAACACATTACTCTGGAGATAATAATAGAAGTTTGGACTGATTTTAAATGGAAGAGGAGCACGTTTTGAGCCCTGGCAGCCAGACGGGGCAGGAGGGTGAGAGAATGTGCCAGAGTGAGGAGACTACACTGAGCTGAGTGCAGGAGCAGACTCTGATCTGGAGCATGTTTGGTGTTCGAACAGCGTCACATGTCTGCAGTAGGGGGCTCTGCCTGTGGCCCGCGAGTCTCACATGCCTCGCATTCAGCTCCAGGCTTTCAGCACCTTGAAAATCTAAGTCAAGCAAAGCACTAAAAGTCTGTGTTGCCAGATGTCTGTCTGCAAAATGTGTCTTAGTTCTATTTTAAACATATCGTGTTGCAGAATAAAGCCCTTACATGATCACAGCAGTTTTTTTCTGTTTTTTCAAGGCATATGAACGATCCGCCTGTTGATTCCTCACTGTCGACGCGGAGAGGGGTGTTCGTATAGACGGATGCGTGGCTGTGATACGCAGCACTCACGTTCTCTTGACGGTTGCCAGATATTACTCCTAATCCTCTAAAATTCTAAAGGTTTATACAACCCATGTGTTATTAAGATGCACATGGGAAGATTATCATGTCTTTGCTGGAGATCCCATATTCCATATCGCTTAGGTTCCAGCAAAAAGTCTGTTGTTTTTTTCAAATTAAAATGAATTAAATATAAAATCTTTGAGGGGCAGGTTTTGATGGAAGTGTGCCTTTATTAAAGCCGCTTTGTTTTTAGAAAAGGGAAAACACAGAAATCAACCTATTTCCGTTTCCTAAGGAAAGACCTGTTCTACATGCAGTTCAACCCAAAGGTCCAATATCATAAACATTACTCTCGAAACTAATTGGAGTTGCCTTGAAATTATATGCGTTTAACCAACTCTGCCTTCCATCTAATTTTCTGTCTAATAAACCAATCTAAGACTTTCAATGTACTTCAATTGCTCTTTTTTGTTTAATATTTTTTTAATTAAAGTACAATGATGTGTTGTAAGATACATATGTACTGAGATTTCATTCTTCCTATTTTACATTTAATAAATGTAGTTACACTATATGGTGCATTTACAGGGCACCCATGTCTGCTGTGCACATCCAACTTGAATAACATTCAAAGGGCACCAACAGAATGTGTTGCTCTGGAGCTGCCCCTGTGAGTTTAAGGTCACCATGTGATGACTGGAGGGGTAAAAATTGGGGCGTGGCGTGGCGTGGCACCATCCGATACCTTTGGGATGCGTTGCAGTGACATTTTTGTTCAAGATTCCTTTCATCCAACAGTTCCTACCCTTAGTAGTGCTCCTGTTTCTAAAAGCAATGTAATCCTCAGCAATATTGCAGGATCTAGCACAAAGCTTTCTACAACAAATGAGGTGAACTCCTTAAAAATACATTGATTGCAGGAGAATCATTAGAAGAGCTGGGGCCGTATTACAGAAACTTCCTAACTTGAAAATCCTATCCTAACTGTGTGGTAACCATGGTAACGACAGTTTAGGATCTTATTTAGGAAAAAAGCCATTACAGAACAACCGTTCCTGAGTCCATTTTCCTCTCCTAACTTCAGTTAAGAAAGGAGTTTTACAGAAGCGTCCTAACCTCAAACAATCTTAAATAAACTCCTAACTTTAGGGAAACCCCTCCGCTGCCCTAACTGTCGCCGGCTGATTATTTAGACTCCGGGCGTGTGAGAACGCCGTTAGCCGATCAGCTCCGCCCGGCTCTGGAGAGGTGACCCGGCAACACGGGGCTCTCCCTCCCGGCTGTGGTACAATTAACAAATGGGCTTCATTTTCGTTTTTTCGCTTTTCAAAGCAAAGTGTGTGTGTGTGTGAGAGAGAGTGCGTCTGTCCCTATACTTTTGTCCACAAATTTGTGTATGACAGCTCTGTCCCAGTACATTTGTCCATATTGGCCAGTTCGTCTGGTTTAAAGTTTAGAGCACGACGTTGTTTAATATCTGTTTTTGGAAGACAGTAACGAAGATACTCTGAGGATACAGTGTTACGGACTGTAGCCTCGTGAAGTTACAGTGGCAGCAGGTAACAGGGACTTCGTGACTTAACAGTGACAACCTTAGTTGCTAGGCAACAGACATAAAAGTGGATCATCGAAGTTAGATCGTTTATTTAGGATTCCTAACTCGAGATAAGACAGGATTCCTAAATCCAGTTAGGATTTGCTTCTGTAATACCAAACTGAAAAAAATCTTAAATCGTCTGATCTTAACTTTATGCTTAAGATAGGAAGTTTCTGTAATACGGCCCCAGGTGTCTACAAACTTCTGGACATGTTGCAAAATTCACAGTAAAAGTACTAATTTACGCAAAATACCGAAGAAAGGAAATGTGTTTGGGTATTGTGGTAAAGAACCCTTTGGTTTTAATGGAATACCTCTTCCAAAAGGGACGGCTGACGGCTTGCTAAGGGTCAGTCAGCATCATTCAATTGTGATTAAGCTAATTGCTTTTCCAGTGCAGTTTTCTTTAAGCGCCTTACTCAGTGTGACAGCAGAGACCTTTAGGAATTTCTTGCAGGAAGTAGAGTTCCTGCAGTTGTAGCCACGCACTTACACACAAACACACACAATACTATGAATAAGAAATTCACTGTACCTTTAATGTCATCATTCATATTATAGTACTCTACATCTGAACAAAGGTCAAGGTGTTTTTGTTCAAAGGTCAGTGCTGAAACACACACGTGATTTAAAACTGATGAGCTCTTTCCATCAGTTCAGATCTCATCAGTTTTAAATGCTTCCTCTTCCTGTGCATGTTAACTGAGCAACACGCATTCTTTTATTTTTCTCAGCTTGTTTAATCATAGCTTATAACCGTGTCTGTAAAACAAGAGCATGTTGCCACAACATGAACACAATTAGCTCAAGAGGTTTTACTTCTGGGGGGGCTAATAGCACAGCTACACATGACTCAGCCCTCAATAAAGATTCATAGGACCTCCCCAGGACTGCACACTGCCATATTGACCCAATTTATAAACACTTAATCACTAGGGGGCTTACTTAAAGACTTACAAGCTATTTGTAAGTACATCATAAACATTCATCGCTTCTCTTCACTGTGATTTGGGACCATGGTTACTGGAGTGAATTTTATATTATTACCTTTCTATAACTGAACACACTGATTATTTTTTAAATAGTGCAGCGTAGCCGTCGCTGGAATGTGCCTTGACTGTGTTCTCGAATCCATGCTTAACTCTTCGCGCACGTACACAGCGGCCCTTTAGCACGTGTTACATGCCCAGCCAGCTGATGTGCAACAGGTGGTGAGGCACATAAACATGTGTACGAGGGACCATTAGGGTTACTACTTACACAAACACAGCCAACCCGCTCATCTGTCCATTCTGTCGTCCATCCACCCATCCATTCATTCATCTGTCCGTCCTGGCGCTCTTAGTTAACTAGCGCGGAAACGTCCTGCGATTGCCCGTTGACCTACTGAGTGTTAAAGCAGGCATGGCCAGAAGCTTTAATGCTGATGTCTGGAGTTTCCTACGTTACAGTTAAGGCTGATCTATTAATCCGTCAAGCTGAATGGACAGAGTGAATGGACAACAGACACCAGGGGCCTGATTTGTCAGAAATGTTCACACATCACAGCTAGAGACATAAGAGAAATCACATTACAGCGCTGTGCATGCTAAAACGATTCATGAGTCACTGTGTGGCTTAAGAAACTAAAAACATTCCCTGAATCAGGTTCAGAGACTGGAATGATAATGAGAGACTTCGAAAGTCCTTCAGGAAGCCTGGTGAACTATTTCTCAAAACTACACTAAAAACACAAAGTAAAAAATGAAGAAATGAGGGGCTCAAGACTTTTTGCACAGTATTGTAGGTCATAAACATTTTCAAAGATCCTGTATTGCTTTTAATTCAATAAATGAAACCATGACATTTTAAGCACTAAATGAGCAACAAATGGAAAACTAAATATGTGTGTAAGTGAAGTCTTGTGGGAAAACAGCGTTCACATTTGGTACACAATTATAAAAGCATCAGTGTTTATAAATTTAGTGTGTATTTCAAATACAGATTTAAAAAACAAAAAGTATTGCTCTTTGAAAGCAAAAGAGCAATATATTTGTCATAAATGTGGGAGCTATCCACTGGTAATATCACCTCACAGATAGGCTTTGAGGAGTAAAGGAACGGCTGGTGAGTGTTTAAATGTCTTTTTGTGCCAGATGTACTGCATGTATGACCTTTTGAGTGAACTTTTCACAGAGCACACACTCCCATTGCAGGAAGTGTCGGGTACAATCAGTGTTGGACTTTAATCGGCTGGGCCACGTGCTGAAGATGACGGCACTCACTTAAGACTTCTTTATTGACATTTCTCTCTTCTACTCACTCGCTGTCACACATCGATTCTTTTAGAGTGAAAACCCGTGCAAAAATCAATGCGTCCGCTGATACAGGGGTGAGGGATAGAGGGAGACATTCCTTTTTGGCCTCCCGGTTTTCTCCTCTTTCCCTTTTCTTGGGAGCCCTTTTTCCTACAGGAATCCACAACCACAGCCAAATTCTTAGACACCTATTGTGTGGTTAATCTTGGTGACTGGGTCCCCACTCTCTGCATTAATCCTATCAGAATAAAAACAGCGGTTACGCAACACTCACACTCAGCTACTGCCTGAATCTCATTCACAAAAGCCATATCTCATTCCACATTGATGAGGAGAGTTCATGTACAATGCAGTGCATTCGTTTTTAATTACGTTAATATTTCTGGTGTTAAGACGAGGATAAAAGTGACTGGGGTAGATTGGAGCGATGCCATTGAAGAACCTCTGTGATGAACCCTGGAAAAATGCTACAGGGTGTAAAGAACCATTTAAAGTTTAAGTTTTCCATTTAAGAACCTTCTTTTTTTCATACGTCCATAATGGCAGTTCTGTTCCGTTAATATGTTTGCGTTGGAAAATACTGAGAGGATTTAGTTTACTGCTAATATGCTGGAAGTGTTTGTATAGTTTGTGTTTGGCTGTTTGCAGTACGCTCTTTTAAAACTGTTAAAATGGTTAAGTTTCTTCTCTGTTCCTGCAACCCACATAAAACTCCTCTGCTTAAAAAAAGGGACAGAGATGCAAAATTTGGATGCAAGCTATTAGACATAACATCATTCTTTGTGCAGAAGTGGGAGCATCATGATGAAGCTGCTTCTCTGCAAACGGCTCTGAATGGAGTGATGCACTGGAACATTGGAGGAGAATTTAATCTAATCACCCCAAAAAGGAAAGAAGGTGGCCATTTCAGCCAAAAAACTGCTAAACAGAGAGAAAAAATGTCTCCTAACTGGTTTCTAAAACACCTAGCCAAGCTCCTTAACTCAAGTCCCAAAGAAAAAAAGTCAAGCAGAGGGACCCTCATAACCTCCTAAACTTAAGAGGCTTTGCTAAGAGAACTTGGCCACAGTTGAACCACAATGCTGTAAAATTACTATTTACTTTTTACTTTTTACTTTTTACGAAACCACATCAAGCAACAGCAGCTTGGCATCAGAGTATTAATAATTTGAAAATGTGAGATCTGAATCTTTTTTTCATTTATTGTTTTTTTTTTTAACTTGTTTATGCTGATGATTAAATACTTTATCACAAGAACTTTGCATCAGTTTTGACAAGTTTGATGTGGCGGGACTCCAGTGACCAGAACCCTGACCTGATCTCAGCCGAACTCCTCCGGGGTGAACGTCTTGTCCAACATCAGTTCCTGACCTCACACATGCTCTTTAGGACACAAATGGACACAAATTCCTACAGAATCACTCCACAGAAGAGTAGAGCCTGCAAAGAGGGGCCAACTTTAATACTAATGGCCATGAATCTGATATTCAACAAACTTAAATAGGTCTTATAGTCAGAGTCTTTTGGCTATCATGTTTATCTGAGACTTCCATGGGGCCTAAAGTGAATGCCATATTTTATGTCCTCATAGTGCTTTGTTGTGAATAGGCTGGATCATTAATGTAGGTAAAGACAAGCAGAGGATTTTAGCAACGTTTAAGTCCTTACTGCACTTACACAGCTCTGCCTGGGGTGTGTAGCATATGCTATGATATGATATGCTGATATAACCAGCCCATTGCTAGTATACACCACGGGACACAATTTACTTAAAATGAGCTGAACCCTACCTTACGTTACCCCTGGAAATTCATAAAACTCCTTAATGTGAATTAAATGGCTTTTAATGTACGATACTGACCTCTAATTTGACCTTAAAACTTGATTTAAGGCATGAGTGTAAAACCCCTTAATCTTATATTTAAGGCATTGATTCAGCAGGTTCTATTATTTAAGGGGCGAATATGAAAAAGCAAGGGTAAAATTCTGTTGTTTTTTTCAGCCTCAATTTGTGCAGTTTTCCTTTATTGTCCTTAACTTCCTGTATGGGAAATTAAGATCAAAATTTGGGTAATTTTAAGAGGTAAAATTAAGGTGTATGGTTTCGTAGGTCCATACTTCCTGTATACACTTCATCCCTCTTTCTTAAAGAAAACACACTACTTTTCTCAAATACAGGATAACATAAGCTTGTATCAAAATGGTTCTCACAGTCATCATTGTTATTCTATTCCTGTAAAACACTTTGAACAACCTTAGTGTATGATAATGGAATATATTATAGTATATATTATATATTATAAATAATTTAGTGTTTGGAGATAATCCAACAATCTGAACTTCATGTGCCTTCACTACATTTTACCAAACTACATCACATGAAGACAATAAACTGTGTAAAGCAGTTAAAGCTTCCCAGTCCTGGCCTGCGCTGCTTGAACTCACCCACTACAACTCAGTAAGGAGTTAATGAGCTAATTAGCTTGATAAGGTGCATTAGGAGCAAAACATTTGCAGAACAAGTCTATGTCAATCCGTAACAGAGATATTCACGAGTCATTTTTACCAAGTCCAAGTCAAGCCTCAAGTCTTTGAGTGGTAACGTTTAGAAGATATACTAATTGGCCACGCCCTGTGATTACAATTGGCTGTTGCTTAGCAGGGGGCGGGGTTGTGTGCTGTGATCTGTCCTCACCAACATGGAGGATTTGCCTTAAATGTTCTTACATCTAAATATTAAATATGAAAAATATACCTCACTTTAAATGTGAAGTCACAAGTCTTTGTTTGTGCGACTTAAGTGCGACTGAGTCTCTGAGTCTCAGACTCGAGGCCCCAGCTCTGATCTGTAAGTCTTTGAATCTGGCTGTTTCACAAGTCTGCCACTATGTGTGTGTCATTTGAGTTGCAAATGTGGTTCAGGTAACTGGATCTTGTAATTTGACTAATGTCAGAAGCCTGGGCTTTAGCGAAGAGCTAGATACTGGGATGTTCCTACTAAAGAGTCATCAGTATCAGCTGGTGAGACCCTCAGGCCAGTTTCAGGGGTGTTTGACATCATAAGACCCAAATGAGGGTCTAATTTTAATTGTTTGTTCTGCCTTCTTCATTATGGACTACCCATTGGATCATTCTTCCATTATTTCAATTGCCTGAAGATAAAGTCCAGGTTGTACCTCAATACCCTGCAAACAAGAAAGCAGGTGATGCTCCAGTTCTTTGAAAACTATCCAGTTTGTTCCAAAGCAACTCAGGCAACTTGTGGGACATCATCCTTGATCTGCTATGATTAAGTTAGGCATCAGTGGTTTTAGATATTTTGGTCTTTAATTTAGGCTTCAGTGGCATAAAACATTTTGGTATAAACATGCAATCTGCTGCCATGATGACCTCTCCACTCACCTTCATGATGTTTCAGATTGACTAGTGGACCTGCAGCACTGGATCCTCTGCAGTGTGTTTGTTTCCAGCAGCTTCCTCTGTTGTAGTTTAGAAGCTGTTTATGCATAGACTGCCCTTTAATTCACACACGACCGCAGTAAGCATTTATATTTGATGTGAAGATCACAGCATTGCAACTGTAGAAGTATTCCTCCCAGCCTTGTTGGTGGCCTTCTGAGATGTTTTGTGGAAATGACTTCTAATAGTTTGTGGTCTGACTGGACCACAAGTGAAACACAGAAAAACAGTTTTCTCCTAATAATGCATGTAGCTCTTGATCACTGGCTTATAAAGAACCAGCAATCCTTCTTGAAGCAAGCATGCATGAGGCCATTCCTCCATTCCTCAGATACTCGTACAGTCACTCGCCATGTCAAGACTGGACTGAAGACCAGCGAACCTTGTCTGCACAGACATAGAATTGACCGTGTTGTCTGATATGATATGTCTGTTCTAAATGTTTCCAAAAGCTCTTTTGCTGGAAGACTCCACTGTCAGATATTGTACCAGATATGACACTTAAGTGTGTCAAACTTTACCTGCCAGTATCCATTTTTTTATCTAGAAAACTTTCTGAACACCCAGCTGGTGAGGGATGAATGCACAGCTAAGTTTAAGTGGGTTAAGGTACAGTCTGAGTGTCTTTTTAGTTCACATTAAACTGTAGGCAAGACTACATTTGTTGAGTCCAAAGTATATCCAAGTCCTGCTTCAACTGTTCCTCTTTAGTTGTCTGTCACCTTTCCATCTTTATTGTATCTAACAAGGTTCTGACATGCTGCTGTCAGTAACACCATGGCTGCAGGCTGCTGACAAGTAATATTCCCATCACCCATCATTTTGTATACCACGATTTTTAAAAAAGGACAGTTATATGATTTAAAAGCCCTAATTGCACATTACATTATGTGAAACTTTCAGGAGAACTCAACCACTAAAAATGGTGCAAAATGACGTGGAGAAAAGTTTAGTTAAAAGTAAAAAAAATTTTTTTTTACTCTTATGAAGTAGATTTTTTTAGATTTTGGTCTGGTGGTGATTGTATAAAAGAAAAGGTAAAAAAGATCATTCCTTTTGCTCTGAAATACTGACAGGGAGAATGAAAGCTTAGTAAGATTATCTAATGTGACATAAAACGGAGGGACACAGTGTCCCTGTGACGGTGGAGCATGAATAAGGAATGGCTGTTATTGGTCCAGATGAGCTCAGTTCTTTCTGACTATTTGACTATTCATGGTTCTGTCAGAGGGCCAGACGCCCAGGACTGGAGCAGCGAAAGAGCGACGGCTCCTCCCTCTGCACTTGACACTGTTTCAGTGTAAACATTAGTGTATTAATAGCTGGAGACGATGTAATGCTTTGGCAGGTCTGATGCCAGATCACAACATAGGCTTTAATGTTTATCTGTAGGTCGTTCATTTGAAATGCACACTAAATTTATAAACACGGATCAGTGCTTTAGTAATTAGTCATTACTAGTCATCAGGTGTGGTGCACCACCTGTGATCATTGTTATTCCACGAAACAGGGATCATTCACTTATACACATATTAACACTTTTGTCTTCCGTTTGATGCTTATTTAGTGCTTAAAATATTATAAAGCATTAGAAGAAAAACATTGAGGAGTTACTTGAAACAGACTATGACATATTGTGCAAAAATGTTGAGCCCCTCTTGAGTTCCTCAGGCTTCAGGACTTTCAAACCCTGATCCTGACCAGTTTCAGAAGAATGTGTTTTGTTTGTTAAGTCACACAGTGACCTACAGATTAATCACTCAAGCCAGTGAAGAACCAGGAGCAGATGATTCCAGATGATCAGGCGGTGATCAGTATACTGGTGGTGCTGAATGCTGAGTGGGCGGAGCTCCTTTATCTAGACACTTTGCAGTAAAGCAATTAAGCATTTGTTCTCATTTCTTTCATTTAATCTACTCAGTATGCCACGGATAAGACAGTTGAAGCAAAATAAAAAGCCATTTAAAGCAAAAATATAAAAAAAAATTTGTTCCTCTGAACTTTTTCCATGCAGCAAGTACAGTATGATTCATGAAAATGACATCGTTAATGTCTTTATGGTTCCCCCTAGTATCAAATTCTCTTGGCATCTCCTCAGTTCAAAAGGTTTTGGAATTTCATGATGGTCTTTCTCAGCCAGTAAAGGTGTCACCTGGCCTGGTTTACAAGTGTGGCATTTTATGTGGATTGTATCACATGGCCCATGAATGATTCTTTAGCAGAATGTAGTAAAGCTATGTTGCTTAGTCTAGGTATAAACATGGATTCCCTTCTTCCTGTAGAGGGTTTTCTTTTCAAGATTCTTGACACTTTGTTAAAGGGTTTTAAATTTGGCATTTTATTGTAGTATAGAGACTAGTATCCAGGATTTGGAGGCCAACAGTGGGAAAGACCTAAAACGGGTTCATCTTCCAATAACTGTGGAAGAACTGAGGTCTGAATGAAATATTTATCTCTTGCAAACACCTTGACTTTTGGGGATTGTTGGACAGTGTGTGATGTTTATATAAGTTTGTTTTTGTTTTTTATTGGTTAGATGGTGCATCAAAAGGAATGCAGAGAGCTATCATTTCTGTTTGGAAGTCCGGCATCTTATTGCAGCCATAAAAATGCAATAACTGTCTCAAATCATCATTCCAATGGATAAAGTAGGTCACTCAGACAGCAGAAATCACTGCAGATAATGAGGCTGTCAAGGTAGTTGTCTAGATACTTTGACTCATCTTTCTTTCTTTTTTCTTCTTGACAGTCTTAAAACTTGCCACGCGTTTCTATTTCGTTACAGTTTTGTTTGATAAGACTGACAAGGTTGAGGGATACGATACTATGCTACAAAATACTGCACAACAAGACAAATTACAAGTTAATTGTATTAAAATTTGAAGGCTGGAGATCCCCTTTAAATCCCAATGTCATGTGTTAAATACCTTTAGCTTGCATGTCTTCAGACTTATTATTACAGTGGTCTTCTGGATCTGGAACTTTAGGATCTGCACTAGTCACAATTATTCTTTTCATGCAGCACATCTCCATGTGAATTGATTCTTGACAGGAAAATCTGCTGCCACGAAGCTGAGAGCATAAATTGTCCAAAAACAAAAAGAAATTGTTTGCTGTAGCATTAACATTTACATTAGAACTAAAGGGCCAAGCCCAAACTCTGAGTAACAGCCCATAATACCTCTTCTGCCATACTTTACTGTTGACGCTATGCATTCTGGGAGACAGCATTCTCCTGGCAACTGCCAAAGCCATCAAATCAGTTCATCATCACTCCACAAAACACATCTCCCCCAGTCCAGAGTCTTTACACCACTATTTTATACCACTATCACACACTTCACACCACTCCAGCCAAAGCTTTGCATCGTACATAGGGATCTTAGGTCCATGTGCAGATCTATAGAAACTCATGTCATGAAGCTTATGACACAGTTTTTGTGCTAATGTTGCTTCAAAAGGCAGTTTAGAGCTCTTTAGTCGGCGATGCAGCACCCTGGGCTATACGTTTGCATAATCTACTGTTTGGTGGCATCATAAGATAATCAGGGCACACATGTTGACTGGAGCAGATCACTAAGCTCTTCATTATAACCTGCTGTGTTGCCAGTGTGTGCGTATGGGGGTTGCATGGCTACTTTTATATGATTGTTAGCGATGGCTGTAGCTGAGACATGTAAACTCAATAATTTTGTCCATATATTTTTGTCCATATAATGTGCCTGCAGGCCTTGAACAAAGTTAAGAAACTTTGTTCTCAATCATTGCTTAAACGTGCGTGATGAGCTGCTGTTCTTCTCTTTTTTAGGATCATTGATGCTTTTGGATGACAGATAGCTCTTCTCTGCTGACTTCAGTGCAGCATTACAGTCAAGAATACATTACAATGAGAATAAGGATAATAAACATAATAATAGGAGTGCACTGCCAATAATAACCACAGCAGAAGAAATGGGCTGAGACTTTGCCATTCGCTCTTTGTCTGCTCCCTGCAGGCTCATTTGTGGGGCATGGAATGTTGGCAAGCCCTGCAATAAGCTCTCTTATTCGCTACAGCGAACCCAAAAGCCCCTTACAGTGCCTCTGAATGCTTGTACAGTATTGCGTGTGTCGGTGATGCCCTATTGTGCAAGCTCTTTTCCTCCCAACCTCGCAGAAATGTGTTTGCTTTGCTAATGTGAACACTTTGTCCAGATTCCTGGAACATAAACAAAAATGGTTACATAATTTCCAAATAATGCCACTTCAGAACTTTGGCTCCTACTGGACACCGTAGGCCACATTTTGGTTTTCATTGTTTTCTCACTGTGGTGCTGTTTTTGACGTTATTGTTGTGGAGTATTGATGTGCTGTGATGCAACTGGAAACGTTAATATTCAATGTAGACTACTCCCACGTAAGCAGATTGGCCAGCAAGAGTACACCCCATGTTACACACGCGGTGTGACAACACCTCTGGGTGGATACAGTGTTTTCATTCATGAGTTCATGTCTGGCTCGGTTAAATACAGCGTGGGTGGCAGGGTCATACTCCTCTTTCCACATTTCATTATAACACTGTTAAATCACACACAGCAATGGAGCTTCTAGTAGTTCCTTCTGCGCTCATGCCCCGAGTGAATAGGTGTTTGATGGTGAAAACGTCCCATTCAGGAACCATTAATACTGTTTCTGAAGATAATTTGATATGTTTAAAGTTACCTCATCTTACGCAGGACATACAACCATGACATCATATTTGAGTAATTCAATGTTTTTGAAATATTGAAATGGTAGGAGTTGTGGCAGCTCCAAAAGGGTTTGAAGAAGGTCTTCTGGAACTGTCAGACCAAATCAAGAACCTTTTAGGAACCTTTTGCTTATCTCTTAAAGGGGTGGTGCTGTGGAACATTTTTTTAAATATCCCAGACATAGCAGACCAGCCAAGACATGTCAGAAGTCTAGATTTTACTTTAGTTTAGAACTGGATCTGCTGGAAGGCAATAGTCACCCATAAATCTTTCTGTAAATACATCCCAAAAACTTTATTTGCTTTTCTCAAACAACATTTAGAAATGTATTAAGGAGGCGCAGTCATTGCCACAAAACCAACTCTAGATCAGCATTAGATCAAAACACCACAAAGTTTGACTAAATACTCCGCAGATCTGATTGTAAGAAGGAGTTCATTCCACCACTGGGGGGCGAAGACCAAAAAGATTGAAAAGTAAGTAAGCCATACTGCATCCTATTTCACCTTAAGGAAGACCTGGGTGCAATCTGAGCAAGTTCTTGTAATTTTAAGGATTTATTGATAGAAACAAATTAATTATTGACTTCTAGGGTTTGCTGGCAGCTTTGCCCTCTCAGCACCATTTTAAAAACTAAGGAAGTGAAGTCTGATTGGCTAATAATTACATCTTGGGTGTGTGGAACGTTTGAGGGTTGACACACACTACATA
>JBBJLR010000001.1:23723374-23740752 GCA_037577145.1 Brachypetersius gabonensis
GAGCTTCGGGTCAGTGTCGTGTTGGAAGACCCTCCAGGACCCTCTTCAGTGCTCTGACTGAGGGAAGGAGGCTGTTGGTCAAAATCTCACAATACATTCATCCTCTCCTAAATACAGTGCAGTCGTCCTTCCCTTCGCAGAAAAGCCCCCAAAGCATGTTTCCAACCCCTGTCAGCTTCTGTGACTCCTGCTGTCGTGGTCCACGACACGACGTGACAGATGAACCCACTGCAGCAAACAAGGGAAACGAGCCAGCAAGGAGCAGCTCAGCCCCGAAGGAACTCCTCCCTGGGGCCTGGACAACTGCCCTGCTGCGAGAAGGGGCTAGGAGTGAGGTAAGCTGGACCCAGCTCGGGGAAAAGCATGCAAGAATGTGTCAGTAGTCAATCCAAGAGTTGTTAAACGGTGGCGAGTCGGAGGATGATGATGAGGACATGGACTGCTGGGTGGATAGATGGATCCCTGATCATAGACCCAGAGCACATTGTGGATCCCCTCATCTCCGGCTCGACCGCGGATGATCTTCCACTTAGGCTCGCATACAAGCGAGGTGGGGGGGACTGTGGTGTGTCGTCGGCGGAGACGTGGGGTTCCATGTCTCATGCGTCTTCCAGCCAGTCACCAACGGCCTGAGAAGTCTGAAACTTCCTCCGACGCTCCACCACTCAGGCTCGTCCCCAACTCGCCTCATGAGGCTTGCCCTCAGTGGATGCAGCGAGCCTCACTTCCAGCCCATCCCAGTACGAGGAGTCAGAAGTACAAGAAAGCCGCTCTCCGAGGCAGCACGAGGCGAGTACAC
This sequence comes from Brachypetersius gabonensis, assembly GCA_037577145.1. Lineage (NCBI taxonomy): Eukaryota > Metazoa > Chordata > Actinopteri > Characiformes > Alestidae > Brachypetersius > Brachypetersius gabonensis. The sequence goes on from JBBJLR010000001.1 coordinate 23,724,174, forward strand.
TGGAGAGGAGAAAGAGTGGAAGGTCCACGCTCTCTCCGGAGCTCCTGGTCCCAGACCATGTTGCGACGCACCTGAGCGACGAGGCAGCGCGCATGTAAAGCGAGAAGGCAGAGTACCCTCGCGTCCACGCTGTAGTTGCGAGTGCCGACAAAGATGTGCACAAGGATGGAGAGGAGGCTGAGTACCCACGCGTCAAGGCCGAGCGTGCGAGTCCTGTGTCAGCACCGAAGGAGCATCAGTGTCCGGTACCTCTGCCAAGACGGCGTTCGCTCCCAAAGTCTGCTCCCCGGCTCCACCCTCCAGCTCCTAGGTCGGTAGCCGCTAACCTAGTAGCAGTGAGCCCAGGATTAGAGGAAGCAATCTGCCCTGAGCTATTCTGGGTACTAGGTTTTATAGGGGACATATTAAGGCCTACGCAGGCCATACAGCAAATCCAGGCCCCTAGTGTGTCTGGCCCAGTTATAGATAGCTTTCAACCAGTAGCAAGTAGCAGGGTTGAGTCAGAAGTAGCCTCAGCTAGCCCTGTAGCCTCAGCAAGCTCTGTAGCTTCGGCTAGCTCAGTAGCCGAGCCTGTAGAGTCTAGAATAGCTGGCCTGTTATGGTTAGTGGGATTATTGGGGGGGTTAGCAGAAGCAATTTCTACATTAAGCCTTATTGTTAGGCCCATTGTTAGACCCCATGGAAAGACCCCATGGCCACTGATAACCCATTAGATAGGGGGTTAGAGGCCTCAGAAAGGGCCCTAGTGATGTCATGGGAGAGGGTTTATGGGGGATCATCACCTCTGTGGGGAGACCTGGCCCACATGGACAATGAAGGGCAGCGGGGTGTGGGGCTCAGAGGTGGCTTCCTTTTGCTTCCGCCTTCCCACCCTCCGCCTTTGGAAGATGTTTCGGCGCTCTGGTGGCGTGCTTTTGGAGCGGGGGTACTGTCAGGTCTGGGTTTTGTATATATGCTTTAATTTTGACTTGGGGTGTGGCCAGATGAGGCATAGGAATGAGGCCTTCTGATGTGCAGGTGTTTGTGTTTTAGTTCTAGTATAAATAAGAGTCCTTAGTTTGGTTAGGTTGTGGGTTCACCAGTAAATTCTGTTCTGCTTTAAAGACAAAGGAAAAGAATGAGCGTCTGCTTCTGTGACTCCTAAGGTCGTGGTCCACGACGCAACGTGCACACCCAGCTTCACAGTAGGGATGGGGTTCTTTGGGTGCAACTCCTTCTTTTTCCTCCAAACACGGAGTGAAGTTTAGACCAAAAAGTTCTAATTTGGTCTCATCTGACCACATGACTTTCTCCCAGGCCTCCTCTGGATCATCCAGGTGGTCACTGGCAGACTCCAGATGGGGCTGGACATGTGAGGACTTGAGCAGGGAACCTTCCTGATTTGAAACCATGAAGGCGTAGTGTTCTACCCACAGTGACCTTTGAACCTGTGGTCCCAGCTCTCTTCATGTCATGGACCAGCTCCTCATGTGTAGTTCTGGGCTGATTCTTTACCTTTCTTATTATACCCCACGAGGTGAGATCCTGCATGGAGCCCCAGTCTGAGGGAGACTGACAGTCATCTTTAGCCTCTTCCACTTTCTGATAATTGCTCCAATTGCTCACCAAACTGCTTGGCAGTTGCCCCGTAGCCCTTTTCAGCCTTGTGGAGGTCCACAGTTTCTGGTGTCTCTGGACAGATTTCAGACCCTCCATGATTTCTAAGTGGGAGAACTTGCAAAATCGCAGGGTGTTCAAATACTCACTATATATACATTTACATGAATCAAATGTGTTAACACACACACACAGATAGGCAGGCAGGCAGGCAGTGTATGGGAGAGCTCATTAGAATAATAGTTGAACATAGTTTCATGTAGAAATCTCAGCACTGAGCAGAGACTGGTGGATATGGAGCTGAAGGCTTGTCTGAGAGGCCTCTAAGAGGGAGGCAGCCCCTGGTTACTTAGTAACCAGGGCAACAGTTGTTCCTCACCTCTTCCCTAATACCCTTTCACCCTCCGTCCCACGTGAAGAAGAACTGCTCCCAGCTACCCTGCACTTGTACCCACACACACACACACACACACACACACACACACACACACACACACACACACACACACACACAGACACTTTAGCAGAATAAACTCAGTGAGGAATATGGAGGGCCACTCAGGGGAGGATAAACACAATGGGCCATATGAGAGTAAGGGTGCTGACTGTATTTTTCATTTAATGGAAAATCTCCATTCAGAAGGACATTTAATCCAGGACTAGGCTTGATCCCTGTCTGGGAATATGTCCAAAGGTTTGTAGACACCTGCTCAAACAAGATTTCTTCTAAAATCAAACGGTTTAATGGGGCTTTGTCGCTCTTTTGCTGTAGTGTCAGATTTACATCTGAGAAGTTGGAACATTTCTGTGAGAATTTGATGTCATTCAACCATAAGCATTATTGTCAAATATTAATTAATTAATTAATTAATTATACTGGCAATACTATAGAATGTGTTCTGGACGGTTTAAAGGGATTCAAGTTGCTATAGATACACTTTTAGATGAACAACTAACAGTACCGCTTTTCAATTTTACATTTTAAATCAAGTCTTTTGCTTTGGAAAAAATAAATCAGCAGCATCTGACCAGAGGCTTCTGCATCTGTTTCACTTGTGTTATGCTTGAAAGATTTATCTGTATGTCACTGTGAGGCTTAAAAAACAAAAAACAGGAAACTGGACAGATTCAGAGACTGGACTGAAAATGAGAGGCTTTGATAGTCCTTCAGGAAGTCTGGAGAACTGTTCCTCAAGACATATACTTTCTTAGCCTTTCTTAGGCTATGTAGAAGCAAAATATAAAGAAATGAAGGGTGGCTCGAGACTTTTGCACAGTACTTTATGTAGCCTTGATTACATCATTAGTTTTCGGTCTAACTGTGTGCTATTTTGGCTTCGAGATACGAACTTCACATTAGAAACACTGTGGTTTGATCATGGATGTGGTTTGAATCACATACTTGTGAAAATGAATTCATTGCATTGAAAAGGCCTTGAGTCCCTGAAACACAGATAAGGAACCTCAATGTGATACGACATGCTAATCTTAAGATTTCATGAGCCTTGGGCTGCAGAACAGCTTCTAGAAAAGGGGGAGACTTTTTTTCTGGTGAGTTTTATTATATTTTATATTGTTCTTGTCTCTGTGAAGTTCCTCCAGGTTCAATAAAGTTTTCTGATTCTGAGTCTTTTTTTCTCTTAAAGAAACAAGGCACTGTATGCACATCACTATAGTGCCTATAATTAACCAGGCTGGTTAATTATAGTTAATTATAATTAACCACTTATAATTAAGCAAACCATCTAACACACATGCCTGGACTGTGGGAAGGAATCAGAGAACCCTCGACCTCTCCATCTGAGAATCGAACCCACGGCTTTCTTGCTTCCCAGTTTTAATCCGATTCAGATCATAATCAAATCTAATCATAATAATCAAATATCTTTACTTATGAACTCAAATAAGGAGAAAACTCAGATTGTACACCTTTGAAAGAAAGTGTTTATTTGTTCTGTTCATTTTTCTGTTGTAACAGTGCAAATTTCCCACTTGTCAAATGAATAAAGGACGATTTTATCTTCCATTAAACAACATTTTTTGAACATAGCATAGTGTATTTAGTACATTATGAATTTTAAGTATTTCAGGCGAGTTTTATTTTGACTTTATGCTATATTTTAAATATGCTATATTTTAAATATGTGCTTGTCTTTGTGTTTCTGTGTATTTGTGAAGTCATAGCATAAGCAGTTTGCTGCTTATAACACTGCTGGTTAGGTTAGGGGTTAGGGAATTGCCCTTGCAAAGGTCATGGGTTTGAATCCCAGGGCTACTAGTGGCGATTAGAAGTCTGCTGCTTCACTTAGAGACTGGGTTAAACGCGGAGAAAGAATTTCATACTCTCAGATGGTGGCCTAGTGTTTAGGGAGTTCGCCCTACGATCAGGAAGTCGTGGGTTCGATTCCCAAGACAGCTCAGTACCACCGAGGTACCCTTGAGCAGTGTACCGTCCCCACACTCCGCTGCCCAGGCGCGGTGTTCCTGCTGCCCCCTGCTTCACTTGGTGAATGGGTTTAATACAGAGGAAAAATTGAATGTGTGGTTTGTTCACTTACGACAGAATGGACACTTTCACTTCCTCATGATCAGTTTTCAGATTCAGACTTCTTAGGGTCAGAAGAGGCCTTAGTTACCAAATGCAAAGCTTGTATCTTTTTATCTTTTTCCACACACAGTTATGACTGTTCTGTTGAGGAGATCCAGAGTAAACCAACTGAGAAGGCCATTCATCTGCTGCTGGTGAGGGAGAATGTCACTGCAGCCCGTCACTCGACCACAGAGCTGCTTAGAGGTGTTTTAAAGAGATGACAGTGTGGTGCTTGAATCTTGGAAAAGGTTAATATATAAATGCTCATAAGTGCATTGACCACATCATAATACTCCATCCCACACATTCCTGCTGACCTGTAGGCCACAGCTGGATCATGTAAGAGATTCTAAAAAAACCTGAATGTCTAGTGAACGGTTCTCATTCCTCACTGCAGTGCGCTGCTATAACTAACATTTATTTTGAAGCTCATTCAAAACAGACTGCACCCCCTTTCCACACTCTTTTAATGTCCAGTCTGGTGAAGATGAAAGGCGTATAAGTTTCTTGTTATTTGCTACTTACTGTCTGGAGGCTATCTTTTGTCAGAATTTTTGGCGAAAGAGTGAAACTTTCCGTGCCGTCGCAAAAGGTCACAGCTTATTAGAGCTAATTGAAAGTGGAGCATGAACTGTTCAGACATCGTCATGTTAAATAAATGACTTTTTCCCTGTTGGGTTCTTACATTGAATGTAAAAACAACTGAAGAAAGTCCTCCAGACTCCAACAACATGATACTAAACACGATCTCATGAAGTTTCTTCTGCAACATTTGAAGGTTATCGTTGTTGTACAAGGAGATATGGACAGAGTGAACTGTTAGATACTTGAATATGGAAACATGGAAAGTGGTGCTGAAACTGCAAGCAGCAGATACAGTTACAGTCATTACTGCTCCTGTCTGTTCACCTGTAAATAATTGTACTGTTGCTCTTGTGTGGTTTTCTGCACTCTCTCTTTAGTCCTGTATCTTGTGGTGTTTTGGTTTTTGGTCCATGGTCCTGGAAGAATCATGGTCTGAACAATATCTGTACAATAAAAAAATTGTGACATAATAACAAATTTAAGTTGTTTAGGTTACTTGTGTGGAGCATTGCTCCATTGTTGGAATATCACTGCTAAAGCGTAAATGTGTGGTCAGATGTTCTGCAGACTTCTCCATCTCACGCCAGCGATGAGTCTCTTTTTCGCCCTTTCTGCTATGTGTCTTAGAACATCCATGCACAGCTAAATGAATGGCTGTCAGTGAATCACATATGGGAGAACACTGAGGTCCAAGGCCTGACTCAGAAGATGAATCAGACAACCTGTTGTGAGTCGAAGTCAGAGAGGCAGCTGTCTCAACACTAAGGTTACATTTCTCCAGACTTCCAACAGGGGGTCTTGTTTTCACTCCTTCGTTTTCTGGACTACTTTTTTTTTTGTTTTTGGGCGCGAGACATTTCACTCGGGCACTGATTTAAGCAGCGGCTTTTAAAAAACAGGCTAAAAAATAAACACGCAAAGGACTCGGACGACTGCGAGGAATAACAAAGGAGTCCACGAGCTCAGAAATGCCTTCTATTGTTTTAAGTTACTCTGGCGCCCAGGATAAACTCTTAAGGTCATTTCCTGTCATTCAACTCTGGATGCTATCCACTCTCTCTTTTTGTGTGAGTCGTTGGCTTCCAACAGCACTCTGGAACTCTGGTTTTATAAATCTGTGCGAGGAAATAACAATAATAGCACTACTGAGGTGCCCCCGAACTAATGAGGGGAGATCATAATAGGAAATTAGATAATGCTAACGCGTGAAAAAAAGAAACAAAAAAATCAGGCCTCGATGAAATTAGTAAACAGATCTGTTCCATTTGCCATAATGGGTGAATCATGTCCTCGATAATGCTCCCTCAGCCTTTTGAGTGACTGGGTCTTATGAAACTACTGGACCACTGTCAGATTACAGTTTCTTACAGGGCTGGCAGATTGCCTTCTAGGGAGCTTTCAGAACAACAAAGCTGTTATTGTCGCTGTGGTGCTGGTGGAGAGACTCGTCTTTTTCTTAAGCCATAACAACCTTTAAATCACAATGATACACAGTGATAAGGGGCGCAACTTAGAAAGCAATTTTTTGGCTCTGGCTGTAATTGTATCCTAGATAGTGAAAGAAATTGCATTAATGTTGTTGAAAGCTTTATTTTCATTGCATATCTGAGGACTAATGTATCTGAGCAGTCAGAATGTTTGAGGTGTACATTGTTTGGTGATGGACCCAAAAGAATGATTGCTATAAAAGCCAGAGAGCGCAACAGAGAAGGTCTTTTTCTGGTCGTTATAGAAACTGTTCATCTGATGGTTAGCCAAACATATGAGTCATCCAATTAGACTTCTGAGATCTCATCTGCTGTCACGATATGTGAGGATATTTAGGAATGGTTGCATAATCGTTATCACGACTCATGCCTATGTGAACCGGATAGATAGCTGGACCAGCCTTTTTTTATTCCTCAGGGAATTAGAAAAAGGATGAGACTCTTGAATTGTTAAGAACAGTCTTGTTTTGTTTGGATGGTTTAGAGTGTGCTCAGTTCTGATAAGTGATAGATCATCTTGTGAGGTGTATAGTGAAGATTAATGTTAGGAATAAAGGTTTGCATTTGGAGCTTTTCCCTGAATCCCCTCAGTGTTTTCTCTCCTACACACTTGCTGTTTGCTGCTATTTCATTCAGCCACCATTCAGCCGCTCTCCCCAGCACCCCTACCCCCCACCCACCCTAGCCCCAAAACCCCACCCTAGCCCCAAAACCCCACCCTAGCCCCAAAACCCCACCCTAGCCCCAAAACCCCACCCTAGCCCCACCTCCCCACCCTTTCCATGTTGTTTCAGCCTGTTTCAAGACTTGGGTGAAGTTAGGGCATTTTTGTTCTTCATGAACATTTGCATGTGATGCCATTTTTAATCCCCAGTAGTGGTTATTGTTCAAATTCCAGTAACTTTTGCCTGTTACTGGAACACCAAACAAAGCTCGGCATGGCATCTAACACATCAAGCATCAATACAAACCATTTACGTAATTGTTTTGGTGAATGACGATCATTTACCATTTGTTTTGCTAAAATATAAGATCCCTGCTGCTTGTGTTCAAAGGGTTAAGGAAATACATACAGCTCAGTTTGCTGTTATATTTTAGCTCAGGAGTGCTCAGGTGTGGTCCTGGTAATCTGTACACACCTATGCTGTCTGCTGCTGGAACCAACTGCCCATCAATATCAGATCTACATGCAAACTGCAACATTATCTTTTCCTAAATATCTGCACTTTAATCTGATTTTGTATTGGTTTTCTATGTGTTTTTTAATTCATTCGTTATTTTTACTTCCAACTATTTGCATGCTTGATACTTTTATTCTGTTCCTGTAAAGCATATTGAATGACCTTTGCATATGATAGTGGGCTACATAAAGAAACTTGACTTGCTACCTGATCTAAACCCAGTTAATCAGGTTCTTCTGAGAAACTATGAGTCTTAGAACCAGATGTGTTGAAGCCATACGACATACTGTAGATTTAGCTTCACATCACTAGAACAATATTCAAGATTCAAGATTCTTTATTTGTCACATGCATAGTCATATAAGAACAACACACAGTGAAATGTATCCTGAACCGCTCCTTTCTGACTGTGCAAACATTATAAACAATGAGTACATTTTAAATAAAAAAAATCTGGACATTTTCTGCAACCGAAATAAAAAAGAAATGAGTACAAGTAAATATAAGTATAATGTAAGTACACTTTTACATTTTTTAAAAATATAAATCTAAAGTTTTCTGAAAGTACCTTAAACAAGGAGCACCACCAGTTAAGTGAAATTATATGTAGGCTGAAAATTTGTTTATATATGTATTTATATAAATAAATGTAGCAGCAATATGTACATTGTGCAAATGGAATGATAAAGTGCATTGTGCCATAATAGCACAGCAATATGAAACAGAGTGAAAAGTGACCTGAGTAATGTAAGCACAGTAAATTCTGTTATAGTAATGTTATGATGGGGATGGACCCTCTACTGTGGTAAACCTAAAACAGAAGTAATTAAAGAAATAGCTCCTGTACTCCCAAGAAGCTCTCAGAAACCCTCAGCCTGTGAGACATGAAAGCAACGCTCAGTCCACTTTGTGTAGAGGTCATTAACATGGCCTAGATAAAGGACTTGCTGTACTTAGAGGATCACAGCTCTTGTTTCTGCTATTGTTTTGGTTGGAACCCTCTTCACATCCCCCCATTCAGGTTCTTTTCAGAAACACTTGATAGTGCATTAGTCACCTGACTGATTCATTAAAGCACCCATAGCCTACATATCTTCTGTCATTTCCCCCCATAGGTTTCAAAACAGCCATAATACATTTTTATATGGCCATTATGTTGTTACTGTGCCTTAATGGCTGATAAACACATGTTAAAGATCTCTATTTTCTGACCTGTATTGTGAAAAATCAGTTCAGGCTAAAACACTAATTCCCTCCTTATTGGGAAAGAATGAGGCCAAACTGCTGTAAATAAATGCACAGATTTTTGTGACATCACAAAAGCTATTTGTTTATAAGGGGCTGTTTTGCTTCTTAAAGTGTGGACCATACAGGCTGGTGAGTGACTCTGAATCTTAAAAAAATACTACAGCCTCAAATCAAATACAAAGGTGAAGAAGAAACCCAGACCTGCACAGTGAGTCACCAACCTGTTTCACTAACCTGAACCCAGATGGAGGTCTTCCCATAATCCTCTCATTTCCTCTAAATCCCAACTGAAACATTGAATCCTGTTCAGACTTGTCATTGTACAGTCAACTCCCACCAGTACCAGCTAGACCTGTTTTTATCTTGAACAGCTTCAGCAGGATTCTCAAATTAAGTGATTAGCAGAGCCTGGCTGACTTCAGCTAGTCTATATGGGCAATGTAACATCTTTGTAACACTGGCTGATTAGCCTATTATTGCTCAAATCAGTTGGAGGTTACGACTGGTTGTTACAGCTAGTTTCCTGTCGACGTGTTCGCTAGAGAACTCTGACTCATTGCAGTGATTTAGTGAGTTCGTTTGTGGGTGTATTTCGGTATTTTTGTATTAAGAGAAATGTCTTCTGTGTTTATACACCATTTGGGGTTGTATAGGAGCTTTATCTGTAATGAAAATGTTGATTCGCTTTACAGTCTGAAATAGCAATATAAGATAAGTACGATAAGATAAGAAAGAACTTTATTTATCCTGAGGGAAATTTTTTTTTCATGAACATGCTCAATGCAACAAGAGGAATAACAATATACAATAAGGATTTAAAAGAGCCTAACAGTAGAATAGTGCAAATATAACATTAAATATGTACTAAAATACTCTAACAAAGTAACAATATAACAATATCAGATAGGATAAAATAAAAAAAATTAATAACATAACTATTAGTGCAGGTGATTCTGAAAAGTGACAGTGCGCAATGAATAAAAGAGAGTAGCAGCCTATGATGGTGGGATGAAACAAACATTCAATAACATACATGAGAGTAATATTGCACGGTTTGAGTGAGAAAGTGACATTAGTATAAATCCTGAGAAATCACCTACAGAGCAAGGAAGAGTTGTCTTATTGCTGCAGGTAGGAAGGATTTCCTGCGGCGGTCGGTTCTGCATTTAGAGGCGATGAGTCTTTTGCTGCGTGGCTCCGATGGCCCATCACAGACGTGTGCATGGGGTGAGAGGGTTGTCCATGATACAGAGAAGCTTCTTTAGCATTCTCCTCTCAGACACCTACAGGTTCTCCAGACTTACACCCTGTCACGGGGAGTCAGAAATGATTCACCGGACAACCTAACACAACCTTGTTGCGTGGCAGAAGAGCTCAAGCATGACTAGCACGAGAGAACAGGTTTACTGCGCGTTTTACTCTGAGAACGCTCCTGAAGGAAATGTGGGTTGCACCAAACGAACCCGCGTTCCCACTCGCACACACAGGGATAGGGGTTTGCTTCAAAGAGCCAGAGTACTCATGCTACTGGACTAGATATGGTTTTGGGGACACGTAGGACTGAAGCATGTAACTTCAATGTCTGTGCGAGTTACTAACACTTGCTTTCTCCTTTTATACCTAACGTGCAGTAATTTCCGTTGCCTTTTGACTGCACGTGACCTGGTGTGTGTGACAGTACCCCCTCCAGGACCGGCTCCGGCTGAGAGGACACCCGAAGACGGTAGTCCCGGATGAGGGGTCCAGGATGTGGCGCCCAGGGACCCAGGACCGTTCCTATGGCCCATAGCCCTCCCAGTTAATGAGGTACTGGGTGCCACAGACGCAGCGTCACGAGTCCAGGATCCGCCGACTGGTGTAGACGGGACCACCGTCAATGATTTAAGGCAGAGGAGGGTCCGGGACCTGGGGAGACAGAGGAGAGGTAAAGACAGGTTTAAGTTGGGAAGCGTGGAAAACCCGGGTGAATTTTCAGGGAGGCAGGCAGCTGGAGCCGGAAGGTGACAGGGTTAATCCGATAGGGGTCCATGAACCGGGAAGAGAGCTTCTTGGAAGCAGTGTGGAAGTGGACGTGGCGTGTGGAAACATAAATCCTGTCACCTACATGAAACAACTGTGTCGGGGGGTGCCGATGACCGTGCTGTTGGACATAACCTTGGTTGGTCTGGATGATGGATCTCCAGGCTCTCTCCCAGAGTCATCGGCACTGGCGGACCAAGCATTGGGCTGAGGGGACCTCAACCTCCGGCTCTTGATGGTCGAACACTGGAGGTTGGAACCTGTTACATACCTCGAAAGGGCTGAACCCAGTGGCGGAGGAGACGTGGAGTTTGTGAGAGAGCTCAGTCCACATGAGGGAGTTGGCCCAGGAGTGCTGGCGGTTAGAGGCGAAACATCGGAGAAAGCGCTCCAGTTGTTGGTTGGTCTGCTCTGTCTGACCGTTCGTCTGCGGGTGGTAACCAGACAACAGGCTGATGGTCGAGCCAATCAGACGGCAGAAGGCCCTGCAAAACTTGGCCCTCTATCTTAGACGATGTCCCTGGGGAACCCATGCAAGCGGACTATGTGCTCGAGGATAATGTTGGCCGTTTCTTTGGCAGAGGGGAGTCCTGATAGGGCCACCAGGTGCACAGCCTTGGAGAAGATGTCCACGATAATGCAGATAACATTTTTGCCTCGCGATTCCAGGAGGCCTGTTACAAAATCGAGGGCTATGTGGGACCACAGCCGGCGAGGAACCAGGAGCGATTGGAGTTCCTCTCCCTGAGGAGAATTCGGGGTCTCGGAGCACGCGCACACTGGGTATGCTCGGATGTAGTTTTTTGCGTCCTTCTTGATGCCTGGCCACCAGAAAGCCTGTTGTAGAGTCGTGGGCCCACTGGTGTGCCTGCTGGCGGACGGGCAGGGGACGTACAGGCGACCCGCCAGAGTCTCAGTGGGCGGAGGCTCCAAAGACTGAGCCTGGCTGACATTTTCTTCCAACACCTGTGAAGAGACAACAAAGCCGAGGAATGTGGTGGTGTGCTGGTGAAAGGCACATTTCTCCAGCTTACAGAACAGCTGATAGGCCAGCAACCTCTATAACACTGCCCGAACATGCTGGACGTGCTCCTCGGGGGTCTTGGAGCACGTCCAGCATGCCCAACGTTTATCAGCTTTTGGGACGCTGAGGGGCTGTTAGACAGACCAAACGGCATGACCAGGGTCTCGTAGAGGCCTATGGGGGTGATGACGGCCGTCTTCCACTCGTTTCCCTCTCAGATGCGGATGAGGTTGTACACGCTACGGAGGTCCAGCTTCCTAAAGATCTGGGCACCCAAGAGAGTCCAGGGCCGTATTAATGAGTGGAAGAGGGTGTCGGTTTTTCACAGTGATCTTATTCAGCCCCCGACTGTTGACACACTGATGCAGGCCCCCGTCTTTTTTCCCGACAAAAAAGAACCCTGCAGCGGCGGGGGAGGTCGACGGGCGGATGGTTCAGTTTCGGAGGCCTTCGGCGACGTAGTCCTCCATCGCCTTCTTTTCCCCCACGGTGAGGGAGTACAGCTGGCTGCGGGGTCATACCGTGCCCGGGAGGAGGTCTATGGTGAGGTTGTACGGACGGTGAGGAGGGAGGCAGAGGGCCTTGCATTTACAGAAGACCCCTGCCAGGTCATGGTACAGGATGGGAATGGCCTGTAGGTCGATGTCGGGGGCTTCGGACTCCCTCGAGCATGTCTCAGCCTGAGCCAGGGGTGTCCTAGGTTCAGAAGGGGGAGAAGAGAGATTAGTAACAAGAAACTGGATCATTTTGATATGGTTCTCGTGGGACATGGAAATGGGTTTAGTGATACAGTTTATCGGACTGTGGCTGAGGGGCTGACCGTCTACGGCTGTGATAGCGACAGGCTGAGTTAACACCTCTGTCTGGACCCCCAGCCGGGCAGCATATTTGTGATCGATGAAATTACCAGCCACCCCCGAATCAACGAAGGCGGAGGTTGCGATCCGTTTGTGGCCCAGCTGGAGGTCTACCTGCATGGTGAGTTTAGTGATGGTCAATGGTCAGTTGGAACAGCCCATGGGGCCAAGTGAAGGACCCCAACCTCCTCACTTGGCTTGGTTGTTTCCTGGCCGCAGGTGGTAGACTGCACGGCGATGGTTCGGTGAGGCGCAGTAGGCGCACAGGCCCTCACAGAATCTCTGCTCTTTCTCGGAGGTGGGCAGGGAGGTGTGTCCTATCTGCATGGTTTCCCCAGCTCCAGACGAATGGGCTTCTGAGATGGGTGGTGGCGCCCAGAAGGTGGTGACCAAGGACTCCAGGTGGTGGTCTCGCGAGGAAGATCGCAGGTCAACGCGGAGGCAGAGCTGGACGATGACTTCAAATGTGTCTGGGAGCTCTCTGGTGGCCAGCTCCTGCTTCATCCGGCCACTGAGCCCTTCGTAATAGGCCGTGCGGAGGGCAGCGTCCCTGCCGTGGTTTGGACCCTGCCGCAGATGGTAGAGTCAGGAGTCCACCACCACCTCGCTCTCAGGGTGTTGGAAGGCGACTTTGAGTTGTTGCATGAAGACGTGGTAGTTGTGGGCCATCTCGGTGTTGGCCCTCAAGGCTGCAGAATCCCATTCCACTGCCTGCCCGGTGAGGAGGGACGACAGGAGAGCAATCCTGGATTGATCCGTCGGATAGCGCTGGGGCTGAAACTAAAAAACAAGAGCCAGGTTAGTCAAAAACACCTCACATCTGCCCTCCATTTTGTTCCACCTTTGAGGCAAAGCGATTTCCAGGAACACCAGCGACAGAGGTAGGGGGTTGAGGGGTAGGTTGAGCTGATGCGGCCGCCTGGAAAGGGTCTGTACTCTCAGCAGCCAGACTGGCATGCGTCTGCTGCAGGGTGGCGACCTCCGCACGGAGAGTCGTCACCTCCTGCTGCAGAGTGGCAATGTCAGCAGACTGCTGATTTAGGATCTCCCACAGATGAGCCACATCCGCTGGTATCATGGGCACAGACATTCTGTCATGGGGAGGCAGAAATGACTCACCGGACAACCAAACCCAAGCGTGACTGTCACGAGAGAGCGGGATTACCACGTGTTGTACTCTGAGAACGCTCCTGAAGGAGTTGAGGGTCTCACCAAAGTCCCTGTGTTCTCACTCACATACACATGGATTTGCTTCGAAGAGCCAGAGTATTCATGCTACTGGACTAGATATGGTTTTGGGGACACGTAGGACTGAAGCATGTAACTTCAATGTCTGTACAAACACCTGCTTCCTCCTTTTATACCTAACGTGCAGTCATTTCCGGTGCCCTTTGACTGCACGTGACCTGGTGTGTGTGACACACCTAGGACAGAGCCAGCCTTTTTAATCAGTTTGTTCAGCCTGTTGGCATCAGCTGTCTTCACTGCACTGCCCCAGCACATAGCTGACCAACCAGGGTGGTTCTACTAAAATCCAGCGAAAAAAAAAAAATGAATTACTATATACTAGAAAGATTCTTTCTAGTTAAAAAAAACAAAGTGTGTCCCAGGAGTAACATTAAAATCCTTTTGTGTTAATTTTTTTATGAATACTTTGTCGAACCCAACTTGACCTATGCTAACTAAATGTTTTAAATCTGACATTTGGTTCAAAACACATCTCTAAATGTAATCAATTGGTGGTGCAACAAAGCTTGAGGTGAAGACATGAAACATGATGAAAAGATTCAGGGGACTGTCCCTTATTAGTTTGCCAAAAACTTTTTACTAAATGATTTTAGGGACTGCCATAGAATCCCAAGCCAGAAAAATAACAATAAGAAAAAGAAGATGATGAAAAGGTAGAAACACACTGGGTTCCTACACATCACTGGTGCTTGATCCACAACAATGCATTCTCTGCACATGGATCTTCTCTGGAAATTGATGTTACCAGCAGGAACAATTCAAACATACTTTACATTATTCAATACACATTACAGTGTGCCTGTTTGGGTCCTGATGACTGTGGTGGATTCTAATAGTCTGATCAATGCTCAGGTGTTAAAATGGGGTTGTGAAACAATTACCCAAAACAGTGCCACTAATTTTAAAAGCTTTCGGGATATTTTAATTAGAGTAGCGTGTGACCAAAACCACCTCTTTCCTCTTCTGCTGTTGGCTCATCAGAGTGTGTTGCATTTATCAGTAGAGCACAATGTATCAGGATGCACAAATAAATAAGAGCTGTGACCCATCAAACTCAAAGTAGCTGCAAAAAATGCCAATCTTGTTAAATGTAACATTTACAGGGAATTAATTTTTGTTTTTTCTGATGGCTTGTTTTCAGGACTGCTCATAATTAGCCTGCTGTCATGACGGTCCATTTCCAATGTTTTTGTACTTTATAAAAAGAGCCACAGGCATGAAACTCCCTCCCTCCGGGGAAAAGTGTCCCGTCTAAATCATGTAGATTGTGTTTTGGGGTTCCATGCAATATCGGAAATAGACCTTTAGACAGTGAAATCTTTTTGTGTTTGAGTGTTTTAACTTCTTTATTGATTTTTTAAAAGCTCTTTTTTCTGTTAATTTGAAGCTGCAGTTTTGTGGTACACAAAAAAAAGTTTACTATACAAATTTATTTGTTATTATTATAGATAATTTAGAAGCACCAGAATGTAACTACTGCGCCATTGGTGACCCCCAGCAACACCATAGCAAACACCTAGTAATGACCACAGTTACCATAGCAGCCACGCAATCAAACTCCTATTCTAGGTTTTATTATTCCTTATGGAGTTTTGCCTATATTATATATATCTTTTATAAAGGGATATCTAAGTAAACTATATTATTATATATTTTTTATTAATATTGTTGTTGTTTTTTAAAAAATGTATGCTCTGTTTAACAGTTTATTATTGTGTTAGTATTATAGATCTTATGAGAGGAATATTTACTGCTCTGGAGAGAAGTTCTGGGGAGCTGACCTGGCCTGCCATTCTGCAATCTGGACCCAGCACAAGGAAGACAGACAGTATTAATTAAAACTCAAGACTACAGAACTCTCCAGGGAGGGAGGGAGGAAGGAAGGAAGACAAAGAGAGAGAGAGAGAGACAAAGACATTTACATTTACGGCATTTATCAGACGCTTTTATCCAAAGCCACTTTCATTCTCTAACTACAGGGGACAGTTTCTCTGGAGCAACTAAGGGTTAAGGGTCTTGCTCAGGAACCCAATGGTTGTGCTAAAGGTAGGATTCGAACCCATGACCTCTTGGTCCAGAGGAAAGTATCCTACCCACTGAGCCCCTCCACCCCTAAATATTTAAATTACATTTACATTTATGGCATTTAGTAGATGCTTTTATCCAAAGCGACTTTCATTCCCTAACTACAGGGGGGAAGTCTCCCTGAAGCAACTTGGTGTTAAGAATCTTGCTCAGGGACCCAGTGGTGGTATGCTGAAGGTAGGATTCAAACCCGCGACCTCTTGATCTGGAGGCAAGTATCCTACCCACTGAGCCGCTCCACACCGAGAGAGAGAGAGAAAGAGAGACAGAGACTTTTTTTTTTACTTTTACACTCCTTTATTTACATACCTCGCAGTCATTTAAGTTATAACACATTCATTATGTACAAAACTCAAAGGCTATATATAAATAGTAAACGCATGTAAATAAATAGATAAAATGAATGAAATAATTTGGGTAAAACATGACAGTAACCAGTTAATACATGTTCATGAGTCTAGTTCAGATCTAAAACTCAGTTCCCCAACACTAACAGAACACAGAACCCTTTCACAGCACCACACAGCTCCACCCTGATCAGTTCTCAACCACTAACAAAACACAGAACCCCTTCACAACACAACACATCTCCACCCTGATCAGTTCTCCATCACTAACAGAACACAGAACCCCTTCACAACACCACACATCTCCACCCT
>JBBJLR010000001.1:23813721-23824590 GCA_037577145.1 Brachypetersius gabonensis
TCATATTGAGATCTGATGTATCTAATGTGTTTCTTTAAAGTGTTCCTTTAATTTTTGTGAGCAGTGTATATATTTTATTGCAACAAAAAGCAAATAAAGATGAAGGATATTTGCAGTTTCCGCATTATTGTGGGGATTTCCGCATTCCATTATAAGTTCATTGGGAAATGAGGAGAAATATTGTCAGCAGTTCTTAAAAACGACGGCAAAGCTGTTCAGTTCAGTACTTGCAGCTAGAAAAGATAAAACTTGAACTGAACATTATGGCTGCAGCGTATATGAGAAATTAGAGTGAGGTGCAGGAAGTGGGTTTAATTGAGAAGGTCATTTAATGACAGAATGACAGCTTGGTAAATCCTTTATACACTCAGAAAGATTTAGATTTTATACCTAATACCATGCGTGTGCATGAGTGATGATATAGAATGAATATTTTCTATACCCTCAATGTTGAATTCTTGGAAACTTTCACAGGTGACATGAACTCACTGGTCAATGTTTCTGCTGCAAGCTGACCGACCTGTCCCACACATTTAGAACCAGAATTTTTACACATACGTCAAAAGAATCAGGTTTTCCTGTCGCTTTAACACGGATGGTGAAACATCTCCAAGAGCAGCTCTACCAGGTTACAGACATCCAAAGCTCTTCTCAAGTTTCAGCTCGAGTATGTCGTGCTGAAACTCCCCATGCTCTGGTCCTCATTTGCTCATTTTATGTGAATTTTATATGAATTATTTTGCCACTTTTAATCACAAACAGGACTACAAACTGAAAGAAACTGCATCAGGTGTGTTGATGAATGAAAATTAAAAGTGGATATTGAGCATTTTCATGAGGCTTATTTGTATCAAGTTCCGTGTATGACATCTTTAAGACACTCATCAGAATCCTAGATTTGAGCCGTCAAGACCAGTCTAGTTACTGACTGCTTTCGTATTGAAATTCAGTATTGAATGGCAGTAATTTTGGATGCTTGAAAGCAATACTGTCTGTACATTAGGGCTTTTACGACTTGCTTTTTAATGACGTTTTTTTTTAAGTCGACTAGTTGGTCAGTGAAGTCGAATTCGAGTCGACGAGTCGTTTGATGACGTCACACACAGTTTGATTAACAGTCAACACCACAATTAAACTAAACAAAGACTGAATCTTGAATTTTTCTGGTAAATTAAAGTGTAGAACTGAGAGTGGAACAGTTGAAGCCGCGGCAGGACGACTCCCTGCAGTGCTAGCGTTAGCCATGTTAGCTAGCGGAGCCGTTTCAGATGCAGAGCGCCGGTTCTGTTACTGTACTTTAGCACCGACTTGCAGGTTCTGCAGGTCTCCGTGCTGTTTGTGTTCTAGAGTGAAGGATCTTCACACATGTGACGTGTGTCTATCTTCTCTGCTGCATGTCTCTCGTCTTGTTGTGGTCTTGGGTTTAGATTCCCCTCGCGCCAACGGTTCCGCCCCTTTTATGAAGGGACTATAATAAGTGCTTAAACCAAGGAAGGCGTGTCAGCGTCAGCCAATCAGAGGCAGAGACTGCATTGTGTACACAAGCGAGGGCAGAGCAAGAGCGAAAAAGCACACTCTCAGGGGGTGTCGACTCGTGCCTCTGAGAAATTTTACTGTGCAGTAGGGCATTAACACAAAAGCTGTTATCAATTTTCAGCTTCTGACTAGTCGACTTTTGTGTGGTAATGCCCTACTGTACAGTAACATTTCCCATCCCTAGCCCTAAAAATGAACTAATTTATCCACATAAAAATCCTTTAACTGTCTGTGTGTTCGAATATTCTCTTTGGTTTACCTAATTATAACCAAGAAAATTTCATTCCTAGTATGTAACAAGTTATTTACAGGTACATTATTAGGGTAAAGTTACCTGCTTTCATCCAACAGTTCTATTAGTTATAAGGGCTTTTAAAGGTCAGACAGTAAAGTGGCCCCTTATAGTCGCGCATGAAAACACCACACAGCGTTTCTTTCTCTGCATTTAACCCATTTGCCAAGTGAATCGGGGGGCTGCCGCCAATGAGGGGCGCCCGAGGGGGGTCGGTAATGTGAGGACGGTAATCTTGCTCAAGGGTACCTCAGAGGTGCTCCAACAGTGTTGGAATTCAAACCCACAACCTTCTGACTGCAGAGGCAATGCCCCTAACCACTAGACCCCCAGCTGTCCCAAAGATACCACAGAACCAATAGAATTTTACACAATTTTACACAATATGACTGTTGGGACATTTCACCCCAATTATATTTAGATTTTTTTAGATTCAAGCTTTACATGTTCCACCTACAGAACTAATGTATTCTGTTCATTTATGTTGAAATTCATGCCTTTAAAATCAGCACCACAAAAGGATTACACTAAGAAAATAGGCAACTGTTATTCACGTATTCCTCTTCCTACTCCCACCCACATCTCTCTCTCTCTTTCCTCCCTAATGGGAATACGCTCCCCTCATTCCTCATATCTGTATAAAAAGAGCAGTCATGTGCTGCCCTGAAAACATTGAAACTGAAGAAAAAATGCTTCTGTAAAATGTCTGGCTCTTAAGGTTCAGTATCTGTATAATGAGAGGAGAGACATGTAGCTCATTTGTGTGTTTACTGGAGTTTTGAACTTGTTATATTAGCTGTATATCAACTGCAGTAACATTCTGCAGCTCAGCGAAAGCAAGTCATCCGTCTGTTTTTTCCAAAGTCTTTAAAGAACACACTATTGCTATTTAAATAGGACTAAACAGCAAGCACTGCAAAAAATAAGCCACAGGTACTGGAACTGTAATATGTGATATATAATATTTATGTCTACAAACAGTACTGTATATAAGTCTTCAGACACCCTTATTTTTACATATTTTGCTTTGAATCACCTTGTTGGTGCAAAAATACAAAAGAGATGGGCCCGATACAATATGATATTGGTGTCAGGTCCAATATAGCCGTTAGTCTATCATATCGGTCGGACAGGCTTGATCTGTATATTCCAGTTCTTGTGCTGGACCTTAAATTTGACACTGTAATACGAGATTTTGCGAACGGCAGAGGGGCACTTACGCCTGGTGGGTCGGCAGGGGTCACTGTGTGTGCTGTCGCTGGATTGATTACTGGACACAGAGGACACACTGGCGCTGCGGACAAAGCCAAAGGCAGCGAGGCGAGCAGTGGGCAGGTGGGAGAAGCCAGGGAGCCGCAGGCCGGACTGAGCCGGTTTAGGGAGGAGAGATTTGGGAGCGACCTCTAATAGAGGCTTCTTCACATCCCCTGCTGAAGAC
Organism: Brachypetersius gabonensis; assembly: GCA_037577145.1. Taxonomy (NCBI): domain Eukaryota; kingdom Metazoa; phylum Chordata; class Actinopteri; order Characiformes; family Alestidae; genus Brachypetersius; species Brachypetersius gabonensis. The sequence goes on from JBBJLR010000001.1 coordinate 23,816,988, forward strand.
ATAAAAAGGGTGGGGGGGGGAAATAATTTGGATTACCTTTAATATCCACTTCAACAATAAAAATACAATCGCTCAGTTAAGTTCAAAAACCCAAACCTGACTAGTACACTGAAGACACCTGAACTTCCCAGAGTGTGAAACTGTGGGAGCCAGCTGTATGATCGGTAGGACACTGAAGCTTTGCCAGTAGTTGTCATAGTGAATACATTTATCTACATAAAAAAATTAAGCTCAAACTTGACCTTTAAAAAAACTTTAAAGTCATTTTTCTCAGTTTCACACTCTGGGAAGTTAAGGTCTTTTGCCTTTGTAGGGCAGTACAGAAATCCAAACTGATACATTTTACATTATTTTTTACTTAATAGTGGTTTACTTTCCATGTAAAGATACTGTTTGCCCAGACAGAAACAGTATATTTAATATATCAGCACTAATTTGCTCGCTCTTTACTATTGCCACATGTGGCAGCTGTTGGCAAAAATGAAAGTACAAAGTTCATCTAAAAAAACAACAACACTTACGGTCTCTTTTCATACCTGGTAGTATAGAATAACCAAATAGGAAGTGAAAGATAGGGCAATGCCTCAGTACAGGCTATTGCAAAGCTGGCATTTAAACTTAAGACTGAAGAAAATACCATAGGATGCCAAATTATACAAGAAACTATGTACAAATATTCACAATCATAAGTGAGTCTATTATAAGGCACTGTATATTATTGTATTGTATTATAAGGCATTCAGTTATTTACAGCTCATCTCTGTCTGCAAAGCCTTTGAAACATACAACAGTGAAGAATATGCCGTTTGCGCTTGTCTACACACACTTCCACCCACCCTACACACACACACACATCCTTTCCTTCAACCCCACACTCACACACACCTATTCAACCCACCACCACACTCAAACACACACACAGCTTCCGCCCACCCCCACACTCACACACACGCACAGCTACTACCCACCCACACACACACACACTCCCCTTCCACCCACACCCACCCTCACACCCCCCCTTCCTCCCACCCCCACACTCATACACACCTATTCCACACACCCCACACTCACACACCCCCCTTCCATGCACCCCCACACACACAGAGTTTCCGCCAACTCCAACACACACACACATCCTTTCCTCCAACCCCACACTCACACACACCTATTCCACCCAACACCACACTCAAACACACACACAGCTTCTGCCCACCCCCACACTCACACACACGCACAGCTACTACCCACCCACACATTCCCCTTCCATGCACCCCCACACTCACACACTCCCCTTCCATGCACCCCCACATTCACACACTCCCCTTCCACCCACCCACACCCTCACACCCCCCTTCCACCCTCACACCCCCTGTTCCACCCACCCCCACACTCACACCCGCCTTCCACCCACCCCAACCCTCACACATCTCTTTTCCACCCACCCCACCCTCACACATTATTTTTTATTATTCATAAAAAAAGCAATTATTTTTAAAAATTGTGTAAAGGAAATCATTATTGTCCTCAGTGAAACAATATGAAATTACACCAAACAGGATTTCATATAGCAGAAGGCATTTAGGTAGTGCACACAAAAATCTATTAATTAGTCCAGGTGAAACTAGTGGTCGTCTTTTGGAATAAAGTACGAAAAAATTGAAAAAATATGATATATGAAAAAAGCAGATTACAGAAGTAAAAAATCTCAGTAAACAGAATCAGAAAAGCCAGTGGCTCAGAGCTCTTGAACTGAACTGCACTGGTGAGCTTTACACTTCAAAGGCAAAAGTTGTCTGAGGCCCCATCAATATGCAGCCCTTGAAGTGATAATAGTACAAAGTCTCACAGCTGGAGGAGGACTTCTGGCATTAGGTAAAATAATTAGAGAGGGAACAGGTTGGTGACAAGCATCCTTGCCCTTAACCAGGGTTGGAGAGGCCTGTCTCAGTGGCCACAGGGCAAAAGGAAGAAAACCCTGGACGGGTCACCAGTCCATCACAGGACAGACACATAAACAGTCACATCTAGAGGCAAATTAGCATCTCCAGTCCTGCTAACATGCATGTTTTCGAACTGTGGGAGGAAACAGGAGCTCCCAGAGAAAGAACATACAAACATCATGTAAAAGGAATTGTAAAAAACACCACGTAAAAAAAATAACAGAACCTTCTTGCTGTGGGCCGACAGTGCTAACCGCTGCACCACCTGGACACAAGCCTTTTTCTGTTAGTGAAGACCTTCTAACAATTTATCTATGTGGCTTAGCAGAGATAATTATATATTATTGCAACAATGCATTCCTTAGAAATCCCAGCAATTAAAATCAGTTCCCTAAATTCTGTCTTAAATACTACAGTCCACTGCACTATGTAGCAAAAGTTTTAGAAGGCCTTGTTTCAATATGACTGCATCTCTGTACACAAAGTGAGGTCCATAATCACATTCTAGTGTCAGCAGAGAGGCCTGATATAAACTGGATCATTATCTATGAGCCCAGTCTTCATCCAACATCACTGCCTGACCTTACAAATGCAATTTCAATGTAGGAGCATCATGTCCCACAGACAAAAGAGTTTTCAGAAAAGCGGAAAATTCCTTAGCCATAAGAAGACAACTCCATATTTAAGTCACTGGTTCTGGAATCAGACGACTAACAAGCTCTTACTGGTGCTGTAGTCCAGTGTATACAATATGATCTATCTCTTAATAGATTTACTTTATATTTATACTGAACTGCAAAAGCCTGATGATCCAAGTGTGTTGATGCTCGAGGCGTCAGGCATCATGCTGAACTTTGTTTGGGGTTCCTATGCAGAACCAATGTTATTAAGATTTTAAAAACATGCAATAATAATAATAACCGCACCTAGAGTTGTAAAAACGGCGTCACACACAAAATGCCCAAAATTTTAGGTTTACAAAAGAAACACAAGATCTTTGAACTCACAAGGTATTTCAGGATAGTCTCCGCCCACAAGTGGGTGTGGAAAACCTGCAGGGGGGAGGGTGTCCGAGTGGTGGTGCAAATGCTGGGGGTGTAGCCAAGCAAACACCGGTTTTAGACTGTTTTAGACCACTTTTTTTGTTGACATCAGATTTTCTGAGGGTTTAAACCAAGCAAACAGTTTCCTTACACTACTGAGGGTTAAAGCATGAATCACTAACAAACCTGTGGGATCCAGGTAGCAGCAGGCGGGCTGACCAGCAGGAGCTGCGTGGCTCAGGGGTGAAGCCGACCTTTGGCTGGGTACCATCATCCTAGTCTTGGTTATAGGTTGCCTAGTTACAGCTCCTAGACCCAGCTGGGGCCTGAGAGCTCTGGGTGAACGGTAGACACCAGATACTTCAGGCATACTGTGCTGGACACTCTTGTCCACCTGGAAAGAGAATAGACTCTCTTATAACAAATGTCAAGCCAAGAAAAAAGGGCACTTACAATGAGGATACATTGACTGTGTATGTGAACTGATCGCATTCTCACCTCATGCATACTTCTTTCTGGGAGTTCTCCATGGAAACTTTCTGACTTTCCCACCAGTTTGTGAGGCACAGTGTGACTGGGAGGTCTAATCCCAGACACTATCAGGCCAGGTGGAGAGTAGAATCCTGCTTTCTGGAGCTCCTGACGATATTTATCATACAGGATATTGGAGGAACTGAGCACTGGGGAACCTTTAGGCCCTCCAGCTTTCTGCTCTTTAGTGGTTGGTGAGCTAGTACATGCAGGAAGCCTTGGAGCTTCTGTAGAATGTAGCTTTGCCTGGGGGGTCTTCCGGATGTAGGTGATGATTTTTGGACGGACATGTTTAGGCATCTGAGGAGGGGATGACTTCTGGCGAGGTTCTGTTTTTGTTGCCTGTTGAGGAGGAATGGGTTTTGGGATGCCAGTGCTTTTATTTGGTAGCTTCAGACCAGTTGAACTTCTCTGTGGAGACCCGGTTAGATCATGGTTTGGAGGTCTTGTGGTAACTGTCTTAGCTGGTGAAGATGGTGGTCGCCTTCTTGGGGAGCCACTGTTTTTTGGAGATGGAGGAGCAGAAGGGTTAGATGAACTGCACCATGGCTTTCGCCTTTCTAGACTGGATGGGCTGGAACTGCGGGTTCTCTCAAAAGACGCCTGCTTCTGGTACAGTTTGGGCTCAACCACCATACACTGACTGGGTGTTCCCTTTGAGCCAGGCTTAGAGGATTTATGACTCATGTCATAGGTTTCCTCACTATGGCATGATTTTTGTTTTAGTTCATGGCTGGAATCATCAGGAATCTTTGTCACTGAAAGGGACAGTGTATCTTCTGACCCAAATGGTTTTTGCTTCACCACAATGGTTTTTGCATCTGGATGTTCGCATTCTTCTCTAATTATAGCCTGTTGCTTCTCAGCAGAATATCCATGATGTCCAACATTGTCTTCACTGGCATGCTTTACATCATTGTGCGTATTTTCAGTGTCTGCAATGCTTGGGTTACATTCATGTATGCCATTTTTCAGCCGACCTGAGGTTTCCTGGTTTGGAACTACATTTTGAGCTGGTTGTTTATCTTGTGCTTCTGCAAGAGGTTCCTCAGGCAAGGTTCTAGTGTTAAGATTGAGATCAATGTGAGTTGCATCAGTGTGTACAGAACCTCTGCTCCTGTCTGAGACAGTCAAATATGACTGCGAGCCAATGGTGAGGTCCTCTGAGAGAGTTCTGTATGGTCCTGTTTGTGCAGGACAAGACTCTACTGTTTGGGTTTGACCTGATTTATCCAATGCACTTGCAAGACTGGACATTGTGGAGTAACAAGACACAAATACATCGTCAGAGCTGACCTCAGCTCTAGCGAGGCATGTCTCAGCTTCTCTGCTGATGGACTTGTGGGAAACATCTCCATGCTCCTTTGTGTTCGTTTGGGAGGCCTCATTCTCAACAGACTCTTTCGGCTCTTCGGTTTCTGAATTGGTGGAAAGAGTCCTTGGTGTGGTTACAGCATCATTAACACAAACCTCTTCTGTTTCCACAAGGTATGCTTCCAGTTCTTGGCATTCCAACATCTCAAACTCTGCCAGTTCTGGGTCATCATACTGAGAATCGGTTCCCCAGATGATGATTTTATCTTGTTCTTCACCATGAGATATGAAAGACAACTCAGTTCCGACCTCTTCAGAAATTTTACCATCCGTTTGGATGTGATTGGCATTGGCATCTCCATCCTGAGAATCCTCAGCACACCTGTTGTTGTTGCCAAGTTCCCCATGGCTTTCCTGAAAGCTAGATCCAACAGGTCCAATAAGCTTGTCACTCATGCTCATGTTTCGTTAAGATTTGGAGTCTCTATGCTCGGATGGCTGTCACATTCATTGCAGCACCATTTCTCTCTTGGGACTTGAGTTCATTACAGCGGCTCAAGCTCCATCCAAGAATACGCACTTGCATCTTTTATTAGGAGGAAGAAATCGCTGCTTCTGGTCAGACATCAGAGACTCTTATTTTCAACCTGCTGACAAGACAGAAAATATCTTGTTAAGTTAAGGTCCGTCTGATAGTAAGTCACAGTTAAAATGACCTGGACACAACCGAAAGCTACATGTAGAAGAAGCCTTACACCATAACAGTGACAGGACAGAAAAGGTCTTGACCAAAACCACATACGCTTAAATCAGTAACAGATGTGTATTTCAAGGTATTACTCATGTTCAATTATTCACAGTCATTAAAATATAATATTTAAATATAGTATTTTGCTCATGCTTCATTACAAGCAGTGTTTAGTACTGGGTGTGAATGTGCTGCAGAATTATCACATACATTTTTTAGTTTTAGGTTTCAAGATTTAGATATTCTGAGATAATACGCTTATTTATAGAAATGACAACATCTTGGCATCTTCCCTATAGTGGCAAATGACACAGATACAACTGCTGAATCATAATCAGACAACTTTACTGCTCCTGAAGGAAATTGTACTGCAAAGACACACAGAGACACAAATACCAGAACAATATATAATCAAAAATAAAATCTAAAATATATTTCATAAATTGTCTTACAGAAAGTATAATCATCTGAAAATGTGTAATTTTAATATTTAAAAATGTAGAACAAAAAGCTTTACTTCCAGTTTTCCCAGCAACTTCCAGATCCAAGCCAACAGCCAGTCATTCCCTACAATAAAGTCTCACAAAAATCTGGGCTATTGGAGGAAAACTGATGAGAAAACAGGATTGATTCATACTTTCTGCTGAGGATGAGCTGATATTTTTAGATTATTTACAAAAAATGTAACTGTTCAAGCAAACTACTCTGGTTTAAATTCTAAACTGAGTTTTCTAAAAACTTTTCTGAAGTTTTCTTAACTTCAGTAAGGCCACAAACCAATGGGAAAAAGGAAACATATGAAAACAATTTTTAATAGTATTTGAAGACTCTTGGTGTAATTTAATAGAACAAATCCCACACTCCTTATGGCCAATTCTAGGTAGATATAAATGTGATTATAATTACATATTTTACATGTAATCAATGATCATTTTCAATAACAGGATGCCTTCTTCTTCTTCTTCTTCTTCTTATTATTATTATTATTATTATTATTATTATTATAACTATTATCATACAGCTAATGTCAAGGATGGAACTGTGCCTAAAACTTAGAAACTTAGGAAACTGCTTAAATACACAAATGGTTTGTCCAGATGGTCTCTGTTTTCCAACTGTCCCTAAAAAGCACTCAGTCATTCATCCCTGCATGGAGACGAGAAGAAAAAAGGGAAAAAGGTGTCAGATAAAAAAGCTCTTAAAGCAATTCCTATTTCTTATCATTGGTAACTGTGTAGTGATTGGACCATTTCAATTATGTCTGACTAATATGTGGAATCATTTTAAGTATTTTTGAATTAAACACTGCTCATCAAGGACTGATGTGAAGTAAAGAGCACTGTGTCTGAAGGCCCTGTCAGTCACATGTGACAGACACTGCCGTTATTAGGTCAGCAGCAGACTTGCAGCACTCAGAGCACTTGGTTTTAAATAAGCACTGAGATGTCCCAGAAATATGCTTGCCTTTGGTTATAAGTGGGTAAAAACAGGGAAACTGTTTTGGTGTGGTTCGATGGAAACTAGGGCTGAAACGATTATTCAAGTAACTCGAATGATTCGATTACAAAAAATGAGGCTTTGTTTAATTCGTCACAACAGTCCACCTGCAGGGGGCGCGTGTGACCCGGGGAACATGCTATTTTTGCTGCAGGGAGTCAGGTTTTTTGCACCAAAGAAGAGCTCACAGCTCAGAGCAGGAGTCATGAATTAAAGCCCTGCTGGACTATTGTTTTAATCCCTCTCCCGCAAAATTTTTGACGATTCCCACCTGCTCCCGCCTGCTCCCGGTCATATATGAAAATATATTTTTAAGTAAAAAAACGATCAATGTTCTGTTATTATAAGTTAGTGGCGCACACTGGCTGTGAAAAACGCACTGGCTGTGAGAAACGAAGAGAGCTGCAAAAAGCACCTCGAGACCAGCTGGACCTCCTCATTCCTGTAGTGGAGGGAAAACGTGCCGAATTTTGCCAACAAGAAAAAATAGGGCGGCAATATTGTTTTTTAGTCTGTAGCAGAAAAGTCTT
>JBBJLR010000001.1:23842359-23852826 GCA_037577145.1 Brachypetersius gabonensis
ACTGTTCCCTGTAGTTAGAGAATGGAAGTCGCTTTGGATAAAAGCGTCTGATAAATGCCATAAATGTAAATGTAAACAACAGGCCTTGTGGTAACTCCAATACCACAAAGATGCTATTCTGACACCAAACTGAGTTATTGGCGATGATTACTGCTGTATCTTGAGGCAAGTAGGTGATAATTACTGTGCAAAAGTCTTCAGCCACCCCTTATTTCTTGATATTTTGCTTCCAAAGAGCCAGACTTTCATATTCAGTCCAGTCCCTGAATCTGACCAGTTTCAGGAATGTTTTTTGTTTGTTAAGCCTCACTGTGACCTTTGTATTAATCATTCAAGCACATCTAACTTAAGGCCTGAACCAGTGAAGAAACAGGAGCAGATGATTCCAGATGATCAGGCGGTGATAAGTATACTGGTGGTGCTGAATGCTGAAGGTAAGGTGATGCCTTTATCTAGGCACCTTGCAGTCAATTGCAGTAAAACATTTGTTCCCATGTATTTAATTTAATCTACTCAATATGCCGAAGACAGGATCATTTGACAGGAAAAAAATAGAATTTTTGCACCAACAAGGTGCACATTCAAAGCAAAATATCAAGAAATGAGAGGTGACTCAAACGTTTTGCACAGTACTGTGGTTTTATGATGCTAATTGTGCCCTACAAGCTTGTATTAATTCCACTTAATTATGAGGAACGTTAGCCCCATAGCTTCAGTGCAAATAATAATAATAATAAACCAGACACCAAAAATATTACATAGTATCCCACAAAGATGCTATTTTGAAACAGAGTGGAAGGGACGGGAATTAATTGGTAACACCGGCACATCTTCAGGCAAGTAGGTGATAATTGCTGTGCAAAAGTCTTGAGCCGTGATTTAAGACTTTTGTACAAGTGATATCTACTGGCATTGTGCAAGCATATCTTAAAAGCCAATAAAATCCTCTGGCTCTGCTTAGTTTATATTCATGCCTTCAACTGATGACCTTCACCTCTACTATCAGTCAAACAGTTCCATTCGGCAAGGCCGGCCGTTTTCTGTCAAAGAGAATATTCGATGAAAATTCAATTTCTTGAGCATGTTATTAGTAGTCGATAATAGCATGTTGTGCAAATTTGCCCTACAGTATTGAGCAGATTGAATGAAAGAAACTGGAACAAATGTTTTATTGCAAAGGTGCCTCGAAAAAAAAACACTCCGAATTCAGCACCACCAGTATACTGATCACCGCCTGACCATCTGGAGTCATCTGCACCTGTTTCTTCACTGGTTCAGGCCTTAAGTTAGATGCTTTGTTCTGCTTGAAAGATTCATACATAGGTCACTGTGAGGCTTAACAAACAAAAACAGGTAACTGGTCAGATTCAGGGACAGGACTGGAAATGAGAGTCGTTGAAAGTCCTTCAAGACCACATCAAAAATACAAAAAAGCCTGGCACAGAACTTGAAGAAATGTTCACGTGGCATTTTTTCCACGTTAGGGGATTTTGGCAACTTAGTTTATCCATAACATCCTAGCAAGTTGTAGTTTTATTTAGCAAAAATATATATTAAAGCCTGTATCTGTACAGAAGCTTGGGAAGTCTGGCTCTTTCGAGGCAAATATGAAAAAATGAGGGGTGGCTCAAGACCTTTGATGATGAAGAAATATGCTACAAGTACAGACCCTAACTGTATCGATACAAAAGCACACCCCCATACAGCCTCTTCCATATGGGCTGATGTCCTGCATTTACGGCATTTTTCTGATGCTTTTATCCAAAGCGACTTCCATTCCCAAACTACAGGGGAGCAACTTGGGCTTAGAGGTCTTGCTCAGCAACCCAGTGATGATTTTGCTGAAGGTAGGATTCGAACCCATGACCTCTTGGTCCAGAGGCAAGTATCCTTTCCACCACCTTATGTCCCATCTTGTGTATCCACATAATTGTTGACGCGCAGCATGGTGGATGTTCATCAAATTGATGACATAGTTAGACATAAGATACTCAGACAACTGCTTGCTGTGCCGCGCCGTGCTGCTGATTTCTGGCCCGAGGGTCTGGCTGTTTTTATATTCAGGGAGGAGCTGCTGATACGGCTGAATTCTTCAGAGTGTCGTGCAGGTAAATGTACCCGACAGATAATAAGAGAGGGATGACCTGACGCAGACGCTGCCGCCTGACGCCGCCTGCCGCCGCCACGCCGGCCTATCAAACGCACATCAGTCTTGACAGCTAGAGCTTTTATGCCGAAACCCAAGTGGGAATTACAAGCCTCCAATCAGCCGGACCTATTGAAGCACCTGAAGAATGTGCCCATTGAGGCAGGAAGAGAGAGGAAAAAAATAATAAAAATAATAATAAAAAAAGAAAAGGTCTGGGCGCCTGTCAAATGCTGATGTCAACAGAATTTTAATGGCTGCCAGTGTTTCCCTTGAGTTAAAGGCACTGCTGTAAAGAGCAGTCTTTTCTTCTCCTCTCAAACCTCTCTTTATTCAGGAGGGGGGGGGGGGACGTTTAAAATCCAAGACAGTGGAATGACAAATGAGGGGTTATATGAGGTCAAACAGTCTGTCTGTCTTTTTTAAAAAATAAAAAAATCTTTCTATCGGTTGTTTGTTTACACAAATTAAGAAAGACGTTCCAACCACCTGTTAAGGCTATAAGGAACAAAGCAAAGATAAAAAAAAAGGTTCAAACAAAGAAAAACTGATGAAAGTAAACCAAGCTGTTAGCTTGGTTCTGTTCTCCGAGTCAAATGAATAAATAATAAACACTGATACTTATGAAACACTGATAATCTTATGAAATATTTGTATTACCATCACAGTATTGGACAATCATTTAAATGCTCTGGGTCTTCTTTTGCACCAAAGGAAAGTTCAATGCAAAGTGTTTTGCTGGATTCATACTCCTAGATTCCTCATTTTCCATCTTTTTCCTCATTTCATAAGAGTAGAACTTTTTTAATGAGGTGGTTCATTGTTGGTACACTGACATTATTTGATCTGAAGTCAATTAGATGAAACAATATCTATGCAGTGTATTTTAGAAATGAGATGCTCGTTTTCATACAGGTACACACTCAAAGTGCACTAATGGTTTTTGTTATATATATTTTTAATCTACATTTTATTATAGACTACATCTGATCCTTTCTAGTAATCATATTGCAGAATGAAATACTAATAAAAATCTAGTAAAGAAAATCCCTTAAGTTTAATTTTTTATCGATTATTAGCTGTTTAACCAATAGAGACATTCGCATATTTAAACAGGTTGAGAGTGTTGGTCAGAACTTTTTGCAAAAAGAAGAGGATAAAAGTTCAATATAAACACAGAGGCAGTGATGTACTGTACATGGTCCGTATACTGGTTTACAGGTATTAATAGTTCCATTAACAGTAGTCATACAGCTCTTCACTGCCTTTTAAATGTGAGGTGATGAGCTGGTCTGATTGGTTTATTGCATACTGCGCCCAAAACACACATTTTTGACTGTGTGCAGGCAGCAAGTCTGTTTTTTACCTCTGTCAAAATAGCGAAATGGATTTGGACACGGGCACAAGTATTAGTTATGCTTTACATTTCATGTTAGATCAAGCCTTTAGTGTTTAGTTTAGTGAGCATGTGAAGCTCTTGCATAATGACCTCTTTCTAAGAGGGTAATTGGAGTCACTTCAGTCAATTCAGGTATGGATCTGACCTACCCTTCATTATCAAAAACAACCACAATTGTGGTCAGTTGTATGTAATTCTGTTTGTGTGCAATAAGGAGCAATCAAGGGAGATTTCAGTGGGCAAAGGTCAGAAGAAGGGAAACAGTTATTGTAGGATTTCTAAAGACTTGCCTTGGTCAATTTAAGTCTTTAGAAAATTGGCCAAAGCGCAGTAGAATCTAGAAATGAGTAACGGGGCTATGGTTTGCACTTGATCAAGGAGTCTACCACAAGAAAGGCATTGATGAAGAGTGTGGCCATGAACTGGATTAGTCTTAACTGGCATAGTCTTAAAAGCCAATAAAATCCTCCAGGTCAGCTCAGTTTATATTCATCCTTCAAGTGATGACCTTCACCTCTGCTATCAGCAAAACAGTCTCATTCGCCAGCCGTTTTCTGCCAAAACAATATTAGTTGAAAATGCAGTTTTCTTACGCATTATATTAGTTGTCGATGAAGGGAAAAGAACTTCTATGGTGTGCAAAACTTTGCCTTACAGCATTGAGCAGATTAAATTAAAGTGGAACAAAGGTCTTACTGCAAAAGATACAAGGTGTCTAGATAAAGGTGTTCCAACCCCTCAGCATTCAGCACCACCAGTAAACCTGTCACCAACCTGATCATCTGCACCTGTACATAAACAGCACTGAATGTGGATAAGACCAAAAAAACTAAACCGTGTAAACAAAGACCACAATTTCAATATAGCTGTGAAACATGGCGGAGGGAGTGTGGCGCAGTAAAGGCTTGGATCAAATTTTATGGTACAACATCTCAGAGATTTAAGCAACATGATTGAAAACACAGGCATACTCAAAAGTAACTCTAATGGACAAAGTACATATTTCAGAAAAGCTTGGCGTACTGACCCAAAGTCCATTTCAACAAGACGTTCCAGAAATGTACCACTGTTCGGCACTGACCACATCTAATAATCTGACTGAACTGAAAATGGTAATGCCATTAAATGAGGCCTCATGGGTTATTAAGGTTCCACATCCCACCCATGACCTTGATTTTTCAATAAACATATGCAAATGAGAAATGCTGTTTTGTTAAATTGAATTAGCTTGCCATGGATGAAGAATATATAATTTATGAGAGAAGTCATTCATTTAGAAATCTAATTCCAAAGCACTTCCAATTGCAGAAAACCTACCAACTTGAACAAGAAAGCAAGGTCTTAAACTCGTGAGAAGTCAGCAAAACTACTGAAGACCATGAAGCCAGGTAGGTTCGTCAAGATCAAAGCGGTCACATGCAATCAATTAAAATCCTTTGGTGAAAGCTGTGATACTGTACACTCTGAGGATGAAAAGGGCTTAATATTTCAGAAAAAAAAATCAATGACTTTAGTCCTGCTTCACTTACCATAGCTTTAAGCAGGCAGAAAGTGCTGGGCCCTCAAAACTCACACGGCCAGAAGATACTCCAAAAGTTCAGTCACTTCCAAAAACTAGCATCTAGTTCATGGACCTGGGCTGTGAAGTCTGTGTGTGCGTGGCTAGCTTGCTGTCTGTAAATGGCCAATATCAGCAGATGCCATCTATCCAGCACCCTCTTCCTTTTTATGGCAGCAGCGACGGCCCTTTCCACCTACACATGCACTTTTGAAATCAATCCAAAGACACAAGACTGCCTGACTTTGCTCAGCTCGGCCCTGGCACTCTCTAATAGAAGTTTTCGAGCATGTGCGTGGTTCAGTGTGTATGCGCGTGTGAAAGGCTGAGGTTTAATGAAAAAGCACTCTGGACTCGCTGGGTCGGCCTTGTTTACCTCCTCCGAGTCAGAGTGGCACTTTCATCTGTCTTCTACTCTAATTGGATCCTCTGCTCCCGCTCGCCTTCACAGAGCAGTGTCACCATGCTCACGGCAGCATGTTTTCACCTTACACACACACGCACACGCACACACATGAATACAAACTCACCACAAAGCCCTGTTTTTTCATCTCAGTCTTATAATCACAGATATTGAATGTGGCCTCTGCGCTCTTTGCATTTCCTCCATGTCATTCCTAGCATGTCCTCTCCCTTAAGCTCCAACAGACACTAGGAGGCCACTGCCAATCACTAGCACTCAGGTTAAATGCAGATCTACACTATTTCAAGCAAGAACGCAGAATATAAGGAATTGTGAACTCATCCCAAGTCCAAAGGTCAAGCTTTGTTTAGATAGTGGCAACCAGAAATGCATTAGTATGAATAAGCATATGTACTTTCACACAAAATAATGTACCGGTATGTACCAGGGCATTAACGACTCCAGATTTGAAGTCAAGTTGTTTGATGATGTCATCACACACGGAGCGGAGGAACACAGGCGCCCAACACTGAGCGACTTTCATTAAAGTTCTCTGTAACATTAACAGTCAACACCACAATTAAACTAAACAAAGACTGATACCTTGAATTTTCTGGTAAATTTAAGTGTACACTGCGAGTTGATATAGTTATAGCCGCGGCATGATGATTGCCTGCAGTGCTAGCGTTAGCTATGTTAGCTAGCGGAGCCGTTTCAGATGCAGAGCGCCGGTTCTGTTATTGTACTTTAACAGCGACTTGCAGGTTCTGCAGGTCTCCGTGCTGTTTGTGTGTCTTGAGTGAAGGATCTCCACACATGTGATGTGTGTCTGTCTTCTCTGCTGCAGTATCTCTCGTCTTGTTGTGGTCTCAGGTTTAGATTCCCCTCGCTCCAACGGTACCGCCCCTTTTATGAAGGGACTATAATAATTGGTTAAACCCAGAAATGGGTGTCAGTGTAAGCCAATCAGAGGCAGAGATTTCATTGCGTACCCAAGCGAGGGCAGAGAGAGGGGGAAATAACACAAGACTAGTCGACTTCACTCAGGGTGCGTCGACTCGTGCCGCTGTAGTCGACTAGTCGAGTTTTGTGTTAATGCCCTCGTGTGTACACACACAGTACTGTGCAGTCTTTAGCACAGAGACAAACTGTTTCAATGCATTTCCCTCAGTGTGTGATAAAGAGTCTTTTTAACACAGTAAAAAGTATCAAGATTTGTTGTGTTTATAAAAAGTAGTTGATATGTTGTGAGCTCATAAAGAAAACACAGGTCTGGTTCTAGATTCCTCCTCGGTTCCTGCAGCCATTCCTTGAATTTGTCAGCAGGTCCTGATTCATGATGGACTGATGGAGTCACACCAGGCTTCTGATGGTAACGACAAGTAATACTGGACTTCCACAAGGAACACACTGATATACTACAGAGAAAACCCCTGTTTACTGTATAATGATGTCTGTATTTATTATATTTTAGCACAGTACAGTACACACACACACACACACACACTCTCTCTCACACACACAAACAGCACGCTTAATTGTCTAAAAATCAGCTATTCATTAAGCCACCAGTGTGTGAACATTAGCCAAAATGATTGACATTATATGAAATGTGGTGCAAACGGTAAATAAAAAGATGATGTGTTTTAAATGACAAACAATATCCTATTGTTCTGTCTTGAGCCACACGCATTTCTTTATATTTTGCGTTGAATCACCTTGTTGCTGAAACAAATTCCGTTTCATGCCTGTCAAACTGTCTTATCTTTGGCATACTGAGTAGATTAAGTGAAAGAAATGGGAACAAATGCTTAACTGTGACAGGCTGTAAAGTGCCTAAAGATACAAGAAGCCTAGATAAAGAAGTTCCAACTGCTCAGCATTCAGCACCACCAGTATACTGATCACCGCCTGATCATCTGGAATCATCTGTTTCTTCACTGGTTCAGGCCTTAAGTTAGTTCTTTGCTAACAAACCAATCAAAAAACAAATGCCTGCAATGCACAGTTAGATGTGGAAGCGGTGCTGCAAACAGAAGCTAGTTCACATAGTAACACAGTAACGGAACCACAACTGATAGATATATAGTTCCACACCCACTGCATGTAATAGGGTCTGCTGTAAGGATACTTCCCTGGTGGCCCCACTGCCACTCTGTAGTTGTTGTAGCTCTGAGTAGGGTGGAAGTTGAAGATGAAGATGATGTTCCCTCTTTCAAAAACAATCACCTTGTCTCCTTCATGCTTTGTACTGACAAAGGCCTGGGTGGAAAGACAACATACATCAGACAAAATACATACATACATACATACATACATACATACATACATACACATACAAATATCTATATTTACATTATTGTATTGTTTGTGCAATGTGCTTTTATATTATACTGTTGTATAACTTCATTTTTTTGTTTTTGCTGCTTCGAAACTTTGTACTGTTCACTTTCTGGGACTAATAAAGGTTTATCATATGAAATTGGCGTGCATAATGTTGTACATTCTTATAAATTAAGGGTTCATTGGTTTGATATGTGTGAGCATGAAGGGTCATAGAACTCCCACATTACATAAAGGTGTAAAATGTTTAGAAACGAACATCCAAGCAAGATTGTATAATCTTAATGGCTTGTGCAAGATATTCTAGATATTCAGCAAGTGCTGCTTCAGAGTAGAGGAAGAACATGCCATGATTGAAAAGGCTAGATCTTCAGAGAAGGACAGCAGACAGAAGCAGTAAATGGACAGAATGGTCATGCAAATTATTCCTTTTGAAATGAATGGGAGTGAGTGCATACATTACTTAGCTATTGTGGGATTTTTGTTGCTCATTTTGTCTTTTACTCAACGTATTACATTTCTTTTTATTAATTTGAAGTTTATTTGAAGGCCTAATTCATTGCAGGGGTGTCTGCAGACTTTTGCATGGTACTGTAGGCCATAGTACACTCGGTGCTAACATAACATAGGAAATCTCACTGGGATGTTTTCAGAAACTAGCATTATTCCAGCCAGTTGCTGCATTAAACCCTGCTATTTAATCACCCTGGCTGCTGACACCTAGGGTTGTAATGAAAAAGTTAAAAAATAAAAGAAAAAGACACAAAAAAAAGAACGTCTTCATGACTGAGCAGCTTGCAAAGAAGATACATCCGCAGAAAGCATGCCTCTTTTCTAAATTATTATTTTTTAAATCTGTATTTTTAGGCAGTGGAAAATAATTGAGTTGTAAACAGAAAGGTTCGTGAGGGAAGAAAAACCCATTAGAGGTAAAAGCAAATTATGCTGCTGATAATTCCCACAGTCCTGGAATCATTTAAAACAGAGGAGTGCAGATGAAACTCAGTTTAAAAACATATTAAATGTATTTCACACACCACTGGACTTATGAAACATTATATGTTCTGCATTTCTTTTTTGCACATCTATATTCTGTGAGTAAAACTGGACTTTGGTCTCAGTGGGTAAGCCCCCTACCCCCACCCATCCCCTATTAAAACAGATAAACAAGTAAATAAAATATAAGCACATGGCTTTGATTTCAGTATAGTAAGCTTAAAATAATCTGGTGTCTGATTATGGAAGTGGAGCCCTTTGAGGTTCAAAGATTTTCAATCTTCAGCGGATTATTCTGTAATGCTGTAAATACCAGCCTTGATCTGAACACCAGTTCATTTCCTTTATGATTTTAATCTTCGGTTTTACCTCTTAGGATATAATGCCATGCTAACGATGCTTGTTTACAAAGCTCCTTAATGTGCAAAAAGGGTCCAACTTTGCTGACTTTAAAAGCAGGCCAGCTCATGGAGTTGCTGGTGTGAAAACTTCTACTTGAGGAAAATAAATGTGTTTTCAAACTATCTGTAAAATTCACAGAAATGAAAATCCCTGGGCCATTTATTGTCCACGCCAGCGCTCCGTATGCGGCTGAGTTATTGTCCAGTCGGTCTGTTTACGCCACGGTGGGAGAGTGTGTGATTCCACCATGGTGTTAACATCCACGCTACGGCCCTTCAAGCCTGCTGTGCCTCGCCTTCAAAGCGCTCGACACACACGCCTCAAACTTCTTAAAACGAGGGTCCCCTGGACGTCGCACTCCTTTACATTCCAGTTACGGCTCCCACCGTTCCGCCCCCCACTCCCAGCCCGCCACTATGTCTTTCAGACAACAAAATAAGACTCGCACTCTCTGGGGAACATCCCTGAACATCCAGCCAAGTCTAAACAAGCCAAGACTGAGGAGGAGGAGGAGGAGCAGGGAGTGAATTAAGAATCGAGTCAACACACACAAATGCTGTATTGATGTTCTGGCAGAATAAGGCTGGAGCTCTGCAAGAACTTCTATAGTGAAAGGATTAACCCTCAGTGTGTTAGTGAAATCTGATTTCATAAAAACTATGTAAAAGAGTCTAAAGCTGGTGTTTACACTCCTACACACTCGCCAGTTGCTGCCTTTTCGCTTTGACGCTTTCCGGACCGCCTCACAAACCAGGAGAACCTTCATTTAAGTAGATGTTTTGTCGGATGACAATTTACCATTCATTGTCCTTTAAGCACGGCTCCATGCTGATCAGGTTCTAACGGTTAAAGAGAAAGCGATTGATCAACCCAAACCCTCCAAAAGCTCTTAAAGCACTAGTGTAGCTGGATTCCTTTTACCAAAGGAGGATCTATAATGCTATTTGAGAAGGATTTAACTGGCCCTTTTGTACCTCTGTAATTTTGCCAAATTCCCACAGATCACCTAGATTTTCATGTTGGTGTCACATGACCACAGATATGTATGAATGATATTTTATATACATTCCACCAAAAAGAACACATTACTGAGACCACATAACTTACATTACTGAGACATGATTACTTACTTTTAGTCATTCTCCAGCAGTGTTGGGAGTAATGCGTTACAAAAGTAATGTATTACAGTAACGTATTACTTTTTGCTGTAACGCAGTAGT
>JBBJLR010000001.1:23864191-23877023 GCA_037577145.1 Brachypetersius gabonensis
TTAAAAAAGAATGCCTGCTTTTGTAACAGAACAAATACACAGAATTAGGGAATTATGAGGCTTCACATAAAAACACTCATTTCAAAAGGGTTTATCAACTCACAAAGCATCTTATTTTAGGCTAAAATACGAAGCTACAGCTGATGCTAAACTAAGAGCCGTTTGGGAGCCGAAAGAACCGGCTCTTCTTTGGGAGTTGAGCCACAAGAGCCGTCTCTCTGAAAAGAGCCCAACTTCCCATCACTATTGTGCATGATTTCCTTGTGACCCATAAGCTCAGAAACTTGCTGTTATTATCGTGCCTCCAAAATCAAACTTCACAGTATTATAACAACAGTGACCTGAACTCTGCAAAGTAATGAAAAAGGTCTCAGAACATCTGTATCATTAACTACAGAAAAATAAAATTATCAATAATTGCATTATGACTATTTTCCCAAATCGTGCAGCCCCCTAGCGTCGTGGAGCACTTCCGGTTTGTGATCGTCTACTTGCAGCGCATTTTCATTTTGTTTCTGCTTTTTCAACTTGCAGCGCATTTTCATTTTGTTTCTGCTTTTTCTTTTTTGTCTTTTTTTAACTTGCAGTGCATTTTCATTTTGTTTCTGCTTTTTTTGTAGGTCTTTTTGAATTTGCAGCGCATTTTCATTTTGTTTCTGCTTTTTTAATTTGCAGCTCATTGTTATTTTGTTCCTGCTGTTTATTTTGTATGTCTTCGTTAACTTGCAGCGCACTTTCATTTAGTTTCTGCTTTTTCTTTTGTTCGTGTTTTGACTCTAGGGGCCACCGTACAAAGCCGATTTGAAAGATCTACCTTAGTTTCCTGAATCCTGGATGTAAATTCCTCATGCATGGCCACTGCTTTAATGGTCGATCTGGTAAAGTATTTGCTCCCTGCCTCTCAACAGGAGGGAGTGTGTTTTTAAATGGCACATGCTGAAGTTGCAGTGCCTTCTGCGAGCAAACACGACCACCGTCTTGATGTCTGGCTTTTAGCTCATGAGGCTCCTCTATTTGCAGGAGAGTAAACAGATTTGGCCGAGCAAGGGAGTGGCTCAAATTGAATCGCTTGCTCAAACAATTTGTTCTTGCTCTGCTCTGGGTAAATGACTCCACAGCCATTGATCCATTGACATGACATGTCGGCCTGTATTTACTTCTGTTTTATTTATTTATTTGTTTGTTTGCCTTTCTTTTCACTCTGGCGTTTTATTGCACATTTGCTTGTACAACATACACAGTAAAAAGCAATACAGATTTTTCAAGCAGTAGATTTGGAATTATGGTTTGCTTTTCCTCATCAGAAATGAAGCAATAAATGGGACAAAACAGCATTTCTTAGCTTGTTATTGCTACCGTAGAGACAACTTGCTCTCAAAGTGCTGAACTTGTCTGGCTGGAGGTGGAATAATCATTTAATCTTACTCTACAGCCAGTTGTCACAGACAATATTTCGGTCTTCCTGGACATAGAAAATAGAAGCTTATGGGCTTTTGTTGAATTCCAGCACCAAACACTTTGAATAATTATTAAAAGTGTTATTTTACAGATGTGGCTAGTTTGCCAGAGTGAACTAACTTGCGATGCTGTGCTATAAAAACAAAAGCCATAAATAATATCAGCAATAACTCATTCAAAGGGGTTTGTTTGTACTGCTTAGTTTCCAAATATAGAAAAGTAAGTGATAGTAAATAGTGATAGTAAATAGCAAATAAAAAATACATACTTTAATGTATAGCACTGTGCAAGAGTCCTGAGCCACACCTCGTTTCTTGATATTTTTCTTTGAAAGAGCCAGGCTAGGCCTAATCTCTCAAAAAATCCACTCAATATGCCAGAGATACGAAAGTATCGCTGCACCAACAAGGTGTTTCAAAGAAAAACAAAGAAATGAGGGATTTTTGTACAATACTGTACTTCAACAAACATTTTGTTCAAAATAGTGTTTTCAATACAAACACGTGACATTGTGACATCTTTTACAATTCCATAATTATTGGTCAAAAAAGTATATATTACTAAAATTTCAGTTGGTATCATTATGTAGTGGATAGGTTTAAAATAAAACAATTAGATACTTAAGAAAAGTACTGTTAAGAATGATTTAATATTCTGAATTGTCCCTTCACACAAAACATTTTCAAAAACTAAAAAACTAATTATAGGATATTTTCATTGCACAAAATAGTAGAACTAGATCAGTGAGCCATAAAATTAAATCCACCTGTTTAATATTGTCTAGGTTCTCCTCATGCTAAAACGGCTCTGACCCATCAGGCACCGAACAGAATTTGCAGCACACTTTGATTTGTCCTGTGTATCCCAGCCCAGTAACAGTGTTTCTAACACTCAATTCTCTCCACGCAGTTTACGGTTGGTCTTGGTCCCAAAACCCCGCCCATGGAGTCGAACCAGCCTAAAGCGAACGGTTAGAGCTGCTTTTGCTATTGAGGTCTTTAATCAGAATATTTTTATTTTTTCTTTTGCCATGCATTTAATTAAGTTAACTTCTTAGTGAAGTCCTGAGATACAACTTCGCATTTCTCACAGCGTTAGCGATAAATTTGTCAAGGAAAACTCCCACTGAAATGAATCTTCAGCTCAAACAGACAGTAGTGCTTGTATTTCGTCTTAGTTTGTATCTTCATTGACAATTTGTAGCACAGTCAGAAACAACAATCACCTCTTTTCATGTTCAAATAACATTTCGAACAATCAGAAAGCAGTGACAGTGGCCATTGCATCATACGTCAACACACAACAGTACACAGTGTGAACAGAACAAAATTCTTCCTCTGCATTTAACCCATTCACCAAGTGAAGCAGCAGGCAGCAGGAACACAGCGCCCGGGGAGCAGTGTGTGGGGACGGTAGCTTGCTCAGGGAACCTCAGAAGTGATTTCCTGATCGCAGGGTGAATGCCCTGACCACTAGATTACCAGCTGCCCAGTGATGTGGTCAACTTGGCTGCGCCCGCTTTCGGGCCTGCCCTTGAGCAGCTCTGGTATGGGTACCTTTATTTGTATTGAAAAAATTTTATTTTGTGATATAACATTTTTTCAATACTCTGTGGAAAAGAGCCTTAAGTTGCCAGATTGGACTTGTGTGTTTGGACTGGACTGTGGCTCTGCAGCCCCATACACAGTTGAACTGTGGGTGTGTCCTAAATCGCGCACTTGCATCAGTGCACTGAGATTTAGTGTGTTGTGCGCACTGCCTTTCTTTAGTGTGCACTGCCGTGGGTCAGTGCTGTCCTAAACAGAACAATAACGTTTTGCACTCAGCGGAAGTGACGGACTAGCATTTGCTCGCGATTCTCCAGCCGCCAAAATATCTGCCGGTTTTACTGCAGTGTACATCAGTAAAATAATTTTATTAATGTTACTTACATTTATACGAACCAGCTGCCTCCGCTTGGGCTTGTATTTCACTGTTTGCCACCGTTATCCAACTCGAAAACATGTTGAAAGTCCCGCCCCCTCCGCTACGTGGTCAAAATGGCGCCCGTTTAGTGCTCAAAGTGTGCATCGTCACGCACTGCGTTTTCTGCACGATTTCAGTTAAGCATCCTGGTACTTTCAGTGCACTGAGTTTTAGCTTGGATTTCAGTGTGAGTGCACTACGCACTAAAATCGCACATTAACAGTGTGTAAGTGCGTGGTTTTGGATACACTCTGTGTGTTCTGATACCTTTCTCTCACAGCCAGCATCTTTCTCAGCAATTTGTGCTACAGCAGCTCTTCTGGTGCTTCGGTCACCATGCACACCAATGAGCCTCGGGCACCATGACCCTGTTTCCTGTTCACCAGTCACCCTTCCTTGGAGCAATTTTGGTATATACTGACCACTGCATACTAAGAACTTCCCATAAGACCTGCTGTTTTGAAGATCCAGTCATACCACCACAACTGGGTTCTTGTCAAGGTGTCACAGATCCTTACACTGCTTTTTCCAGCTTCCAACATCGACTTCACGACCTGCCTGTTTACTGGCTGCCTTACACATTACTAACAGACGGCACTATAATGAGATAATCAATATTATTCACTTCACTGGTCAGTGATTTTAATGTCGTGGCTGATCAATGTACAACCTATAGCATGTCTAAATAGTTATGTATAGTTATAGTTAATAGTTAATACTTTTCTGGGCTAAATGTTGCTAAATGTCCAAATACCTTCTACCAGCAACTCGTGCTCACATACACAACTCTCAGACACTGTTGAAAGTAAATATTTGGTAAATAATACAAGCCATTCGTTATCAGTAGCAGTTGCTTGATGTTTGTTGAGCCCAAAGAGCACAGAGTTGTCCGATGCAGCTGACAGTGGGAGGCGGTGCGAGAAAAAACAGAAGGCTGGTGTCCATGCTTGGCTAAAGGTTAACCCCCAAAGACCTTCTGTTCCTTCAATATATCTCTCTAATGTCTACTCCATTGGCAACAAACTGGATAATGTTACCTCAGATGGCAACTGATGACACATAGAGAGGTGAGAGATGGCCAAAACATCCCTGACTCAGCAATTTAGCTACACAGGATAAGCTTAGTGTCTTTTGCAGAGTGTGTTTGTCACATATTGGTGCTTATTTGTGGTATAAAGCATAGACTAAACAAATATGAAGAATTCCTCCATACTATATGAACTGGAATATCCCCCACCAACTGTTAGACAGTGTAAAAGTTAAAGGTTTGTAAAGGAAAATGTTTTTGTCTGTGATTATAAAATGAGTGTGTAAAAAAAAAAAAAAAAAATTCAGTTAAAAACACTTAAATAGTTCAAATTAATGTAGATCAATACAGTCTGTGGGTTGCAGGTTCAAAGAAATCAGCCCAATAAAGATACGATCTCCTCGATGGAGAATTCTGTAGATTTAATTTTTTCAGAATGAATTAGTAATATGTAAACTTAGACCAGTTTTAAGTGAAATCACTGTAGGGCTAGGTTTAAAAAACAATTTATTTAATAGATTTTGGGTCAAACGCTTATTAACGGCATCTTGAGCATTAATCTGTAAGCGTAACACATAATAACGGGAGCTTTTAGAGGCATTAAGCTCTTCAGGCAGAGTTAGATGGTTTTACATTAAACAACTCTCAGTGACGATGTTTACATCTTATCCGTTTATTTATGTAGCAAGTTTAAAAAGTGGAATACCCCTTTAATTAGACGACTTTGATTCCATCTTTTAATACGTTTCAGCTGGCTTCCAACTCTCATTTGTGAGAGTGCTGGGCTCCTGAGCTCACGAGGGACTCGGAATGGCAGATGGTAACAAGTACAGACATGAAGAGGAACAAACAGCTGCTCACCAAAGAGCACAAAGCCCTATACAAAAGACGAACAGAAATTATTAACACAAACGCTTCAGTCACGAGAGGGGAGCCGGCACTTTTGCTCATCTGTGTGTGAGAGACGATCAGAATGCTGGAGCCTGAGTCCGGCATAAATTTCAGAACAAAAACCAGCTATATTGTATAACTCTGGTACAAACACTGCCGTGTCTCAACGTTCTGTTCTATATCTTATTGCAGCATCTTAAATACAGAGTCTGCAGATCGGTTAAACTAAGGACAGGGTCAAGAAAGTGTAGTGTCCCTATACAGGCCATTCACCTGATCAGTAGGTGGGGCTAGAACACCATACAAAGCTGACTGAAGTACATCCCATCCCTAAGAAGAAAAAATAACACTCCCTATTATATTGACCGTATCATAACAATAAACTCACTGGTCATTTCAACGGCAAACAAAGTCCAGACGGAGCCCAGCAGTGATATCTTATGCAGTGAACACTAATGCATGTTCCATTTAAAATGCATTAATGCTGCATATTACACTCAAGGGGAAATGAACCTGAAAAACAGAATCCAATTGCTTTACATACATTGCTGGAATTGTACAACGGAAGTTTTTTATATTTTATATCTTTCAAATGGATGTTATATGTTGCATTAAGTAAATACAGCTGGAAAAGTGTGTGTGTGTGTGTGTGTGTGTGTGTGTGTGTGTGTGTGTGTGTGTTCATTTCAGGCTGCAGAGCAACAAAAAGTGACTATTTTGAAAGGGGTGATTCTTTTCTATACCGCCTGTAAATGATAGGTTTCTAAGGAGGTTGGAACTATACAAAAAGATCTTAAAAAAAACTACTTGAAGGCGAGTTGCTTTACAGAAAGTCGCACCTCAGACAGTCATTTATTTCATGTCCTTGGAACAGAAAAACCCAGAAAAACAACCTGGATGTAAACAACAAACAAAAACCATCTTCCCATTAAGAATCTCAAGGCAACATGAAGGGCATAATCCACGTATTCTCGTATTTATGATCAAATCTATGCAAATATATGCATTTATTCATTCATTTATGATCATATCCATGCATGTAAATGAAACCTCTTTGGATGGAAGATGATCCTTTGAAGCAGATCTAAGACCAGTTTTCTCTTTTCTCCATCATTTTCTGTGCATCATCTATGGAATAGGCTCAATAAGAAAAAGGGCTTTTGAAACTGGAAGCCTATGGAGCGACTCACCCATGAAGTTGAGGTAGCCCTCCCCTCCCAGGCCATGAGTGAGGAGCCGGATCATCTTGTGCAGCTGGATGCCCCGATCGATGATGGGGTTCATGGGAATCATGGTGCTCATGTTGGTGTACATCTCCTTATCCATCAGCCAGAAGGCCAGGGTCTTGTCTCCCACCAGAGCCTGTCAGAAAGTTGCAGGATTATGAGAACTAAACACATACGCTCCATAAATTACATGAGTAATGATTATCGAACCAGCTTATGGATGTCAGCAGTTGCTCAAGGTGGGCCTATACAGTTGCATGGCGTTAGATAAGATCATGACAAGGATTAGACGCTGTAAAACACAATCTAACACAACAGGATGCTATCTCCCACTTTTACAGCAACTCAGCCTAGCGCTGTTACACTGTGGAATAATAAGAACCTACTGTACAATGGTGCTTGAAAGCTAGAATTGTTTATATTTCTGCATAACTATGATCTAAAACACTATATATTTTTACTTTAAGTCCTGAAAATAGACAAAGAGGACCCAGTTAAACAAAAAAGACAAAAAGGTATACATTGCCATTTATTTATGAGAAAAAAAAAAGTCTTGCACATCAACTTCAAGGATTTTTTTTTTTATCCAAAGTGAGGTCCATTCATACATGGGACAATCTCCCTGGAGCAGCTGGGGGTTAAGGGTTTTGCTCAGGAACCCAGTGGTTGTCTGGTGAAGGTAGCATTCGAACCCATGACCTCTTGG
This sequence comes from Brachypetersius gabonensis, assembly GCA_037577145.1. Taxonomy (NCBI): domain Eukaryota; kingdom Metazoa; phylum Chordata; class Actinopteri; order Characiformes; family Alestidae; genus Brachypetersius; species Brachypetersius gabonensis. Next base: position 23,871,465 of record JBBJLR010000001.1, read on the forward strand.
TCCAGAAGCAAGTATCCTACCCACTAGGCCACCAACAACAATGGTCTGGAACCTCCTCCATTTGTAGACATGATGATTTAGAGATGATTTTGTAACCTGATGAGCATCAATAGCTCCTTTTCTTTCAGAAATCTCCTTTGTTTGTGCCATGATACACTTCCACAAATGCTGTGAAGATTTGACAGACTCACACTCGACTTTCGTCCCATTGAAGGAAACCAACTCTAATTTTACACTCAAATGAATGGCTAATCCTAGAGATTCACATATTTTACAATCCACAAATATTATGTCAATAAATTACATATTATATTTTGGCCTTATTTGGTTACTTGAGTTTTCTGTCTTCTGAACATCTGTTGATGCTTTTTGGAGAAATCTAGCAAATTCTAGAGGGTTCACAAACCTTTAAGCACCACAGAACATGAACATAAGAACTACTACTTCAGCTTAAACAATTTAAGAGACAGTTTAAGAAATAACCCATAAAGTAATACATTTCTGGAGTCCAGAAGATGTCTACTTTCTCATTATGAAAAACTGGGTATAATATTTTCCAGGGATTTTGGTCATGTTTGGTCCTCTAAGACTGTGTAGTCATTTGGAACATGGTTTTATTATTGTAGGATCTTGCTTTCAAACCTAATGTTAAAATCAACCTCTTATTAAAATATTTAACATATTTAATACACTTCAATGTTGTATTCATCTATTCTATTCATCAATCTGACTATGAATTCAAATATTCTGAAGCACGTTTTGAGTTCTGTAGGCTAGAGCTGTATCGGTAGGCACCAACACTTCTGTATGATTAGACTAAATTCAGTGTTACGCCACTACTTGCAAACTAAACAACTTTTAGATTAAACTGTGTGGTTAGCCATTGTCAGAGAAAATTACTGGGATAGGATAATTTGACCAAATTTTAAGGTCCACTTTCACTCAGTTTAGGGGGATTAGAATCAATCTGAAGTTTGTTCATAAATCATTAAAAAGTTTTACTCTATCGACTTTAAAGCTGGCTGTGGGCTGCATCTCTGTGATTGAAAAGTCCCTTTTTATCTGGTTACATCAATAGACCTGTGTCTAAATATATTATTTTATTATTATATAAATAAATAAATGCTGGGATTTTTTTTTCGTACATCTCGTATTCTCTTCTGGGAGATGCCTGTGTCATTTCCAAACAAGAAGAAACTTGTTGGTTGAATAAAAGTAACTAAGTCAAAATCTGCCAGGGGTATGAAGAATTCCAGGCTTGACTGTAAATGGTACTGAATTATTTCTGTCCAGAAAATGAGTTCCTTAAAAAGAATCTAACAATTATTTAAAATAAATGAATAAAAGAATTAATGTTATACTGGATCAGTAATTTGTTAGTATAACGTTTTTGCAGTTACCCTACAATTTTGTTCTTTCCCATTATTACTTTTTCTTTCTTTCTCATTTAGTTTTTGGTTCTTTTTTCTTGCTAAATGCTATTCTTTTCTTTTCTTCTTCCTTTTTTGCTTGTTGCTTGCTTCCTTTTTTCTTTTCATTTTCTTCTACTCCTTTGTTTACTTCCTTATTTATTTATTGCTCTTAATTAGTTTTTCTTTTTTTTCCCCCCACTTTTGTCCTTTCGTTTTTCTTTTTTGGTCTTTCATTCTTTCACACTGTTACTTTTTCATTATTTCTTCTCACATATTTTTAAAGTCTTTTTTCATGTTTTCCTTCTTTGTTCTTTCTTTATTCCTTGCTTGCTTTTTCTTTCTTGATCTCTTTCAAAATACTGTTATTTTTTGCTTGCTTACAATTTTCTTTTTCAATTTTTGTTTCTACTTCTCCTCTTTCCTTCTTTCTTTATTGCATGCTTTCTTGAGTTTTGTTCTTTTTCTTTCTGCCGTCGTTTCCTTTTTCTTATGCTCTTTTCCCTTTTCTTTCTTTTTCTTTGCTCCTTCTTTCTTACCCTACACATGCATTTACCCCACAGTTATACTTTCTCTGTCTTTTTTTTAATACATAGCAGTATTGATGATATCCATGATTTACTGCGATACAGTATCATATAGTGATTATTGCACATGGAATATTTTCCACCGTTTAGGGGCAGCTGGTAGCCTAGTGGTTAGGGTGTTCGCCCAACAATCAGAAAGAATCGGCTAAGACTGCTAAGGACCCTTGAGGTACCCTTGAGCAAGACACTGCTCCCCCGGGCGCTGTGTTCCTGGCTGCCGGCTGCTTCACTTTGTGAATGGGTTAAATGCAGAGGAAGAATTTCGTGCTGTGGTGGGTTCACATACGACAGAATGGTCACTTTAAACTTAAATTTAAAATAAGTCGCTTTCCATAGCGATGATGGAAGATATATCGGGGTCTTTGGGGACATGAGCACCTCCATCACTCTCATGCCAATCCATCCGCCAATCACCCTAGGTCCCTATAGCCCCCCTGGCGATGGTGATGAAGATAAAGAGGGAAGAGAGTTTTTTTTAGCCGTGGGGTTGGAAAACGTACAAACAAAGCGGATGTGTTCATTTCTCTCCCCATGAGTCCTTCAACCTGCGGTGACACCAATTTCCATCCCAAATGATGCATTGATTACATTTGGTCCTCTCTGCCCTGTGTGCAGAACTGGGGTTTGAGGTGCTGGTACCTGGTCGTGACTCTCTGCATATGCAATGCACTTCTCCCCGTAGCGCCGGTTGGTCAGAGTGTGCACGATATTACCCATGTCCCACTCCTCATCCTTAAACTCCTTCAGGATCTGCAGGGACAAAATAAAACAGGAAGCTGTGTTGTTAGTTTGGGTTTTAGGGAGAGAGGGAAGAAGGAAAGGCATACGGGAGGATCAGAGTGGATAGATGGCATGAATGAGTAAGAAGAGCTCTGAGCGGATGGAAAGAAAGAAAGAGGGAATAGAAAAACAAGGAAGAAAGAAAGAAAGCAAGACTCATTAAGAAAGCAACAAAGTAATCAAACAAAAGGCAGAAAGAGTGCAGCAAGAAAGGACAAAAGGCAGAAAGAGAAAGAACGGAGGAAAAAATGAAAGAAAGAAAGAGAAAGTCAACATGTTTGATTCTGACTGGTGTCCCCAGTCAGACACACACACACACACACACACCTTTGCTTTCAGTGGAGCTGACTTTCATCTCTCACTGCCTGCTGCACAGTCCTGCTGCAGCGATAATGTATCTGAGTGTCAGGATTACAGTGGAGAAGAGATGGGAAAGTAATGAAATCTCTACAAATGATGAATGAACGCAGCCCCTATACTGAATAGAAATGCACTGTCTGAACAGGGCCTGCAAACTACAAAACATAACTACACAAACTATCAGCTACAATTGTACCAAACCTACTGACCACAGCTCGAGGAATCGATGGTACATCCTGTCTGTACAAACCCCTGCCCTCCCATTCCCCCCTGCCTTCACTGGAATCTGCCTTTGTCTTTCAGATATGTCTCACATTAAAAGCAGAGAGTTTACCTTCAACAAATAACACAACCACCCAGGTGTGCCTAGGAATATCACACACTGATACTGGACTGCAGCACGTCCAGTCATTTTCACCGCACACCTGGTGCTTTGATTCACTGTGCAAATTCACCCGATCCAAACTGTCACTGCTTTACCTATGAAGCCTGGATTTGCATCTTGTAGAAACAAAGCTGTGCAACAGACATCTGTTTCATAAAACTTCTGCAATTAAAACTGAAAATCAAACTTTCTTGCCCTGTTATTTCATATCCCTGATTATATTATGATTCTACGAACCAGACTTCCTTGTATTTTTTTAATGTGGTCTTAAGGAACAGTTCTGCAGGCTTCCAGAAGGACCTTCATTCTCTCATTTTCAGTGAACAGTTTCAGATGAATGTTTGTTGTTTGTTAAGCCTCACAGTGACCTATGTATGAAATCATTCAAGCAGAACAAAGCACATCTAACTTAAGTCCTGAACCAGGGGCAGATGATTCCAGGTGATCAGGCAGTGATCAGTATACTGGTGGTGCTGAATGCTGAGTGGTTGGAAGACCTTTATCTACGCTCTTTGTTTATCAGTAAAAATGTTGTGACCATCTCATTCACTTAATCTACATAATATGCCAGAGATAAGATCGTTTGACAAGCAGAAAACAGTATATTTGCACCAACAAGGTGATATAAAGCAAAACGTGAAATGTGGGTTGGACCTTTGGACAGTATTGTAGACTTCCAGCAATTTTTAGCTACGTACATTATCCTTATATCGTGCGGAAGAGTGCAAAACCGAAAGAAAATGTGTCCAGTATTCCTTTAAGAGTGTTTTCACTGCAGGACTAAACGAGAGCAATAAACTTTTTCATGCTCTCAACATCACCCAGAGGAATCGCTGGAATCTTACTCATAACACACCGCTCGACCCCTCACCCCTGAGTCCTGACTCCTTCACCTAGCCGGGAGTGTGTTGACAGACAGGAGCCCTGCGGCCGGTCAGGCTGGAGGCACCTGTGTTTTCAGAGTGACTGGGCTGGACAGGTGACTGACATGTAGGGAAACCTTTTTATTACCCCACAGCCGCTCGATCAATAGGAAAGAGATGGAGAAACAGATAGAAGGTGAATTGCAAAGAATCACTACGGACACAACAAAGAGCCCAGCGAAGGCCTTCGGTCTTGTGTGCGCCGATCCCTCGGGGTCCGCACAAAGTCCTGCGCATTCTGAGTGGCTGATTTACAAACAGCCGAGTTTAAAAAGATGTACATGCCATTCCGAGGTGGATGGATTTATGGTAAAAGAAAACAGGAAATGGCAATCTCAGCCTACTGAAAAACAGCTTGTTCTCCTTCTACTCATGACAGCAGTTTTGGATGGTCTTCAAGGAATAGTTCAGCGAAAAATGAAATTACACTTTTTTTTTTTCCATACCTGAAATGTACTTGATCAACTGAGACATGTTTTCTATCAAATGTTTGCTTTTATAGTTTTGCACTGCAACTACCAGGCAATGAGTGGTGACTCATACCCGTTATTGTTGTTGTGCCTTATCAGCACATTTTTAAGTTTTACCAATTTCCTCCCCAGTTTAGTCCCACACACAAGCAATGATTTACCAAGTCACACAACATAACAGACACAAACAGAGCGAAGGTTACGTGCTTCTTCTGAGTCACACGAAGCCAATCACAGCATCTTCATTTACATTTATAGCATTTGGGAGATACTCTTTTCCAAAGTGATGCAAATAGGCTCTGTTCTTTATAGTCCACTGTAAACTCAAAGCTGTTAGACTAAGATTCTACAAGAGAAGTTAATTCTCCACGAGAACCTTCTCAGATCGCACAGAGAAGAACCACCAGAACCCTCTCAGATCACACAGAGAGGAACCACCAGAACCTTCTCAGACCCCAGAGAGAGGAACCACCAGAACCTTCTCAGACCCCAGAGAGAGGAACCACCAGAACCTTCTCAGATCACGCAGAGAGGAACCACCAGAACATTCTCAGACCCCAGAGAGAGCAACCACCAGAACCTTCTCAGATCACACAGAGAGGAACCACCAGAACCCTCTCAGATCACACAGAGAGGAACCACCAG
>JBBJLR010000001.1:23898828-23912054 GCA_037577145.1 Brachypetersius gabonensis
GTGCTGGAGGTAGGATTCGAACCTGTGACCTTTTGGTCCGGAGGCAAGTATCCTACCACTAGGCCACCACCACCCTGCCATCTTGTCTCGTCACTGTCATCTTGTTGCACTGTAGAGTCCTGTCACTAAAACAAATTCCTCGTATGTGTAAACATACCTGGCAATAGCTGATTCTGATTCTGTGCTGCAGGACTAAAATACTGCAAAAGACGTATAATAAATGGAATCAAGTTGACCAGAGCTTATTGAAAAATAGGACGACTGGAGAACTGTTTAAGACTTCATTTAAACAAATTCTGGTTCTTTGGCAGCAAGATCTGAGGAAATGAGGGGTTTCTCAGTACAGTATCATCTGCACATACTAGTGTGTTTGCAGTGGTATGTTTCGTATCACATCATTCAAATGGACGAGACTGGACAACATATGCTGAGGAATAACAATAAAGAGCACTTGGCTTGATTCGATTCCCCCTTCTCCTTGACAGTAATGTACTCGACCGTCCTCCAAAGAGATCTTCTCCCTCCAATCACTACTTTGTTTAGGGTTTTCATTAAATCAAGTTGCCTGCTTAAAGTCTAGCACTGCTTCTGCTGTCAAATGTGGAGCATGTAATTTCTTCCAAGCTCCTGCATTGATGTTGGCATAGTCGGTTTGCCGTGGTGTGAATCCACCTCGCTTAGTTCAGGCTAAATTGCAGATCGGTAATTGCGGTGACTCACTGTGATGCTTTGACCCCTTCTCCCCACGCCCACATCCACACATCTCTAGCGACTTCATTTAAACAGCGTCGGGAATTCTTGAAGAAAGCAAAGCAGGCTCATGAGTAGGCCGACAAAAGCTCTGTTGCTGAAAACCCCCTCCCGACATCCAACCCCAAGACCCTCCCCCGCTAATAGTGGCCACCGTCAGCTCCTTCTGATCATCAATATCAAAGTGGCCTGATTAAGCAACGCCGCACCAAAGCTGCTGGCTCTTCCTAAAGCTTCCAGCCTCCCTTTCTCAATTAATCTGCCTGGAAAACAGGCAGAACGGGACCTCGAGGTGCATCCATCCCAACTAACAAATAAAATCAAATAAATAAAGAAAAGCCTGACATAAACCAACGACGACACCAGGGCCATCTTTGAGGAATTTTGCCCACAAATGACTCTTCAGATGGCTGGCGGTTGTGGCATATGTCTACAGCCCATCTAATGAGTCCCTCTGAAAACAGCGCAGACTTCATAAGTAATGAAACCCTCTCTCTCTCTAGCCAATCCCTGCGCTGCCTGACACTAAACGCTGGATAATGTTATGGCAGCTGCAGCTGTTGACACACTCTTATTAAACCCAGGGTTCAAAAAGCCATCCGATTCGCTCCGTGGGCGCCTTGTTGATGTCTAGGCTTCAGCTATGAAGGAAAAAAACGAGAGAGACACTTAATTATCAGGAGCCGCAACAGCGCCAATCAGAGGGTTTTTTGGTCCGGTGCGAGGGCCGCCGGAGTCACTGCTACGGCCGTAATGATGTCAAGGAAGGAACTCAGACAGGTTTCCGTGGAGTGGCATATGCTGTTTGCATTATTAGGTGGGTCAGAGCTGTTCGGAGCTAAACGAACGCTTTAGCTCCAGGAATGCTTTAAAAAACCGAACACAACAGAGCCTTCTGGAAGGGAGGGGTACAGGTCCCCTCACCACTTAGGCTCCAATATTAGGCTCTAACTTCTCGGCATAGAGTCTGTTCCTGTGATTATTTTTTCTAGGTCCTGTCCCCCCTGAGTCCCCGAGTAATGAATCAGAATAATGAAATAATTATTATATATTTTACAGCGCCAGGCCTAGTCGTCCTCAGAGTGTCAAAGACGCCGCGTAAGAGAGCGAGAATCCGCACAGTAAAAGAAAGTGACCTGCCGGATTGGCCCTCATTATTTCAGAGTTGTGCTCGAACTCTTGATCAAGACTCCAATCACCGCGGCTGTTCAGAGTTTGGTCCAGCAGCCATTAGCGGTCAGTGAAGAACATCTAAGCGATCAAAACAGCAGCAGCCGAACCTTTGAACAGTAACTGATACGTTCTCTCAATCTATCAAGAGACACAGCAATTCTGTCTAATGGCTCCATAGTGCTGCTTCTGGCGGAACCCAGGGAAAATAACGGCTGCTAATTCGAACACAACTTTGTACAGGCTCAGTCGGACCTCTTGTTAGGGATCAGTGTCACGCAGAAATCGGTGAAATATGCCAGATGCTGGATAAAAAGACTAAATCTCATCAAATCCTGTTATAAATCAAGGCTGTAATAACACGCTCACAATGCTGCCATATTTCCTACTTCAGGGTAGGTGAACGTTTTACTAGTTATAGTTTCAATTTTGTAGTGATTTTAGAGTTTAATGATAATAAAAATAAATTAACAATACAATTTGAGATGGCCTGATAGCATTTTCCCAACACAATACCAACTGAAATACAGTGCAGCTCTTAACATGAACAGGCCAACCAGCTGAAACCAAACTCTAACCAACACTGTAAGAAAACTAAAGCCCATCCAATCTTGTAATTAATCTAGCCTGAAACAACACACTCACATTGTTGTCACATTATGCTAGCTGTGTCTCCTAATGCAGGGTCGTCAAGTGTTTGAGCAGTTGTAGTTTAGTTGTCAGGTACTTTTAGAGCTTAGTTTAATTAAAACACAATAATGATAATAAGAAGAGACGGCATGCAACCGTTTTCCTTTTCCAATTTTCTATTTTGTTCTTTTGCCACCATTATTTTTCAGTACAAACCAGTCACATTGAAATTAATTTAAACGCAAACAATGCAGCTCTTATGATGAACTGCCCAACCAGCTGAAATAAGATCAAACTGTGACCATAACATACAAAAATAACATTGAATTAAATTCAAACGTCTCCTCAGCAGGCAATTAAAAAAAATTCTCACACACATACATGCTCAGCGCCAACACTATGAGAAGGCAGTTAGATTTTCAAAACACATCTTCATTAAATGTGGGATCCGAGTTGACAGCTAAACACCCTCACACGTTTGCCCAATTTGTAAAACTGTGCATTCGAATACAAAAGCCCTGATCACACCTGTCCACTGAGAGGGAGCTGAAAATGAGTGTGACAACAGCAAACAAACAAACAAACAACTAAATTTCTGGTAGGCTGAATGCAATAGACACACCTATACTCATCTCAAATAATAATAACTGCAGTCTAAATATTATAAACAAAGAAATATCCTCAGTTTACAAGGGAACATCCTGCAGAGGCCCCATGTTTTTTATGTCTATTTTTGCTTTAAAGAATTTAACTTGCCTACAATCAATTATCATTAAATTTTACTGAAGGACACTGAACTGAACACGGACTGAAATCCAGCAAAATGACATGACGGACATGTTCAGCCAAATAACATTTCATTCTGAAGTCAATTATGAGTACAAAAAAAAAACAACTCGAAATTGGTTAACCAAATATTTCTATAAAAGAAAAATGCCTAAGTATAAGAAGCATTTTCAATATTCTTGATAATTTTGTTTTAATGCTTATGTCCCTTTTTGTACTACAAATACTGCAAGACATTTATATTTTGAAGCATTTAGAAATATATTCAAAGTATCATATGTTTAATATTAATATTTCTCCTTAGTAGATTGAGGCAATAATATTGTAAAAATTATTTAACTCCAATTCTATATCAAGTACATACCAAATGTCTAGAATTAAATTCAGGAATACTGTTAAAAAAGGATGAAAATTAAATTAAAATTTTCATGCAGATTAATCTACAAATAATAGATTCACCTACCAAACATGGCCTTAAAAAATGTATTTTCACTCTAAATGTAAATGAAAGTCAGTCCTTCATGTGCTGTATGGGTGAAGTGCTGACCTCTTCAAGATCAGTCATTACTTTGCACATTGAAAACAAAAGCAAACAAAAAAAAATCAGCAACAGAGATATATTTTAACAAATTTACATTTTTACATTTTTTGAATTGTTGACATTAGGGCTGGGTAATACATCGAATTTGCTTGCCTTTGGAGTTTTGCTTCTTGCTCTCAAACTCTCACAGAGACAAAACAAACAAATATAAATGTCACACACACTCACCTACCCAGACCTCTCTCCTGGGGGAGTGTGACATGTATGTACAAGATGTGCGCTTAAGATTTGAAAATAGAGACATATATTACAATATTGTTTAAAAGTATAGATTTTTTTTCTCCATAGTCCATATTGCCCAGCACTAGCTGAATCCTTTAATACAGGGGTCCTCAAGTAATATGGGTCTCGACATACAACGCTTCGAGTTTCCGATGCTCACAAGTTAGTGCCGTGTGCCAGAAGAATACACAGTAAAGTGACGTATGCGTGCGGGAGGACGCCTGTGTTCCTTTTGTGTTGCTTTGTCTGGTGACTTTTTGGCCTTTATAGCGGCTCCTCAACAATTTTTTTTACACTTTTTTTTCGTCTTTTTTTATGTCCTTTGCCATTTTCTGTGTTTTTATGTTCTAGATTTTTACAACGGTGTTAGGATCAGTAAGTGACTCGGGTTACAGCACTGTTTTAGGAACGGATTTCTGTATATTGAAAGATCCAAATCAGATCTGTGGAGTCCCTCACTGTCTTCAAGAGTCAGCTTCAAGGAGCACCTTGGTGACTGATTTGATCTCTTGCTCATCACTTATCATTTTTTCCTATATATTGAGAGATTAAAAAAAAACAGCCCTGGCACTTACCTTTTTAAATTCACGTTTTCCTAACCTGTGTATTAACTTCTGACTTTCTTTCTAGCAGGGTTTGTTCAGGTGCGTAACTAAGCTGGCAGTAATCTGGTTAGTAGCATATGTTGATTCAAATATGGCTTTACAAGTATGAAGAACAGACGTGGACCACTAAAAGCACTGATGTACGTCGCTCTGGAAAAGAGCGTCTGCTCTTTAAATATTCTCATAGCAATCCCAGAAGGAGAAAATGTAGAAATACAGTATACATTTATTTCACATGGCAACATACTGTTTCTGTGCATTGAATCCTCTGACTGGGATCCTACGGCACATCCTCTACTGAGGCTTCGTCCACTTGGCACCGGACCAAGCCATGGAAAAGCCTTTTACACCAGTGAGACCAGTCTTAGCAGCAGCTCCACCGCTGAGCCACTTCCTACTGAGCTTTTGTTCTGAAAACAAAGGCCTCTCAGAAAACGAAAACTCCTTTGTTACAATTATTCATAAACAAATCTTTACAAAATGCTTAAAGCAAATTACATGAATATTCCTCCACTTTGGATAAGCCCAAATAAATGCTTGATCATGAGCAAACAAAAGTGCTGATGAGGAGAACTAATTATGCAAGTATAATTCTACGCCACATTATTAATTACAGAGACATGACCTGAGAGCACAGTTCGTTCACACACAGAGAGGAGGGCTTCGGGAGCTTTAGAAGCCAACTTAAATGCTGCATTCCTAATTGCACTCTGAATTACAGGGGAGAATAAAAGTGGAAAGCAAAACTACCTCATCTTTTTTTTTAACGAGAAAACTCTTAACATGCGATCCTGAAGCAGTATGAGTAAACGTTTGGAATAAAGTGGCATATTAAAAAAATTCAATGCAATAATAGAATAGAAATAGAAACCTAGACAGCAGAAGGTGTTTAAGATGGTTTATATGGAAACCAAACATGATGAAATGGTGTTTATCCACTATGCTGTCCAACCATCTGCCCATCAGGATCAGATCTGCACCAAATGTAGCTTTAAAAAAAAGATTGTCCTCCACAATCTTTTTTTCCAATATCGGAACTTCCATCACACTTTAAACCTTCTTTTATTGATTTTCTATGTATCCTTTTATTTCTTTTTCTCAAGACATTTGTGTTTTGGGCTATAGAAATAAACTTGACATCAAGTTATTAACAAAAAAAAAAGGATTGGATTTCTTACATAAATTCAAAGAAGAATGCCATACTTTTCTAAAGAACATTTCAACACATGGTTCTTTAGAGAACCATTTCTGTAAATGAGATCTTTGGAGATCATTGAAGTTTAAAGAATGCCCCTACAACGTAAAGGTCCTTCAAAACATCTAATTTACTCTCTAAAGAGTCACGCACTGAAATGCTGTGAGACTGCTGACATTTAAAAACCTCCCCATGATGTAAAGGTTCTAGGAAAAACCCATCAAATGATAAAAGAAACTTCAAATCACAGGAAGTTTCTTAAAACCTTTAAAAAAGTTCTTAACAACCACGATTTAAGAAACGGCTCTTTAGGACCTCAAAGTGATTCTTCTATGGCATTACCTTCTGCAGCACCCAAGGTTATCACAGAAAATACCTGATCAAATTTAGAGGCATTTTGTGTCACCAGATATGGAACCAGCTCTCTTCAACATTCCTTATATTTTCCCACCTCCCACAGATACGAGACTTGTGAAGTAACAACAGTTTCATAATCAGAATAAACACATGCATCTGTAAAAATTGGCTTTTGTCTTGCTGAAAAAGACTAAAAGTGTGTGAGATCTGATGCATCCCTGGTGGAGGACTTATTTCTTCTCTGGTAGAGTCTTCTCCAGCAGCTCTTAAGTGTAAATCTAGGTTGACTAGTGTAAGAGATTGTTATAAATATATAAAAAAAACACAGATAAGTCGCTTTAGATAAGAGAATCTGCCAAATGCTGTAAATGTAAATTCTAAACTTAAAGTGAGGTGATTCTCCACAGGCACTTTTCTATAGAGATACATGTATCCAGTGTATCTCAGCCTGGTGTTTCTAACTCAGTTCTCTCTCCACAGTTTCTTACCGGTCATCATCCCAAAACCGCGTCCATGGAGTCGAACCACCAGAACGTTTTTCTGTCAGTTTTTCTTCTGATATTGTTTCTTTTGATATTGTGGTCCTTTTGATATTCATTCATTATAGTCTTGTTTTGAGTTTTTAAGTATTTTTTTCCGTATGATGAAAACCTAACCCAGCAAGCTTGTGGTGTTCTGGAACACATTCACGGTTCTCACAGCGTTAAAGATACATTTGTTAGCGTCATAGAAAACTCCCACTGAAATGAATCTTCAGCCCAAACAGACAGTAGTACTTGCCCTTAGTTGACCTCCCAGTTGTTGATTGTTGATTTGTTTTGGCATGGGCATTAAAAAATGCTCAGCTTGGGTTCGGGTCACTTTATTTGTAATGAAAAATGTGTTCGTGATACGGCATGATTCCTTGTGTCAGTGGAAAAGTATCACGCATCAGTATGAAGCACAGACCTGGAGTAGTTGAAGAGTCTGCTGTCCCAGAGCGCATGCTCCCCACGCTTTCCACCATGGAAGAAGCACGAGTCTGAGCCATCGAAGTGGTTCAGGCCGTCCTCTGTGTTTTTGGAGGCGTGGCTGTGGACCATGTCCAGGAGCACGATAATGCCCATAGAGTGAGCCACGTCAATCAACTCCTTCAGTTCATCTGGAGTTCCAAATCGACTGGTGAAGAAGAGCAGAGGTTCTTATCAGTAAAACCTGCAACGAGTCATAAGTCTACCACAGAACATCCAATAAGAAGATCTACACTGCATTTTCACTTGTTTATGCTTATGTTTATTTAAATGTTTTTTTTGGACATATATTTTTTATTACATAGTTTTTTTCCCCCCCATTACTTTTAATTTATGCCACTGCATGTTGTGGCAAATAATTTTGAATCTTGAAAAGCTCTGAACCTCCGTTTTCAATAACATTAAAATGTAAATATGTCTATAAAGTGATTGCTATTATGCTCATGCTTCAATGGATTCAAACAGAATGTCAACCACAATCTCATTTATTCATTTCATGCCATGTTCAAAACACCTGATATACGGAATGACACAGTTCATATGACTTGATCCCGCTATAATGAATACATTAATAAAATAATATTTATCTGTGGATATAACAAATAAATAACACTTAACTAGGGTATAATTACTTAATAAAAGAAATCATATTAATCTACTCCTCAAAAAATGATTGAGTAAATAACTGATTAATCCAGCAAATGACTCTAGTGCTTACTGTATGGCAGTAGTGTAAATTAAAAAGTACAAAAAATATCCAGAAATATGTGTCCTCCAATATAGGAACTGTAACACTCTTGAGGCTGTGTGTATGTATGTGTGTCCCATGTTCAGTAAACAGCACACACATCTGAACGATCCATGCATGGCACACTGTATTATTATTCACTTTGCATTTCAAAAAGCTCATCTAAAAACACTGGCAATAAAAATCAAATCAACGTTGGGACTGTTTACAATGACACCGTATGGAGGTCACATTTTATATTCGGCTCCGCACCCAGAAGGTGGAAGCTCTTCGTGGAACAAAGGGCAAGAGGGAGTGTGTTTTCATCAACACTTCCTTATGTATCCCACTCGTGTAATCGCTCCATGAAGGCTTAACCGTCCTTTGGGCTATCATCACATCACACCCTCCGCCTCCCCCCACCTCCACTGTCAGCAAAGCACAGCACGGTGACAACACAGCCCTCGCTTACCAGCATCCAGCCACTGCACTTTTAAACGGCCATGAGAGATCAATCATGGGTGAAATTACTCTGTATATATTACACTCGGGTTACGGGCTTTTTCCAGCAGGCGGCCGGCGAGGACGACCGCTGGAATCAAGAGTATAAATGAAGCGTCCCTGCCTGGTCTTCCTTTATCTGAGACCTGCGCCGCTCGCCAGGATTAACGCCAAATGTGTTTACAGGGAGATTATCGGGTCCCGTCAGAGTCCCCTCACTTCCATTCAGAGCTGTGGCCCAGGTCACACTTCACAGGAATTATACACAGGGCTATTGATTTACGCATGAAGGGACTATAAAGGAACAAGTGTTATGGGTAAATATAGAAATGCTATTATGGCTCTACTGTATCGCAATGTGTAGCATAAGAAAAGTAGTTATACACTAAATTACTTTCCTATATTGCTTTTGTGATCCTGTTAAATATGCACAAAGCATACAGTCTCTTGGAGAAAATTTTCACCCAATGTTACATCAATTAAAGAAAATGTAACGGTAAACGTGCATTTGCACAGTTCTAGAATGTTAATACCGATGTTGCCCCTGTATATGTTATTTTTGTTCCTATGGAAAATGTGGCTGAACTTATGTTAATATTTATATTATAGTTAATTATTAGTAAATTATATTTAGTTAATTATATTTTTCGTAATAATTTTGCACTAAAATGCACGAAAAATGATATATTGGCACGAAAAATGCTGTGACGCCTGGGCCTCGTCCACCACGGCCCCTTATCCTCGTGCTGGTTGTTTATGTTTAGATGCGGTGCTTAGCAAGCCAGCAGGAAGGCCGGGGGTGTGGGGGTGGATATGTTGGTCAAGGCAACAAATAAAAAAAATTGTGGAGGATTTCTTTAGTTTCTGTATTAGTGCAGGGGTTTAATAAATAATTATTAGTTTGGTTCTCAGAAAAAAATTGATAGAATGAATCTGCGATGCAACAGGATGCAAAGTGCCTAAAGATAGAAGGAGACTAGATCAAGGAGTTCCAATCACTCAGCAATCATGTGCACCGGTTTCTTAACTGGTCCAGGACTTCAGTTAGATGTGCTTTGTTATGCTTGAATGATTCATACGTAGGTCACTGTGTGGCTTAACAAAAACAGGTTCAGTGACTGGACTGAAACTTGAAAGTCCTTCAGGAAGCCTGGAGAACTTTTCCTCAAGACTATATGAAAAATACAAGTCGAGATCTTTGGAAGCTAAATATGAAGAGATGAGAGGTGGCTCAATACTTTTACAAGTCCATATGACATATAGTGGTGGATCCTTGAATTAATTTTTCAACAATCCTTACCTAGACGCTGCAAAGAAGCTCGTAACTTGGTAACCAAAGCTGGCGTAGTAGGCATGCTCCATGATGGCCATCAGCTGGATGCAGTTGTAGCCTGCAGAATAAAAAACAAGAGGGATAAAGTACATTTAGAAGAGTGTGGGTTATACCAGTTGGCCAATTTATTAGCTACAGCTTGTCTGTAGTGACATTCTAGTCTTTTCAGAATACTGAAATTTCAAACACGATACTGATACTAAGGATGGTACCGGATACTATTTTCTATACTACAGGGGGAGAACAAACAAACAAGAACTTTTTAATAAATAATTTAAAGTCACACAATTTTGCAGCGCTATGTTTGAGTGACAAACAAATTGCTCATTTGTTTGTTTACTCAAAATTGTACAGCGTCTTTGGGCATTTTGAATAGCACTTTATGAATTAAATGTATTATTAGCTGAATCCAACAGGGAGAAGAGCTTCACCACCATCGACATTTGATAGGTCTCGGGGAGCCGAGGGTCCATGTAAAATTTCCCTGAGCAATTTTTTTTTTTTTTCCCCAGCCAAGCTACATTTAAAAAGTGCATGCCACTTTATTTCCTTCGTACAGAGACAAAGTTCCAAAGCTCCACCTGGCTCTCTATGCAGAAATTTTTCTGGACACTTTTAAATGAGTCCCGAACCAGCCGTCATGTAAACATTGGGTCCTCCGGGTAGCCGGGGGTGGGGCTGCCCGCTGCAGTGCTTGTTGAAAACCAGTGCTAATTGATATCGAACTTGATACTAAATTTTAGTATCGGTTAGTATCTGAGAATTTATTTATTTTTTTTTACAACCTTACTACATTTACAAGCCCTTTTATCAGAAACACCAGCCACTCAGGTGCATTTTGTAGAGTATTTGCTTATCATCCCACCTCTGTCTCATCAATTCACCAACGGTGATGAACACAGGTCTAATTGCTGGGCAGTGACAGTATTTATGGTTATTGTGAAAAGCTACACAACCAAATGCTTTCTAAACATGATTTACTGTATGATTTATCACATAGAATAATTAGGTTTGGTTCATTGGTATTTCGGGCAGTACAGAATGTGAACTCACATTTATTCATTGTTTTTCACAGCACCTCTGGTTCTGTCATTTGTGACTTATGTATTAGATATTGCCATACCACCCACCCTTAGCTCCTGGACCCTTGAGAGTGATCCTGACGAGGTAGTGACATAATTTGCATTGCGCTGGTATATCAAGCTCAGCAGTGTTGAGGCATTTTTAAAACCTCAAGGTCACAGCTGGACTGGGAACAGCCTGCCGACCAAAAATATCGCAGCAAGCAGTGGTCCTGCGGTCAGAAACTAATAACCAACATAGCGTTGGAAGATGAGCATCACTTACTCATTGTACTTCTACAAGGTGAACAAATACGGTGTAGGAAGGTGGATGTCATTCATTTTGAATGAAATGCAGCAACATAGCAACTGCTGCCAATCTGAAGTTCAGCTCTGCCCAGACATATGCAAATAAGCAGAGTGATGACAACTAGGTGAGTGTAAGGGTGTTCAAGGGTGTTCACAAGTGTTAAGAGTGAGTGAAACAATTTGACCTTCTGGCCGGATTATATTTGGAAAAAATATAAATTAAGGTAAATATAATGAATTTGTCTTCGAAGCACAAACAAATAGTATTCCAAACAAAAAAGACATTTAAAATCAAATCATTTTGCTTACGATTTTTGGTGGTAGATACTATAATAATAATAATAATAATTATATATTTATGGATTTTATGCATATTATGGATATAGTAGTAGAAGTAGTTGTTGTTTATTAGTTAATTAAACATAAAGTAGTGAATGTGGCAAAACACGACGTACTGATTGAAAAGAATCAGGAGAGTCGCTGGTTCAATATCACGCTGCAAGGAAAATGTTTTTTTTGGCCATAAAACAAACGTTTGGGTGTCTCCAAACACTGATGATATCGCAACCACACTAGCACTCGATAGATTTTCTTGTAGAAACGTAATCTAGTTACTTTTATTATTACTTTTTAACTTCCTACTACTTTTGCTTATTATTTTTTATTCTATTCCTGTAAATACCCTTTCTGTATGATAACGGACTACATAAATAAAGTTGACTTCCCAACAAGAATCCAACTGCCACATCATCCGCCCAAACACCAGCAAACCGCTGTCCCTGTTCGATCCTTTCCCTGCTTGACAGGTGAGCATTCAGACAAAAAGGAGGCCAGTGGACTTTCGCTGCTGCCACGAGCCCCTGAATCCTACAGACAGGCTGGGGCTGCTGGGACGGACTCGCGATGACTCACCGGGTCAGAAACACGCACTGACAGGCCTTTGAAAGAGCGCGGGAAGCAGAGGCACTCCGAGGGAACGCGATCTGCCTCGTATTGTTGTTTTTCAGTGAAGACAGCAGCTTATTTATTTATTTATTTTTTTGAGAGATCTTCACTGCTTTTGAACAAGTTTGGAGGGTTTTTTCCTTCTCTTTCCCTTTTCTTGATGTGGCGTGACAGTTTTTTTTCTCTCTTTCTGTCTCTCTCTCCCACACACACACAGACAAAGAAAGCTATATGGCAAGAATTGCCATACAGTAAGCACTAGAGATATACAGTATAGTGCAAAAGCCATATCTCATTTCTTTACATTTGGCCTGGAATCAACTGTTTGTCCATCAACTGTGATAGTTCTTCATGAAGTCCGGGAATCTTTGCCATATTTAGTAGGAATGGGAACAAATGCTTAATTGCAACAGGTTGCTAAGTGCCTAAAGAGGTGCCTACAAGGCGCCTAGATAGTACCAACCACTCAGTATTCAGCACCACCAGTATACTGATCACAGTATACAGTTGAAACTGGTCAGATACTGGACTGAAAACGACAAATGACCCAACTGCTGTACACTGACTGACGTAAAGCAGAAAAGATAGAGGAGTGGTATTTTATTACTGTTGACGTGAGCACACACTGACCAGACATTACAAACAGGAACTCTCGTTCTTCACATTTTCCCAGCTTAGAAATTCAGCAGCAGGATTAGAACAGGGCAAAAACCACCTACACATTTTTTTCAGATCTGAAAGTAGCTCAGGAATGTATTTAACTTAAATAATAGTTCACCAGTTATAATCTCTCATAATAACGTATTTAATAATCATCAATTCCCATAATCTAAAAATCAATGCAGTTCCATGGTCACGTTTAGG
Organism: Brachypetersius gabonensis; assembly: GCA_037577145.1. Lineage (NCBI taxonomy): Eukaryota > Metazoa > Chordata > Actinopteri > Characiformes > Alestidae > Brachypetersius > Brachypetersius gabonensis. Next base: position 23,911,895 of record JBBJLR010000001.1, read on the forward strand.
CTGGTGTAGGGGTGGGCGATATAACCAAAATCTATCACAGTAGAAGCAATTTTCTACCTCGATAACTATATAGATCACAATAGAGCAATTTGTATCTGGAAATGCATAAATAAAAATTCAAACACAAAGAAACTGTTTTATATAATGTAATTTTATTTAA
>JBBJLR010000001.1:23914429-23940400 GCA_037577145.1 Brachypetersius gabonensis
TGTGTGGGTGTTTCTGTGTGTGTGTGTGTGTGTGTGTGTGTGTGTGTGTGTGTGTGTGTATGTTGCACACTGTAAATCACACACAGCAGTGGCATGTTAGTGTGTGTGTGTGTGTGTGTGTGTGTTGCACACTGTAAATCACACACAGCAGTGGCATGTTAGCGTTTGTGTGTGTATGTTGCACACTGTAAATCACACACAGCAGTGCTGCTGGAGTGTGTAAACACCATGTGCACTTTCTGTCGACTTTATATATATGAAAAAATGAAAATCTGTCTCAGGCTTTTCTCCCGCAGCGGATTTGGGCTCGTGAGCAGGTCTACCTCTCTCTCTCGGCCTCTCTCACTCACTCAAACACACAAACAAATCTACATGCGGGCTCAAACATACAGAAGAGACACTAATGACCACTTTACATGGCAGCGGCAGGCGCAGGAGCAGGGCTTTGACCTGCGGAAGGGCCTGCAGGAGAGGCTGAGCGCAGACAGAGGTGGGAGAGAGAGAGAGAGCGGCTCCTCAATGCCTTGAACGCCGGTGACAGCGGCTCATCCTCCACACGTCAGGGTTGCCAGGTTAAGCACCGCTGCCACTCAGAGTCTGCCTGATAGAGGAACACTGGTAAGTGGAAAAACAACCTCTGTGGCTTTGGTTTGGGTGGAGAAACCAGACTTTTTAAAAACTAACAATTTAAAAGTTTTGGATCTGTCAGTTTTTGTCTCTGAGGTAGTGTGGAGTAAATCAAAAATCCACAAGGACGTTCATTAAAAGTAATGTTATTTCTACATAAATGTCATTTACTTTTGATTTAATATAATATTTTTCTTCATCGCTGTGCAAAGTCTTAAGCCACTCCTCATTTCTTTAAAAGTTGCTTGTTTTCACAAAAATACTATTTTCCCGCCTCTCAAACTGTCTTTTCTTTGGCCTACTGAGTAGATTAAATGAAAGAAATGGGAAAATATACTTCTCTTTCCACTTTCAAAGCTTAAAGAGTGAGAAATAATATCACATAACTGCACCTTGAAGGAATTCGGGTAAAGCCAACCAAGTGTCAAGCTCCGTGGTTCAGTTTAATTGGAGTTAGATTCTTGAAGTGTAATATTACGACTCATATTTAGACACTCCTATAAACTGATCAACTGTTGTAAACATGATGACTATAAAGCTTATATGTACTGAAGAGAAATTCAGCAGTTGGACCTCAAACAGGCTCTTTTTACTGGTTTAAGCAGAAACTCGTCAAAGTTTTAGCAGTTAGGCACTGGCTGACAGAGGAACACTGGCAAGTGGAAAAACAACCTCTCTGGTTTGGGTTGTTTATAGAAAGGAGATTTTTTAAATAAGGCCAGTTTTTTTTGTCTCTGAGGTGATGTGGAAAATCCCAAAACCACAACACAATAAAGTTCATTAAGAGGAAAATTATTCCTACATCATTTTTTCCCACTTATTATGTATTTACACAGTGCTGTGTGAAAGTCATAAACCCCTGATTCCACTTCAGTACTGTATATTAATCAGTTATTAGTTACATAAAGATATAATTCCATTTACTTGTGACTTAATGGTTGCTTCTAGTCTGTACTATTTCTGTCTTTTTTGATGGCAAACTATTACAAACAGGCCACAACATGTTCGGGTGGTTTCTTTTCAGGGGGCAATAAGACTGTCTGCACAATTAATAACTGTTGCATTCAAAGCATATCAAAATAATAGTGTGGTATTGACAGAGTTCTTTCTGATTTGAAACTGATTCATTCCACTTTCAAAGCTCCATGTGTGAGAAATAGTATGAAATAACAGCACCTTCCAAGAGTAATGACAACTATGTGCCAAGCTTTGTAGTCCAAACTAATGTTATTTGACTCCTTAAAGTGCAATATAATGATTCAATAATCACCTTAAGGCTTTTTATTCAGTGACTAATTCTACAATGACTATAAAAATAGCTACCATAAAATGTACAGTAGAGGAAATAAGTATTTGACCCCTCGCTGATTTTGTACAATGACAAAGAAATGAAATCTCAGAACAGAATGATTTTGATGGAAGGTTTATTTCAACAGTGACAGATAGCACATCAAAAGGAAAACGAACTTTAAATAAAGGATAATAATTATTTCCTCCACTGTATGTGTTATTTATGTACTGTTTTAAAGGGTTTAAGCACAAACCTGTAACCATATCGACTCACCGAGGTCTTTAATCCGGGGCAGAACGTTGTGAGTGAAGTTGCTATAAGATGCTATTTTGCCCTCAGGTGACGCGATGCCAATGTGGGACTCGTAGATCCGTAAGCTGCGGGGTTTCCGTGGCCGAGGATGCTTGCGCTGAAACACAGGAAGGGGAAGATACTCCTTCTGAGACTCATTTCTCAAATAAAACTGTGTCATGAAACACTGAGACAAGGAACTTCACGCTGGAGGAACATTACAGACCTCCGGAATCAGGGACGTTAATGACATATGAACTGAAAACATGGATTAACTGCCTTGATTCTGTACAATTTTCACATGAATACACAACACTTATTATTTAAAGCTAAATACATATTGTATATTTATCTATCTATCTATCTATCTATATATAAAAATACACATGTGTATATATGTGCATATACATGCACAAACATTTGCTAATATTTAAAATAATCTTAAGAGTTTTAATGAACACATTGGGCGCATGACTACAGGAGACCATCTCCGTCTCCGGCGTTTAAAAGTGGTTTGAGGTGATTTGTGCAGCTATCTGGCTCCATTTCCCAAAAGGAAGAAGCAATTTTGGGTAATAAAAGCCTCACTGACTACTTTCTCCAGTAAATAAGCACTGCACACTCCTGGATGAGCAAAAACAAACAGCACCTCCACATACTGGAGGCCTGCATGTAAAACGGCTCTTTAAGGTCAAAAACTTAATTTTCTTTTACATGTAAAATAAAAATAGACAAAATTACACCACACAGATAAACACGACAGCAGCAACATCCAGAAGCTTGAACTGTGCCTGCATTTTTGTCCATTATTACAGAAAGGACATTATTATTATGTTATTGTAATAAAATACCTCACAAGATGCTTTTCTGTAATAAAGAATTAAAAGTGCTCGACAGTGTTTTTTTTTTAAAATATAGAAGTGCTGATTATAGTCATTCCAACCTCAGACAACATACACAGTGCAATGCTTATGTCTTTACTGCTATACACAAGGGAGTAAAAGCCATTCTTCACATTTTGCGTCCAAAGATCCAGACTTTCTTGTATATTTAATGTAGTCTTGAGAAACAGTTCTCCAGGCTTCCTGAAGGACTTTCAAAGTCTCTCATTTTCAGTTCAGTCCCTGAACCTGATCAGTTTCAGAGGAATGTTCTTGTTCTATGTATGAAATATTCAAGCAGAACGAAGAGCATCGAACTTAAGGCCTGAACCAGTGAAGAAACAGGGGCAGATGATTCCAGATGATCAGGCGGTGATCAGTATACTGGTGGTGCTGAAAGTTTTTTTTCTACTAACAAGGACATTCAAAGCAAAACATGATGGGTGACAAGTACTGTATGTCTGGGCTCCTTCTGAATCTATTTGAGACAGACCGGTCGAACAGTTGATTTATTTACTACTGCTACTTATTAGCCACATGACCCCAAGAGCAAACTTGACACCAAGTCTGATCGACTCCTGCTGAAATAAGCAAGAAATGTCATTTATGCACATATCATCACTTTAAGGAATGCAACACACACACACTTACCACATAAGGCTGAGGAGGATCCCAGAACACCCAGTCATACACCATAGAAGTGCTGACCTTGGTCACGTACGTCGCCCAGGGAGAGATTCGGTACAGTCGCTCTCCATCTTTAGTGTGAACCACCACCTAGAAAAAGACACAAACAGTGGACTGTTACAAGGACGGTTACATACAGCAGGTACAAAAGAAGGGCATTCAGTGCAAAGGCTGAGAGAGGGAGCAAGAAAGAGCACCAAAGATCACTTTTGTGCTCGCAGAGGTCCATGGGTTAGTCTCAAATTACTGCGTTTTCCCTCTTATAGCAAAACAGAGTTCTGATTGGCTGGATCAGATATAAAGTTATTATAAAGTGTGCACACAAAGGTGAATTCTGAATTTAGGCCCAAGGTCACCAGAGCCATTCTGATGTTTTCAATGGAATAATCCTTTGTTGTTTTGTTGCCTGGCAACCACAGCCTATTGTTAATGTACTAAAAAGCTTATTACATGAATGAATAAATAATTACATTGTTTATTGTGACATTATTAACTACAACAAAAACAAAAACAAAGGCTCCCAAGGCCAACTTTTTTTTCACAACTGCATTTGGTGGCGTGTCTCTTTTGTTACCACGTGATAGCTAATTGGCTATCCAAAGTTAGCCAATTAACTAGTGAACGTAACGAAACCACAAAAAGTGCCTTTAACTCTAGTCTCATATTAAAAAAGAATGAAACAACAACAACAACAACAAAAGGCATGTTTAGTTCTGTAGCGCCACCCCAATAGGACCCCAGCTGTGTTCCCAATTGGGCAGAGAAGGTTAATAACCACTATTAACCGACAAACGTGGTGCTGTTCACAAAGCCAAGTAAAAAGAAACTGCTTTCTTTGACAGCTGTCACTGAAGGTCCACTTACTTTTTGATCTGATTGATCAATGCCCCGAGGGTCCTGGCGGCCTCCAGCTGAATGTTTTCCAGCACTCAACCAGAGAAAGAGCTGCGTTGTGTACACAAAAGGCGTCTCTCTCATTGGCAACAATGGAAAAAAGGCGCCTCGGCCCACAGAACAATACACATCCAGTGTAAACCCCCTCTTGGGGGGGGGGGGGGGCTTAAGCACCTGTGCTTTGTGCCAGGCCTAACAAGTCCTCTTGACAGTTGTAAAATCACTATAATGCATGGCCTCGAGTTGCTTATTGCCTTCATTTATTCCCAGTATAGTGTGTATAGCATGAAAATGACTCATGTCTAGTCCTATCTGATGATAAATCTATTTTGTCCGATTGTTGTGTTGCATCTGGGGAATTATGTTTACAAGTGAAAATCAGCCCGACAGAGACAGAGCTCAGTGCAGACACTGTGCATTGGCATGTGCATTCAATACAGGCTCCAGCCACGCGCTCACATCATTTATGTCTGCACAAAGTGGCAGATAAAAATCTAAAGCAGCAGCACCAGGTCATTTTTTTCCCCCCAGACATGCCTGTGTAAGCCAAAGAAAGAATCCTCTTTGCTAATGTGTGGGTATGTGTGTATAATCGGATTGCCTTACAGACTGACCTTTCAAGGTGAGCAAAGTGTATGAATTATATTACGAAAAAAATACAATTTCTGACACTGCTTCAGTATCGTTTGAAAGCACGACACAGTCACTGAACATGTTTAAATCTCCTCCACATTTCTGTTTCAGGAGGTGTATGCATTAGAAAAGAGGTTAGCTAAAGGCCAGTATACAAATCCCTTTTTTAAGGAGCCATTTGATCCTCAATCCAGCACCGGTGAATGTTATTTATAGCCATAGATTTAAAAAAAAGGTTTCAAAACATACCATTCGCTTTCAAATCCAAATAAAGCCGTGAAAACAGCTTCTTTTGAATTGAATGTTTCGTTAATATGTCAATCTGCCAAGCTGTAGTTTAGCTCCGCCCATTCAGACTGAAGTTATAAAGAGTGTTTCAGTCCAGACTACTTTTGGAAGGTACAGTATGTACCAACCCAGCAAAAAAGTTACGTATCATAGGCTAGTTTTGGCCTATTCTCAAATTAAAGAAGTAAATACATAAATAAAAAACGCTCTTTCTAAATTGTATTCAAATAACAGAAATATTTCAAACAAATGTAACCATCATAAAGGCACAGTCACAGAAACAGCCTGTTAAATTTTAAAGGATCTAGGAGTTAACAAAATGTGAAAATGAATTACGATTGTTTTAATATAGCCGTGTAAGAGCAGCTCAGGGGAAAATAAAACAAGAAAACTAAAACACTATGAGCCCTTTAATTTCAAAGACAACAGAGCAGCACATATATTACCGTGTATAGCTTCAGTATAGGTGAATTATATTGGGGGATTCTGAGAGTTTAGGATTTTACAGCACACAAACACTGTAAGATGGACAAAATACTGTAATATTGACAGAATATTGTTAATTTGCTAAATATTATGATTGACGTGTACCTTCCAAAATATTGAAAAATATCCGTAAATCCTTTGTGTCGTGAACAAAGAGTGGCCTGTATTATTTTTTTTTAAATTATTCACTATTGTCAGATAATTTGATCGTGTGATTCCTCAAAGCAAACGTGATTGGTTAGGAGCAGGGCTGCTAATTACATAATCTACCACAGTAGATTTCACATTCATGTCTTATTCACACCAAACAGAACTGTGTGCATTTAGCAAGTCAAAGAAAGCAGTAAACCTTATTTACTGAGACACAAATTATACAATTCAACAGAGGGTCTTATTTCTGACCGGTGACACATTTAGGGGTAGAGATGAGTACCGTTTGCGTATTTGATCTTGAGCCGTTTCTGTCATTGGTTTGGAGCTGCTACGATTCAACAGCTTGGAAGAAAAATGGCTATTCAGCCAGTTTGGACACTTCTGGCACATATTTTTATAGCAGAACAGAATGAATGAGAAAGTAACTTCATATCATGACAGGCCTACTTAGAGGTTATTTTGTGAAGTGACAGAACTGTAATATGTGGGTGGGGCTAAAACTAGTAGGTTTTTCTTTACACGTATCATTGTATCATCTTTGACTTTTTTCCCCAGAAATGTCCTTTTTCCATCATAGAACCAAATTCGGAGCACTAAGAAAATCCAATCTCACGACTTGTTCCTTCATTAGAGTGAATTAGTTACTGTTTTAGTTCATGTTTTTAGTTCACTCGGCGAGCCGCCATGAGCCACAGAAAATGCACTGCAGCACCAAAAGAAGCAAAACACAGCCGCATGCTTGCTAAAGAAGCAGGAGCCTCATAACTGTAATGAGTCGACATTTGTTCATAAACAGCAACCCTCTCCAACAAACACCCCAACACCTGCCCACTTTACTCACCTCCTTTTCAGGTGTGTCCATCAGGGAAAAAAAGCTTATTCCCTGTGGACTTCTATGAGAAGATGAGAAGTCATGTGACCACCCCAGAACTTTCACAGCTCTGCTGTATGACAGATAAAGGAAACAGGTACTTGGTTCTGATTCACTCCCTGTACATTTCACACTGTCTAGTGTAAAAACTTTTGGCATCATCAGTATATACAGTTGAGCAAAAAAGACAATGAGCACCAACACAAGCGCACACACATGCGGCACTCTGAAGGTGGCAGAAGAGAGCATGTTCCCAGGCATCGATTGGTATTATGGTCACATTTTCAATTTCCATCAGCCTCTCCAAACAGGAGTAAAAAGGAGCGGGTGCTGGTTTGTGTGCAGTCTGCTGTTCTAATCTAACTTACTTAAAGTTCCCCCTCTCCTGCGCCTGCAGTCATGCACTGTCACGGCACAGCCAGCATGGGAGCACAGATCGATGCTGGAGCATTTCTCACAGCACGAACACACCCGAAGGCGCTCTCTCTTTCTCTCCCTCTGAGGACGGATCATTTGATGGTGCCTTCCCTCAACTACCGTAGAGAGGTAATGACTAGCCCATTGTCCCCCGCAGGTGACCCATGGAGCAGAGTCCCACTGGGACACAGTCATTAGCACCATCCCTCTGGAGGCTACGCAACCCCAACACACTGCAGGCCTCGCACCATTTATACAATTACTTCCAAACCACTGGATGAATGAAGGAGAGCCCTGCCAGACAGACTGGCGGAGGGAGAGAGAGTGACAGGTGCAGGCTGCAGTGCTGAAAAAAAGCAGCGCTAAATGGAAATAATGACGAATGGGTTATATTACGAGAGTAAAATAACTTATTTAAAGGACACATAGCAAGCAACATTCGATTTCCTTCACTTTCTGAAAAAGAAGTTTGAATTAGGACGCAAACATTAGAATTATTTTTGTGATGTCACAAACATCCACTTAAGCCTACAGAAATTTTAGCCTAATCTCACACAAAAAACACCTATCAAGTGTTTCTGTCCTGACTGCTTCTTAAACCTGTCAGCCAATCAGGAAAGAGGTCCTTTAAATGAAGCAGGCCTAAAGGCAAACACCTGTTCTAATCCTAAAGGCTAAAGGATGAAAAATGGCCACCGTTAAATAAAAAAAAAAAAAGGTTTTTGGTACATAAACTTACAAAGTGTACACAGAGGGTCTTAAGGGAAAATAATTACGGGAAGGGAAAATGATACAGTGGAAACAACCAAATGATGGCATTTGATTAATGCTAACTATGGCCTACTGGTTCTCATTCATTATTAGCAATGCTAGCGTTGCTAACAATGCAATGCAAGGGTAGTATTATAACTAACGCTGCGCTTGCAGTGATCTGACCTTGCAGATGAAGTACATATTTGTCACATTTAGAAAGGAAAAAGAGACTTTAAAGTTTTTTTTAAGGCAAATGTGTCGGACAAAAAAAAAGAAAAAAGTCTTTTATTATGGAAATGACAGGTGGAAAATAGCTTCCCCGTCATGATCTATGGGCCTGCAAAGGACTGGGACGCCAGTCTGGACGCAGGAATATCAGACGGCGTGCAGCATTGTTCTCCCGGAGGATAATCCAGTTTACGGCGGCTGTCCGAGTCGGGCTGAGGGGCTATCTGTGGCAGGAGTGTGTGCCAGAGTCTGCATCTGCTTCTTATCGCCCGCCGCCTGACCCGGGCTCACAATAGCACCCCGGCCGCCAGAAGACAACCAGGGGTTCTAAGAAACACCAGATGGGACTCCAGTAATTACTTTTCAGGCCTAAAAAAGGTGTAATTATCAGTATAAACTGATTTCAACAAATAAATATGGTATAAAACAGTCTAAAAGTGGTGTTTGCTCTCCTACCCTGCTCTTTCTCTCTGTGCTCTGCTGCTCGGCCGCTCTCTGGATCCCCTCCCTCTACGGGTTTCCCGCTCCCCTTGTGGCCAAAGACTAGCTCTCCCAAAGATCAAAGATTTTGTAGTCTTTTGTTGTACATTTCTAAGCACGGAAATAAAATAAATGTGTTGTTTTTTGTTCTTTATGGGCGTTTGTGTGTGACTTTTTTAAAAAAACCCAGTAGTGGTTATTATTATTACATGACTTTGCCTCTACATGACATAGGAACACCAAACAAAGCTCCTCATGACGTTTGACAGGAGGAACTTCCATAAAGGAGCTGATTTGCTGAATGACGGCAATTTATCATTTGTTTATACTCCAGCATGGACTCATGCTGCTCGCTTTCTAAGGGTTAAGGAAGCACCTGTGGACTAAATTAATGCGCTTTGCTTTTGCTGTGCATGGTGTTAACCCTTAAATATTCCAGACTTCCCTCCTGGCATCAGTAACTTAATATTTAATTGTTTTCTGTGTCATTGTTGAATGATAAGGCTTCGGATGTAATGAGGCAACAAATGTAAGGGGTTAAATAAGACAAGCCAAAGATAGCTGTTGTCACCCACTGTCTGGAATTCACACCCACTGTCTGCATCTCCCAATCATACGACAATCAACCTGCGAAGGCTCTCTGAAGTGTTGGACAGCTGAGCGTAGACGGAGGAAGGGAACTCTGCATATGGGACTTAATAAACACCCAAGACTGGACAACACAGCTCTGAATCACCAGAGGGAGGGGGGGGCGCCACCTTCGTTCCCAAACCATCACACTCAAACATGAGTGTTGATTGACACAATGTCGGTTTTGCTTTTTTTCCTCGAAAACCAAAACTATATTTGCCTCAACTGTTAGTCCAACAGATTTTGACACAGTATTTTTCAAATAGAATTTCCAGATTGTTCGGGTTGTTATGGTGGCCATCATATCTTTAAAAAATCTAAACATACTCCTAGAAGTACACTACACAACACAACACTTGTGTTAAAAGCTAGAAATGTGAACATTGTGAGGCAATAGTGATACAACAGTGATTTATTATTTTACATCTTCATCCTGTTTCAATATATGTTACACATGTCTGCATGTACATACTGGCAACTATTAATTACAACATATATATATATATTATTCAGGAGCTCTTGGCTCTACATTATGTTGACTGAGGCAAATGCAACTTAAGGAACTGTGAACAAACACAAACACACCAAATTTCAAAGCTTAAGCTTGATACATGGAGATGTCCCAGCTGCAGTGTCTCCTATGGACGCAATTCTATGAAATTTGTTATGCTTCCAAAGAATGTGGCGCTGACGCATTGTGTCAAATTTTGTCAAGTTTGAACCTTTATATTATTTGATGATTTAAAGGTTATATCGTACCTTGAGCACAAACGATGCATAACTTTGGTCATGCGCCTCCTAGTGGCCAATGTGCCGTATAAATTCTATCAAAATGTTGACAAAAATGTTGTGCGGCTATTTCAGGGGGTACAAGTGGTTCTGTCCGCTTGGGGTCATGTGGAGCTACAAACACACCCAGTTTCATGTTGATAAGTCTATTAAAAAAAACACAAAAAAAGGAGCAAAGGAAACAAAAAATCAACACTATGCCATCATTATATGGTAGCAGTAATAACTGTAAAATGATTACTCTTATGGTAAAATGATTTGTCTGTATACGGTCAGGCTACAAATGGGGGGGGGGGTAACATTCTTCATTTTCAAGGACAATTTCAATTTTCAGTTACAGTTCATTTTGGTGCCCTTTTTACTGGGCCATTTTCAAATGGAAAAGCATCAAAAATCAAGACATCCAGTTATGCTATATTAAAAAAATGATACACCGTAAAAACCAAATTACACCGGTTGCAAGAATATAGAGCCCACAGTCTCTTGTGATCTCATACATTCATGGTCACAGAAGAACGAGGCATTAGCGGAATATAAACTTGGCTCTCAATAACAGAGCCCAGACTCTTAGCCTCAATTACAGACACCGGCCTTATAATCAGCTTAGGTTAAAGATGCCTCTATAACAACACGGCACTGAGCCCACAGAGGTGCTTGCAGATGATGGATAACAGCTTACTCAGCAGCCCCCTTCAAACCTGATGGAACTGAGGAAAAGAAAACCAACATCTTCTCACCTTCAGTTTGGAATTGTGAGCAACAGCCGGTGTATTGCCCTCTTTAGGAGGGATATGCAGCTCCCATTTCCCAAACTCTTTCTTCTGGTATGGATGAGAGAATTTATCCCAGCCATCTATTCAAAGCAAAGACAAAAGTCATATTAATCTCCAAAACAACTGCTGTCCATATACAGACATTTCCCTCTCAAGCAAGGGAGTACAATCATTCTTAGATGACAAACACTTACTTTCTATAACTGTGTCAAAAGGCCAGTCTTAGAGTTTTTAGTGTAATCAGAGATTTTTAAATTCTGGTTGTAAAAATAAAGACTTTCAATAAGTAGTTAACTGTCCATTGCAGGTATTACAGAAATCCCTTAGTGTTACGCAGATCAGGAGTCGTGGATTCAGTCACATGTGGATTTTTTATGAGAACCAAAATGATCGTTTTACGCGGAAATCTCCACAACAACATAGAAACGACAAATATTCTCCGCAATTTTTTTGTTATTGTTCACTGCTTAATTATTAAAATATTTACTTATAAATAATAATACAAATATAAATTCAGCTAAATATCCAGTAATCAGCTGCTGCCTGTTCTCCTGTTTCATTCTACTAAAAGCCCTGCCGCCCAAACACCCTGCACCTTCTGGCAATGCAGCTCAGCATCTCGGGCGGAAATTACAGGCCGGGGGCCAGGGTTCGGGGGTCTGGTTCGGGGGTTCTGCAAGGGTGTGTGCAGGGGCGGACTGGCGGTGTGTGCATTCTGGAGAAGTCTACAGTGAAGCATCTACACATCAGTGATGGCTTCTATAAGACTACAGGTGAAACAATGTTTCACCAAGAAAAATCACCAAGGTTGCTCTCCTAAAGTTAGCTCCTCAATAGTGTTACAGCTGTATACGGCTCTGGTCGAAAACGTAAAACAGTGCCACCCCCAACCGCGGTGGAACAGAGAATTTCAGTGAAACATGTTTCATTCATTTCAATGAAAAGGTTTCAATGGACTCTAATGGTAAATAAGTCCCACCCATGAAACATGTGACTGACTGACTCTCCACTTCAAAATGTTCACGTCGTTTTATTTTATGTACTATGCACGGACCTCAAGGTTGAGACTGAAGCTTCCTACATAAAGTTGGTAGCCTAGAGGTTAGGGCATTAGCCCTACGATCAGGAAGTTGTAGTTTCAATTCCCAAAACCGCTAGGCACCTCTGAGGTACCCTGAGCAAGGTACCGTCCCCACACACTGCTCCCCGGGCGCCGTGTTCCTGGCTGCCCCCTGCTTCACTTGGTGAATGGGTTAAAGGCAAAAGTTGAATTTCGTGCTGTGTTCACGTATGACATTTACTTTTATTTTATATTTTATTATTAATCTACGAGTGCATAGAAGGAAGGGCATTAGCCTGTTAGCTTGATCGCTTGCTAGCGATACCCATCACCTCCTAGTCAAATTGGGCACTGGGGAAATCCTGGGATAAAAAAATCCCTGCTGGTATAACAGAGTGATTAACAACTTCACCAAGAAGACCAGGAGGGTAGAATTAATTTATACACTGAGAAAGGGGTTAGATTTAGAAAGATTTAAAAATACTGTTAATTATGTACTGCTGAAATAAACATTACCATTATGTGTTTGTAAGATATACACAATAAAATAATTTATAAATACTTTATAAATAAAATACTTATATTTTGCTGTGACTAAACACTAACTATGAGGAGATGGAGTGAAGAGCAGGAGAGAAATACATCAAAATGTGAGGCAGCAAAAGCAGAACATGGAGGTGAAGTACTTAGGGCCAGGGTTGCATGGCAAGGTATGGAGTTTGTTCCGCGGCACGCCGTGGATGAAGGGTGGTTTGTTTCACCAAAAATATTGTCCAGGATCCGCCACTGTTCCACATCTGTAATGCGTGTCTGTCTTCTCTGCTGCATGTCTCTCCTCTTGTTGTGGTCTTGCGCTTATATTCCACTCTATGCGCCAATGTTTTTATGAAGGTACTAGAATAACTGGTTAAACCAAGGAATGTCTGTTTAAAATCTGCATGTCACTATTGTTTTATACACTGTTGACCACACTTGATTCAAAATCCAACCAAAAACCATTTGAGGAATCTTTTTAAAATAATACATAAATAATTTATTATACCTTGGAAATGTTACATTACACCATTATTTTACAATAATGCAACAATTAAAATAGTGATGAGTGCAGAAGTGTGTGCATGTGTGAATCAGTGAAGCTGCTGCAATACGGCACAATGCTGCACGTACGGCACCACTGCGCTCAACACATATGGAGGCTTTTTTTTCATGGCTCAGACTGCAATAGTTCATAAAAGAAATTGCAAACTGTACAAACACTGAACAGAAAAAAGGGAAAAGTCCCGTATTTTTCCACGGCTTTGTATAGAAACTGTCAATGAGGTTAGGGTTTAGGGTATTTAACCCCTAGCTGGAAACCCATATAGGAATTAGGGCTCTTTTTACATCAAAGAAGTACATATCGCCACAATGTTTCCACCTGACCGACCTCCCCTGAACCTCCAGTCAGCCAGGCTAGTAAACCATGTCTCAGTTCCTGCTTATTCTAGAGGCTTTTTGCTGTCAGTCTCGTCTCCAGTAAGTGAAATGCACGCCCAGTGGGGTTCAGGACAGAAGACTGACTCAGGCAGCCGAGAACATTTCACTTTTTGGCCGGAAAAACTACAAGGTGCTTTAGTAATATTTTTCGGGTCACTGTCTTAGCTGCAGGGTGAAGCGCCATCCACTGAGTTCAGAGGGACCTGGAATAGTGTTTCTGTGCATTTCTGAAGTCATCCTGCTGCTGCTGCTGGCGGGTATGTCTACCCGTGAAGACAAGCGAAGCCCCTCCACCGGTAGACATACACACCTGTGACACCACCAGGCAGTGAGATCTGTGTTCTTCTTCACAATAAGGTTAAGGTTAATCTTCACCTCATCTATTCAAAGGACTTTATTTATTGTAATGAACATTTTGAAGTGGTTCTGGTTGTTCTCTTTAAACTGAAAAGCATTCAAGAGTTTTGTAACGTGTCAAAATCACAAGCAACAAGCCTCCAAATGCAAATGCCACATATGGAATTGAACCACACAGAGATCAGATAGTAGATGTTTGTACTAAGCAAAAGTCTTGAATCACCCCCCATTTCTTTATACGTTGTAGGAAAATGAGACAGGAGGTTATAGTGCAGTGATTTACTGCAACATGTGAGAACATACATGTGAATACAGTTTAAAACAAAGAGTTTACTTCTAACCAGCTTTAAAGTCAGTATATGTTCAGAGCACCATCGTGACCACCGTTCACATCCTGAACTCTCTTAGACAAGCTTTGTCATTTCTCTAAATGTCTTCAGGAACAGTTCTCCAGGCTTCTTGAAGGACGTTCCAAAGTTCTTCTTTGGATGTTGGCTGATTTCATTCTGTTCTCTGTCGGGGTGATCCCTCTCTGCTTCAATAACATTGAGATCTGAGCATTGGGGAGTCTGATCCATGACTGGTAGTGTTTCATTGTGTTTTTTAATCTATCGGGGTGCTTTGACTGCATTGACAGTGTGTTTGGGATAGTTTTCCAGCTAAAAACAAAAAAACAAAAAGAAAAAGAAGCCATTGCCAATCAAGATGCTTTCCAGATAGTATTTTCACAGGGTTACGTTCTAAAAGCACCCGCATATAGTGAAAAACCATGCTGTTGTGTTTTGGTAAAAAAAATGCCTAAAAATGCCTATTTTTATAGTGTAAACCCTACATATATCCGCGAATCTGCTCCCAGAACACTTTAATTTAATTTTAAACTCAGTTTAATGCATTACCCTTAAAGAAAATGTACAGGTAAACGCATATTCGCCTCAATTAACTTAAATTCCCTGCCGAGATATGCACCGCGGTGAGATAAACGGTTTTCGAAGAATAAAACCTACTTGGGCTAAAAATACAAATGAGTGCTTGTTTGGAGATTTACCGAGTTTGAAGTGTCAGAGTGCTTTCCCCACCGAGATATACAATTCACAAGGTCATGGGACAAAAGTATCGGGACACCACGGCGAGGTGAACGAGTCCCCTTGTGTGAAAATATCCAGAAAAAAATATATTTATTGCCATAAAAAAGCAAAAAAAGGCAGAGGATATTTGTAGTTTCCTCATTATTGTGGGGAGTTCCACATAAAACTGAGTTCGGTTCTCAAAAAAAAAAATTTTTTTTAAATGTGCGCGCGCCTGAAACCGCGACTCCTGAGCTGCATAAAACTGGGGGATTACTGCAAATCTCAACCTATTAATACCTATTCTTAGCTTACTTGTACGTGACTAAACTGGCCAAAAACACCTGACAACTGAACAGCCATCTGGAGAGACAACGAGGATCTCTGTAGGGTAGAGATCGATGTAAATCTAAATATTTTGTAATTAAACTTTACGTTCTACACTTTTACCTCATAGTTACTGTTTCATTTCAAATCGAGTGTGTTGGACTAATTGTATTAAAATTGTATTTTTGTATAATTATTTACTAGGCTGCCCTAGGAGAGAGACCCTCAGAGAAAGACATTTTGCAATTTTTTAAAACTTGGCATGAACAAGGAGTTGATTAACTTAAACAAGCCACTGATTAGACAATCAAATTACCTGAGAGTTGTCTGAACATTTTGTTTCATATCTTCCACTGAAAGCATAAGAAAATCTGCCCCTCTCGAACTAACATGTTTAGCCGCCAGTGTCGGAAGTTTAAAATGGTGGGAAACCTTAATTATTTCTTCTTCGTTTTACTCGTCATTATAGCTGTCTCTATTTTAAATCTTAAAAAAATTCTAAAAGTTCAGTGTGACTTTCGGACCTCAGTGTATTCTGACCCTAACGGCACCTTATAACGAAATAAATACACTATGAAACACAATGTACTTAAAATGTGCTTAACTACCTTAATTTAGCCCAAAAGAATACACCAAACCCCTTCATTTGAATTAAGCGGCCGTTAATTTGTGAAACCGACTCCTTAAGTTTACCTTAAAATTAGATCTCAGGCATGAGTGTGAAACCCCTTAACTTTAAATTGAAGGCGTTAATTCAGGAGGTTCTATTATTTAACGGGCAAATTTGAAACAGTAAGGGGAAAATTCAGTAGTTTTACGCCTTCATCGGCACTTTTTCCATTAATTTTCCTTCATTTGTCAAAATTAAGGTCATTTTAAGGGGTAACATTAAGGCGTTTGATTTCATAGTGAATAAGGAAATGTTAATTAAATCTATCCACAAATCAGAAATCCTGGTCTCCAACTTGAATACAAAAAGAGGGGAAAAAATGTTTGGTATTCTTGCATTTCATTTTCCAGCAAAGAGATCACTGCACCGAATGAAAAAAGATTTCAGAGGATCGTTCCTCTGTGATGCCAGACTCTAATTTTATTTTACACCCAATCCAAAACATCCTTGATGTCTTTTTTCCCTCTCTTGGCGAATGCACATAGAGCTCCTTTATCTAGTATTACACAAAGACTCTAAACCAAGAAACAGTCAAACGAAAGTTCACACAAAATATGGATAAAGGTTTATGGATTTCACTTATGTTCAACTTTTCAGAGCACATCGTGAATTCTGGAGTGTATAAACCACTGCAGTAAAACAGTAATGATCTAAATAAGGCACCATTCAATGGATTTTAATGGAGCTCTCACCATTAGTTTTGTGCAATTTCATTAGCTAGTTTATTATTAAAGCTTTTTTTTTAGGAGTTCAAAAGGGACCTTGGGCTTCAGAGAACAGCGAGATTTGAAAAGAATAACGGAAAACTTGGCACTAACAGGACAGAAACTACGCTACTTGCTTGCGATCGCATCAACCATAATAAATTATGCTTTTTTAAGCCAAACTTTTTTTAAGCCAACCTCATAGCAAACCAATGATACAGCAATCAACTATTGTTCTTAAGTTTTAGTATAATGATTATTTTGATCGCACACATTTTTTTTGTTAAAGTTTATTGAGAATTTGGGCAAAATTCCTACACTAAAACTTTCTTTAATATCCATTGTATTGTGCGTGTATTCAGATTTCTGAATTGTTGATCAGGGGACGAGTACTGATCATTTAAAAATGAGATTTTGGGGTCGAGTCGCCTTCGTAATGTATGAGGAGAGATAGTGGAGGGGTGAATATTGAGATGTCAGTCAGTCTCGTGCACAGACCACAGCAGACTCGTGCACAGACCAAGTTTTAAAAAAGCCCACAAATGCGGCAACAAGCACTTTTCCCACCCATTTTTGGGTGAGAGCGGTAAAACGCGGCACTACATTAGAAAAGTCAGAAGAGGCACTGGTTTGAAACCTGTAAGGCTGAAAGCTGCAATGAGATTTTTTTTTACAGAAATATTTTGTGTCATAAAACCATTGCTTGAGTGTCTCCAGCAATGGTTTATAGCAACTACGCAATCGCACTCAGATCTTGCTTGTTTTAGATGCTTTTTGTGGTCAGTCTTGTCTCCAGCAAGTGAAATCCAAACCCAGTGGGGTTCAGGACATAAGACTGACTCAGCCAGTAATGTAATCTAGTGTTAAATTCCTCTTTTCTTGCACATCGTGTAAACATTTGATGAACAGAACAAAAGTAATGACTCGGTTTAAAGTCTCGCTCCATTTTCCTCAACTATTTTAATTCAAAATCATTTCTAAAAGGGTTGAATCGTTACTGAAGGTGAACCCTTTTCGGCTCAGCAGACAACAGGCTTTCCATCAGAGAGCAATTTTATTTCTCTGATTCAAATAACCTAATGGATTTTAGCAGCGCTCTCTGTTAGTTTTGTGCAATTTGAGTGGATAGTTTCTTTTTTAAGCTCTAGTAAGAGTGTAGAAGAGGACCTTGGGCTGTTTCAGAGAACAGCAAGATTTAAAAAAAAAAAACAAAAACAGGAAATGTGGAACAAAGCGGACAGAGACAAAATTGCAATTAATTGGTTGCAATCACATCAACCAAGAACGGATTTCAGCACCGAGCTGAAACAGGCACAAGTCTCCTTTAGGTAATACCCCTTCACCCCCCACTCCCCACAACCAAAAAAAAAAAACCAACTGATACTTGTACTCACTGAAGTCTCCAGTGAGGAACAGCGCCTCAGCTGCTGGGGCCCACTCTTTAAAGACTAGGCTGTTGTCTTGCTGGCGATGTGCACCAAAGCTCCAGTAGCTGCGTGTGAACTGATCAAAGCCTCCCTCGGCCTCCTCCAGGAGCAAGAGCTGCTTCTGGAACAAGCCATATCTTCCCAGCACAAAAAAAAGGAAGAAAAAAAGATACACATCATACACAAGCATCGACAAAACATCACTATTCTCACCTTGAACGCGCGAAGGACCCAGTAAATATCGTGAAAAATGTATAAGGTTGATGTCCCCCAGAGTTCAAGCAAGAAAAGACATCTGGAAGTCTGGATCAGGTCAAAGAAAAGGACTCTGGCAGAGATGTGGAGGAAACGGCTCTTATCAATCTCTGGCATTCAAGAAAACCCATACTGAATAAATATCTCAGCACTCTATTATACATACCACGACTCATGCACCTCCAGGTTCGCCTCCTCTGAAATTAAACCCCACAGAAGTTCACCAAAGACGAACCCCTGCCCATCCAGCGTTTCTGCCAGAACAGCTAAGAGTAATGAATCTTCTCAAAACTTTGGGCAAGAACTTCGTACGGTGTCTCAGTCAGATTCTTTTGGGCTTATATTGGTCTCCAAGTAAGCAAATGTATTCTTTTTTTATTTCCCCCCAGAGGAAGAGAATGCTTTTGAAGCTTAAATCACACTCAATACACCAGGGCAGAACCTTTCAGCTAATGCCCAGTCTTTTGGAATATTAAAAAAAATAATATTTTTTTTTAAGAAGAAGAAAAACAAATCCGCACATCACTTTCCAGCCCCTTTGCCAGCTGATATAAAGCTGACTGCCAACAAGGAGGTGCCAAAACAAATTTCAGGTTTCAAACAGTGTAGCTATTACAGGTATTATCATCTCTCAGTTTATACCAGGACAAGGATTTAAACGCTGCATTCGCTAATTACTATATTTACTGATTCGATAGTTATAAATATATTGGCCCATTTGTTTGGAGCAATGGGGTACGTGTTCCATTTAGTGGGTAGGATACCTGCCTCTAGACCAAGAGGTCATGGGTTCGAATCCTACCTTCCGCACACCACCACTGGGTCCCTGAGCAAAACCCCTAACCTCAAGTTGCTCCAGAGAGAGACTGCCCCCTGTAGGTATGGAATGGAAGTCGCTTTGTACAAAAGTGTCTGATAAATGCCGCAAATATGAATGAAGGTTAAGTAACATTTAAAAGAAAAACTTAACATGCATACTCTCACCAGTAGGTTGATTCTTGTTATTTTGAAACCCAAAATATCTTGATCTCAGCAAAGTCCGCCAAATATTTAGGCGGTATAATATTTTCATTCATCGTTCTGGATAAGAGCGGCTGCTAAATGCCATAAACGTAAATGTCATACCTTCATACAGTCCTGACATCTAACTGAGGTTTACGCTATTTGGAATTATAAAATATCTGGGCGTTTTCAATTATTCAATGAAAGTGGAATGGGGTGGGGGAGGTTGTCTGTATTTCTACATCTCTCAATCAGAATCAGAAAACGTTATTAATCCCAGAGGAAATTGCTTGTGTAACGACTGCAAGACACAGAGACAAGAGAAATATAAAATATAAAGTGTAAATATAAACTAAATTAAAAAAATGTGGAAAAAAAGAAAATCAACACACTATGTGATATAAATACTATAGATAAGTAACACAGTAGAGTACAACCTACTGACACGAATGGCAGTTTGAAGCTAATGCACTTAGTAGTGATCAGTAGTGATATTAAGTAATAAAAGGTAATATTGACTTAAGTAGTGATATTGCACATGAAGACTATTACACGTAACATATTGCACATAAACACCCCAAAAAAACATTGCACAACATTGCACAAAGTAGACTGTTGCACATCATAATGTTAGTTACTTAACCCAGTAAAAAAATATAAAACAAGAAGCAACAGGCTATTGCACAGATTATTGTGTGGATGAGTGACAGAGAGGGGAGTATACCATCATACCCACCATTCCTTGTTGCCACGGAGACTAATATACACATAGCAAACGGCTATATTATGCATATAAACCACATCCAACAAGAAGCGAAACTTAGAATAATAAAAAATGTTACTATGTTGGAACCAACTGCCCATCAATATTAGATCTGCACCAACTGTAGCTTTAAAAAGCCACACTATTCTCCACTGCCCTCTTTCAAATATCTGCACTTCCATCACACCTTTAATCTTTTATTCATTTTCTAAGTATTCTTTTATTTCCTATTATTTTTATGCTTAACACTTGAATCGCATTGATCGACCTTTGCGTATGATAATGGGCTACATAAACAAACTTGTCTTGACCAACAGCACTGTGTGTTCTATTACGGATTACGCACATTTCTTATAAAAATGGGCAAGACATCTCAGGTGCCGCACTCTAGACAAGCGCATGAAATAATGAATACGTCCCTTTCAAACCTGTCTGACCCTTGGACACAAACCAGTACCCGATCCGCAAAGTCATGGGCCAAAATAAGACATACGAAGACTTGAGGATTGGATGGAGGATTTTATTAGCGGCGCCCCATAATGTACCGTCATTCTCGGCATGTCCACTGGCTTGTGTCCCAGATGATTAGAGTCTGAAGAAGACATCTAAAACTGCATCTCAATCAGGCCGTCAAGGTGACTTCATAGGAAGCTGATTTCTTGCGCAGTCATTACCGTAACTCGAACGGCTGCAGAATCAAAACTTGGGCCAACCCGCTTATTAGTAATAATGAGTGCACAACTAGTGTAGACTGTGGCTGTCCTTGATCTCCTTATCTGAGATTCAATATACAGACAAGTATTCTCCTGTGTTTTTCCTAGTGATGGCCAAAAACTGACACGTTTTCCTTACCATTGTGAAAGAATTGTCATTTGCAGGCAAGAATATTGGTATTTTTAGCAATATTGCCAGCATATTTCAACACTGGCAGTGTTGATGCTCAGTGTTCATGTTAAATTTCTATTCTATGTTATTGGTAAAAGAGCAAGGACACTAATTATAGGCCTCATTTAAAAGCAAAGGGGTCACGTCAAGAATGTCAGCCATTCGTGTCTTTGCCCTCTCTGTGGTTTCGTCCATTTTGCCCTTTCCTTACATTGACATCTGTGCGTGCGTGTGTGCGCGCGTTCTGTACCTTGGCGAGTGTGAAGTGCTAGCATAACGTTTCAAAATGTTCCTGCAGGGCTGTCACACCATACTGTGCTTCATGTTTCTTTCAGAGCCAGCAGGGGAGGAGATGCAGTGCTGCACACAGTACTGAAGAAAATTTTGACAATTCAAAGATTCTGAGTATTTTCTCTCAATTAAAAGTTCCACACAGAGGCACGCACACACACACTAATCAATTAAGTACACTCAAGAGTAAGTTATCCAACTTATGCCCCAAAGCAGCGGTTACACACACACACACACACACACACACACACACACACACACACACACACACAGAAAAGAAAGAAGTGATTCATCATCTCTGGAATTAATAATCTTGCAAAACAAATGCTGTTTCTGCATCGTTTTCCTTTTTTTAATAGTCATTTTCTACCAATTATTTTGCATATTTCCAAACATGAAATAAGGTAAATATTTTTAGCACCATTTCCAACCAAACACTATTTTCATTCTTCGTTTCTTGAACGTCTTGTTCCATTATCTCCATTGATACACTTGGATGTTTTAATTCACCTGTTCACAGTTAGAAAAGGTCTTCATAGCATCAGAAAGGGTTGAATCATTACTACACAGAAACATCTTTTAAAGGCTTTACGGAAACTACATACAGGCTTTCCATCGCAGAGAACAATTTTATTTTACTGACCCAAATAATGCATCATCCAATGGATTTTAATGGAACTCTGTCAGTTTTGTGCAATTTGACTGGATAGTTTATTTTTAAAGCTCTAGTAGGAGTACAAAAGGGGACCTTGGTCTGATTCAGAGAAAAGAAATGTGAAACAAACAGGACCGAAGCTTAAGTGCAACTAACTGGTTGTAATCACTTCAACCAAAACCTGATTTTGGCACAGAGCTGAAATACAGACTCAAGTCCTCTTTAGGTAATAAAAAACCCCTGAAACTTGTACTTACTAAAGTCTCCAGGGAGGAACAGCGCTATGGCTGCTAGGACCCACTCTTTAAAGTCTAGACTGTTGTCTGGCTAACAGTGTGCACCAAAGGCACCATGACAAGCAAATAAACCATTTAAACATTAAAGGGTTTACTGGGTTTCCTGGCTCCATGAATACTATTGCCTTTCCTAAAGAACCCAGGAAAGAACTTCTTTTAAGGGTCTTTAGTTTTCATCTGGTAAATTGGTCCAGCACATCCTGCAGATACTTAGAAGAGGTCTGAGAAATTTGGAGGCTGAGTCAACACCTTGAAGCCTTTGTTATGTTTCTCAAACAGTTCCTTAACAGTGTTTGCCTTGGGGGGTTCATTATCCCGCTGAAAGAGGACACTGCCATTAGGGAACAGCGTCCTCTATGACGAGTTGAACTTGGCCTGCAGTAATGTTTATGTCTCAAAGTAACGTCCACATGGATGCAGGACCCAAGGTTTCCCGGGAGAACATCACCCAATGCATCACACTGCCTCCCCAGCCCCACCTTCTTCCCATAGCGCATCCTGGTTGATCTTGTTATAGACAGGGGTCAGCATGGGCACTCTGACTGGTCTGCAGCTACGCCCCATACACAGCAAGCTGTGCTGCGCTGAACGGTTCTGTTGGAACAGATGGGCCAGCCTTCACTCCACACTCACATCAGTGAGTCTTAGGTGCCCATGACACCATTACTGGTTCAGCAGTTGTCCTTCCCTCAACCACTTTCAGTTAGCACTGACCATACTGGGAACCCCCTATGAGAACAAATGTTTTTGAAACGCTCAGACCCAGTCATATGCCAAAGTTGCTCAGATCCGTACACATGCTCATATGTTTACCCAATTTGAAATAAATCAACTATAAGATGTTGCTACAAAAAGCTACAACATGTCTTGGTCTGTTCCTCCCAAACTGCCCGAAAAATCTTTGAAATTAATTAACTTTAAAGTCGTACGTACACAAATTCCTTTTACCCACAGCAGTTGAACCATTCATCATTTAACATTGTGCTTGGATCCATGGCCATGGGAACACGAACGCACTCACGCACGCACGCACGCACAGGATATTTGCCTCTAGACCAAGAGGTCATGGGTTCAGATCCTACCTTCAGCACCACCCCAAGTTGCTCCAGGGAGAGACCATCCCCTGTAGTAGTTAGGGAATAAAAGTCGCTTTGGACAAAAGCGTCTGCTAAATGCCGTAAATGTAAACAACATACTCAGGTTTAACGTTCACTGTTCTGCTTCATCGATCTGCGTGTCAAAGGTAACTTTCCTGTGCAACTTGGCAATCTACTATTACTTTTTTTTTCTTCAATTTTGTTTCCAACTGTGTTCTCAGAGAGCGAGACACGCATTCACTTTATCCACCTGTGGGTCACACAGTCTCCCCACAATTTTATTGCAGTCAGGTTTGACAAACTGCTTTCCAATATTGCGTTTGCTTTTTTGTCGCCTTGGCCATCCAAGAGTGCACATCGAAAGGACACCTCTGTATCCATGCACAATGCTGTCTGCTCTCTGAAATGCTCTCTGGAAATCTGAGGATCTTCTGGGGGTTATTTTCCTCTGAAAAACTTTATCCTGTGTTGTTTCCAGATGGCTCCTAAATTTGCTTGATGCATGGAATTGTGACCTACTTTCTCCCCACAGGTGGTACTTTTTTTTTGTTAAGGTTGCTCTTTATGATCTTTACTTTATTATGGGTTTATCCCAGCCATTCATTTTTAACCACTGTGGGGAGTTAAAGACCTCGAAGTCAAGCATAATTTATTCAATATATTTGACTCCTTGCACCGCCAAGAGGACATCCTGGGCTTTCTGGTGATGTCACATTTGTAGGGTTGTGGCCAACAAAGCACATGGATTTTGTATTCAAATTGTACTGTATTTCAGAAATCCAGTTCAAAAATGCAATACAACACCAATGAATATCACGTTTTATGATCATCAACCAAACCTCGGTTGGTGTCCACTACAAGAACTATATAAATATAGGAATTCATAAATAACAAATTAGAAGTAATGTTTCTTTCAACCATAATACAGTACATTATCTAAAAGAAGTTCTAAAATACCAAAGCTTTTCTATTTCTGGGTCTCAGGAGAATATCTTCTGGACTTCACTACGTTACAGTAGGCAGAGACACTTCATAAAAACGCCAGCGCAGTTCACAAGCTCCAATATTTTGAAATAAAGGCAGGGTTAGATGATAGAAATGCAACAAAGGCATGCTTGTGAGTAGATCTTGATGAGTGTTCCTTTAAAAAATGTTCCAGAAATTGAGCTATAATTTATTATACATTACTTTTGACTACTTCAAATGAGACAAGGCCTCACAAACCACCAAGCAAAGCTCAGATGACCACCAACCCAGAGGAGTGAGTCAGTAAATACACTATTTAGCACGTGCATCAGACAATCTACACAATCTACATTCTGATCAAAGCACTAAAACGATGGTAAAGAAAATCTCTTTAAAAAGTTCACCACTCTTTTTTCAAGCAGGAAAAATGGAAAACATATCCTCATATCCTTCATTTCAGTGGAAAGCAAGCCAAACACTACAAGGCTATTTCAATATTTAAAACCATTTTCCTGACTTACAGCATAAACAGGTTCTGCTCTGCTCTGAGCAACTTCATTAGGTCTGTAGAAGTTAAGCAATACCGAAATGTGGTGCAAGATCCCTGTATTGTGACAGCTTTTAGTGTTAAGGTTCTTGAGAGGGGTCACATTCTCCTACAATGCAATCCTGTGCAGAAAACCAATCAGCTACCCCAGTAAACAGTGTGTAAAAAGTAATATCCTTATCCTAAGTGAGGTATAGAAGTGTGTGTGACCAGCTAAAGAGAGAAAAAAACTCCCATCACCGAACACTAACAGTGTTTCGAACAGGGTGACCAATCACAGCTCCAGGTGAGTTACTGTGTGCTCTGATGAACCGAGGTCTTCAAAATCCTTTCATATTCCTTCTTTAACTTTTAAAGGTGAAGCACATGAATGGGCGGGGCTAAACTGCTGTAGTCAGAATTAGATGTATTGGTTTATGATACTAAAAAAAATATGATTTGAAAACATGCCATTTTGCAGCTTAGTTTAGATATATGGACTGTATGGATGGAGGATGTAAATGTTTTATTTGTAACTATTTGCAGAAAAGTGATGATATGGGCCCTTTAACGCATTGAAAGGCATGGCAGTAATATGAAGCACTATATTCACAACACTGCGTTGTGCAGCCCTACCTTTGGTCCACTCTTTTGACATTTGCTTTCAGTGCAGAACTTTGTAAATGAGTTACTGAAAGCAGTGTTTTGAAATGGGGTCCATGCAGGTCAGTGGGTATAAATGACCTAAAATGATCAGTACAATGTCCTGATTATGAGAGAAAAATGTTTCTCTAAACTGCTTGTGTGTGTGTAGCCTATAAAATGAAATATAATTCGATGTGTGCTGGAAATGTTTTTTTTTGATGTGCCAGAACTAAAATTAATCTAAAAGTTTATGACGGTACACAGTGTGTGTGTGTGTGTGTGTGTGTGTGTGTGTGTGTGTGTGTGTGTGTGTGTGTGTGTGTGTGTGTGTGT
>JBBJLR010000001.1:23940700-23952556 GCA_037577145.1 Brachypetersius gabonensis
GTGTGTGTGTGTGTGTGTGTGTGTGTGTGTGTGTGTGTGTGTGTGTGTGTGTGTGTGTGTGTGTGTGTGGTGCAAAAGTCTTGAGCCACCCCTCATTTCATAATATTTTGTTTCCTAAGATTCATGCTTTCTTAAATGTAGTCTTGAGGGAAAGTTCTCCAAGCTTCTTGAAGGACTTTAAAAGCCACACAGTGACCTACGTATGAATATATCAAGAGGAACAAAGCACATCTACCTCGAAGCACATCTAAGCCGGTGCAGGTGATTCCAGATGATCAGGCGGTGATCAGTATACTGGTGGTGCCTAACGCTGAGTGGTTGGAACTCCTTGATCTACGCACCTTTAAGCACTTTGCAGCCTGTCACAGTGAAACATTTGATCCCATTTCTTTCATTTAATATACTCTGTATGCTAAAGATAAGACAGTTTGACAGGCAGAAAAGAATATTTTTGCACCAACAAGGTTATTCAAAGGAAAACATCAAGACTTTTGCACAGTCCTGTATAATTACTGATGTGCACTTTGCAGTTTAAAATTACAGATCATGGTCCATCTGTTTATTAGCTGGGTAGAGGATCATTCTCAGCACAACTGTGACACTAACAGTGTAAAGGAGTGTGTGCACAGGTTTTAAACAGTGTGTGTGTGTGTGTGTGTGTGTGTGTGTGTGTGTGTGTGTGTGTGTGTGTGTGTGTGAGAGAGACTGCTGTGCTGTGAATGATCCTCCACCCAAATAATACCCACTCACTGGTGTCCCCTAGGGGTTCTGATCATTGATGATGTGTAAATGGAAAAGCAGTGTAGATACAAAGTGGCCATAATAAAACGAATCGCTGGTGTATCTCGAGTCTCAGTGGAAGAAATCAGAGAGGTAACTTCAACAGTAAGTCTAAAAAAAAAAAAAACCCCAAAAAACCCCCAAAAAAATGAACACAAAATGAGTCAAGGCTCAGGCTGATGAAATCCGAAGCTGCCGTGCCGTTGCCAGCAGTTTGTAAGTATTCAGCTTGGCCCATCTATTATCTGCGCAGGTGTTCAGGGCCGGACCTGACTGAAGAGAACAGCTGGAGGAGTTGTCTGATCTCACAGCATAAAACACAGCCAGGCCGACATGTCCGGATTCTATTAGGGGCAGCATTTTACTACGGTCAAGGCCTTGGTATTACTTAGGATTTTCCCTTTTGTACTTCGACACTGTAACTCTGTAAGCCTAGCTCAGCTGAACAGCAAAGGACACGCTGCCATAAATAAAGACATAAGCAGGACAGTGAGGTGAACAAGAGGAAAAAGCAAAACAAAGCACAACGTGACCACAAGCATAAAGTCATGGGTCTGGTTTTAACCCTTAGAACGTGAGCAGTGTGGATCCATGCCAGAAGTGCAACAAATGCTAAATCATCAGCATCATATGACAAAACAGTTACTTGTATGGAACTTTTCCTGGTTTGTGTTGATGTCAGACGTCATGCTGAGCTTTGTTTGGTGTTCCTGTTTCACGCAGAACCAAAGTTATGGTTTTGGGTTTTTTTAAACCAAACACCGGTTTTAAATTGTTTCACTGTTTTATTTGTTGCCATCAGATTTTACTTCTATGTTCTGTGTTGTATGGGTTCAAATAAACACAATATGCAAGAGTATCCATACAATGGAAACCTAATAAAATGTAAGTCTTGATTTCCCTCTTCGCTTAGGAAGATACCTTTCAGGTGGCATTTGATCAGGCGGAGCATTTCTCCCAGCGCTCTACTCCAATATGTGGACAGAATAGATCATCACTGCAATTAATAAACCCCACCCTGCTACATCATCTGGGCTTCTGTAACCAAGCAGGAAGATTTTGGAACATTAATGAAATTCACCCCAGCTATGGGGTTGCCAGGTCTCTTTTGAATTAGTCATCAGTAGTCCTGGCATTGCGCTGCTCCGGTTAGGCTCAGCATGATTCTGAACAAGCTTGTGGAGTTGGACGCTTACATTCATGAGAAATCCTGCTGGTGCGCTGGGCCGTCTCATGCGAGGTTTGATCAGCAGCTAACTGGCACTAGCTGTGGTGCCGGCTTATGTAAAATTATTTATGCTGGGGGTCTTTCATGGGCCAGACAGGTGCAGGAGGCACGTCTGCAGTTTGCTGGAACTCATGCTGTGTCAGAGCCGCCACGCGCACTCGTCCACAGCCGAGGGCCAACAGTTCACTCATGCCGTTCTGAAAGAAGGCAGTCAGCCTCAGACACTCAGCATAAACCGCACATTACCGCAGCCAAAATAAAGTCGTACAAACGCAATGATGGGACTAGATGACACGTCTGTGGGGAACAGAGACTGGGAAACATGAGTGGGTGATATGGCAAAAAATCATCATGATGTGAGATTTGCAAGAAATACACCAGCAAAGCAGCAGTGCCTCATTTAAAAAGGACTGAAATATGATTAAATGGTGCCCCACCACTTTACAGAATGCGATTCCCATGTTTTTAACCCATCTAACCAAAACTTGACAATGGCTATGGTGAAATGTGTTCATGGAAAAACTTTGGGTGAGCAATTTCTGGACTCCAAATATTCCTTGGCGAAACGTTTCCCCACAAATCACTCCCTGAAAAAGCATTTTTCTACCTGAAAGTGACATTTCTGAGTGAAACAGGATATTGGAGAATGTATGCGATGCCATTTTGTTCATCCGGATGCTAAAGGAGTGTTAAAAAAACGAGCATTTCAAAATGAAAACAACATCAGACCAGAATAGTATTCAGAAAGCAGTCGCTGACATTTGTTTTGCAGGAAAGCCTTAAGCATTAATCATTTTTTAAACCTAATCTGAATCTAGAAATAGGATGTAATAATAAGTATTATATGCAATATGTAGGTTAGCCAAAGTGCCTGTTTGCAGTAGAGCCTTTACGCATCTACAATTTCAGTGACAAAAGACAAGAAAAAAAAAAAAAGAGCATCGCTCTCGGCCATATAAATGAATCTGCGTGCGAGTGCGACTTTCTGTGGATATGAGGGGCTGTGTGCATGTGTGTGAATGTGAGCCCAACCAAGAGGTCATGGGTTCGACTCCTACCTTCAGCACACCACCACTGGGTTCTGGAGCAAGACCACGAACACCAAGTTGCTCCAGGGAGACTGTCCCCTGTAGTTAAGGAATGGACATCACTTTGGATAAAAACGTCTAAATGCCGTAAACGTAACGGACTGAAATAATTTTTCCCGACCGCCCCAAAAACTGAAAGTGAGGGAGTAAATCCAGAGTGGGAATTACTCCGCCATATCTGGGGGGCACCAACACTTCTATGACCATTATAGTCCGCTATCGCGTCAATACGAAAAGTGGCCACAAGGGGGGGGGGGGTCTAGGTCTTGATCAGAGGGTACAGTACCCCCCAATACCCCCCACAATTCGAACCATGAGTAAATCTAAACACGAGACTGACAGCGCAGTGCACATGAAGTGCATTTCAGGATATCCCACTGGCACAGATGACATCTGTGTAGTCCATGTGGAGCTGGAAATGGATGGAAAGACTTATATTTTTTACTTAACGGCAGGTGGGGGGAAATCATGATAGAATATAAAATACACAGTGGATACAGAATAGAAATCACCCCCTTCACATACACACACTTTCCCCGCAACAGTTTAAAAAGAAATAATACATAAATAAATAAATAAAACTAAATCACGGAGATTACTGCCTTGTGTCTGCTGGGATTAATTACGGCCCCCAGTCTGTTGGGATGGTTCTCTACCGATTGTTGTCACTTGCACACAATCACCACTCTTTGTCAAACTCATTAAACTCTTTCAAAGCTGCTAGAGGACTCTTTGTAGTCTCTCGGACCAGTTTCCTCCTCTCTATTGGATCCAGTCTGGAGGGACGGCCTTGTCCAGGGAGTAGTACCAAACATAGCGGTACCAAAGCCTTTTAATGTTTTACATCCATCTCCTGGTTTGTGCTTGCCCACAACTCTTCAGACAGTGCTTTGTTTGCTTTCAGATGCACTACCAAGCACTGAAATGCTCCAGGAATCCTGAACCAATGAAAACGATTCCACTTGTTCACAATTAGCTTGGTGTTCAGTGGAGAAGGTGATTAGTTACACCTCACTGAGTTTACAAGTCATTTTTGTTTAGTAGTGGGGTTTATCCATCAGTGATTGTTGTTTTCATTTTATTTTATAAACTCTTGCTATCGTCTCTTTCTCTGAGCATTAAGTAAACACAGCTGGAATTTTTTTTTTTTTACTTTATTTCAGGCTGTAAAACTGAATGTGAATATTTCGAAGGGGCCCATTCTTTTTCTCTTTCCACCATATAATGCACTATACACTGGCTGTCATTTACACTTTGCCTACTTTTTCATTGTTACACCTTTCTACAGAGCCAAAAACCCCTTGTGTTGCAAACACATGAACATTTAACGTTTTAACTGTGTAATATTTGTACCACCAGAGGTTTTTTTTTTTTAGTAGTTTCCATTAAATGAAATGCAAAAAAGAAAATCAGAAATGCAGCTCCATTAATTTGTTTTTGACTCTTGGGATGCAGATACATCTCTGAATCTCTAACTTTTTGAAGCACTATTTTCCTTCTTGAAGCACAGCCAAAAAAAAAAAAAAGCCAGCTGACTCGGCTTCCTCGCTCTACTAACGTTAATGCAAATACCAGGGCATGGTGGAGTTCACTCATTACACTCAATTACAAGTCCTAAAAGCACATGCCATCCTATTAATTATTCCACTAAGGGAAAACCTCAGAATTAAATATTCATGAAAAAAGCGAAGAAAAAAAAAAACCAAAGAATACGGCTTTAGTCTGTTTTGGTCCACTTGGCAGACCGCCAGCCAAGCCAAGTTAGCACACTGCAAGCAATTCAGCTTTCAGTAAAATTTTACACTTTGCTTGCAAGCAACAGTCTGAGATGGGCCTCGAAGGCCATGGGGGCTTTGTGTGAGCAAACTTCCATCCGTGATTTGCTTTCAGTCCAGAAATGTCAACCAATTTGCCAGGAAAGGCCTCGCGCGAGTGGACGAACTGATCTAAAACCAAGAAAGCTCTTGTCTCTCATCGAAAAAGGTTAAAGAGAAGTTTAGACACAAATTAAAGCAGGACTCTGATATTTAACAGCAGCATAAATTGAGCTGGGGAAGGCACTTCTATAAGCTAAGAGAGGCATCTTCTATATTGAAATAATCAGAGTTCATCTTGGGCCCCGGGAGAATGTTCCTCGGTGAAGCTCGGCACATATTTCATATCACTTTATACGAAACGGGCTGACCTTTAAAACGGCTCCCTGGAGAAAGGTAAAATTAGTAACCTTTCCTATTTCTGGACCCTTCAGAGACCCTCTCTCAAAGCCATTGATGGTAATTAACATAATAAAACACTTCTATTTCTTTGTCATGGGTTTCTATGGCGATGACACCATGGGTTCAATTTTTTGAGAATTTCATCCTGCGAGCAAAAGCAGTGTATTCGGATAAGTTAGCGACAGAGTCCGCTGGGGGACCATCTCTGGTAGCTATGGGATTACAGTAACCCCCCCCTTATACGCAGACCAGCAGTCGCGATTTCAGGCTCATGCGGAATTTTTCTGAGGACCAAACTAATCATATTTCGTGGAATTATACTTTCAACAAGAAAGTGCTACAGTACAGTCTTTACATTCTAGCACTGCTGGAGTTCAGTGTAAACTGTACAATACGGATACGGGTTTATCTTTACATTTTCTTAAAGGCTAATGACTTTTAAATGAAATTAACGTGTTTTGGGAGCATATTTGTGGGAATAGTTAGGGTGTACACAATGAAAATAGGCATTTTAAGTTTTTCACTATATGCGAGGTATGAAAAGCGGGGCTTTACCAGGAGGGACAGATAATGATTAAAATATTAAAGGGCCTATATCATTTTTCTGGAATTAAACGTCTGTAAACATTGTTTCAAATGGTACATTCACCCACACCTCCTTCCACACAGTTCATATCTGGAAAATAAGCTACAAAAAACATCACAAATAGTATGATTTGAAATTGGACTGTCACAAAACCAGTATTTATAAATATCTCCTTAAAATCTGCTTATTCTGGTTCCAGCAATTTAGCCACACCCAGTCATGCACCAATTCAAATCATTTTGGGATTTCTTTGGATTATATATAGACCACGATTCAGTAGAACAACCAGTAAGTCACCTGGAGCTGTGATTGGTCGCCCTGTCAGAAATATTGTGATTTGTTAGGGGCTAATTTGCATATTGGAGCCATTTGCTAATCAGTATTGCAGAGACAGATATCATGATTACAGGTGAAATATTGTGCAGTCCTAATTGACACATTATTCTTAGACATGACGTCAAATTGGTTGGTAAAGTAAATGTGAGAGAGCAGACCTGCCTCATCTACATGCCTGATAATGGGGTTTGATCATTAATCCAATATCAACACAAAAACAATGCATTTACTAAAATACGTGTGTGACATTCCCCCTTTAGGGCAAGCACAACCACTTTAAAACAAAGCATTTTATTACTCAATGAACAAAATTCCATTTAAACACTACCTTTTCTGGTATTACCTGAGAACGGTACTGCAGCCAGACACACGTTACGCAGATTAACTTACAGCCCAACGTTCTACACTTCAAAGAGCTGCACTTAATGAAACGTAGTGCTGATGTTGGGATTCGGAGTGCAAGCGAGAGGCACAGTTTATGTACTGTAAATAAAAAAACGCATTAAAACATGACTTTAAAGCAGCCAGCTTTTACTTTAGGTTAGGAGAACATTCTGTTTACGGTGCACAGATGCAGCACTAAAGCTGTGACGGGTCTCTGATGATCCAGTGTAACAATTTCATGTTATAAAGTTAAAATGTGGAATTGTTACACCTTACAAAGAAAACGCCAACTTTTTTTTTATGGGCAAAGTCGACAGATCATCATCCTTAGAACTTTTCATTCAGAAAGAGCTTAATAAATGCTCTCACAGTTTGAGGGAGATGGATTTAAACTGGGGTGTAACTGAGAGGAACATTCACAGGAACTTGTAGAACAGTCGCATATAAAACTGTCACACATTGTGAAGCTTGTGGTTTTTATATGTATATTTGTATATATTTATTTATTATGTTAGTGTTGCACAATATACCGCCTGCTAGTTGTTATCCAGATATCCGTCTCTGCAATACTAACATTGCAAAGGGCTGCAATATGCAAATGAGCCTCTGTCCAATCACACGGTTTCTGACAGGGCGACCAATCACATAAATGTAAATGCACTGGTCTTGTGACATCACAAACTACTTTTTGAAACAGGTTTTTGTAGCTTATATTTCTTTTATGGACTGTACATAAATCTATACAGTGCATATTTCCAAATATGGACTGTATAGATTTAAGCCTTTTCAATTTCCGAAAAAAGGGATATGGGCCCTTTAATATCTTGAAACACATACATAGGGCAGTAGGTATTTATATCTAGTCGTGCAATGAGTGGCAGTAAAATCACAACCCTGATAGTATTTATATTTATAAAGCAAATATATATATAAAAATGTTATGATTTTATATATTAAAATGTGTGTACAGTAAATTTTAATTTATAAAATCATTCATTAATATATTGTACAGTATCCAGCCTGTGGAGGATGTGGAACCTGTGTCTATAGAGGAGACTCTGTCTGTAGATTTAAACACCTATAACACAACAACAACAACAAAAAAAATCAGCATCTCTAATTTAACCCCCTTGTTCGCTTAACCTGGGGAGACTGACGTGCAGCATGACTGCGCATGCGCACAGAGCAATACCCAGATATGGTAATACACGGTATGTGGTGCAGCTCTAATGCGCGCTCCTTATTTCTAAGACATTGAAGACGCACTTTCTGGTTCTGAGGATGTGGATCTTTCTGCTGATCTTACTTTCGCTCTACAGCTCGTGCAATGTGAGGTCAACACAAGGAACCACATCCTCAGATCCACCGCGTGCACACCTTAGACTCCAAAACTGCATCTTTACCTCCTTGCAAAGTCCTTCTTGAACGGTTTGAGGTACGGGTCCAGCTCCAGGAGAGCTTGAAGCTCGGGTACCGAGATACCGTCCTCCTCCGAGCCGGCCATGCTCGCGACAGACACGAGCAATCGAGAGAGCAGACTCGAGCTCCTAGATCACGCGTGCTTTTGAAGGCTGCTTTCGTGCACTTTGATCCAAGTGGGCCGTGGCTTTTACGCTCCCTCCCCTGTCCGGTTGTCCCTGTAGCTCGTAAAGTCGGAGGGTGCGTTTATTTTTGCACGCAGAGGCCGTGCACCCCCGCCCCCCAGTCCGGAGTGAAGCGGCTCCTTTAAGATGACACGAGAGAAACACGCGGAAGCGTCCGCAGCCGTGCGGCGACCTTGTAGACCCAGGGGGGCTTTACGGACACGGGGTCGTCGCCGGGACAGGGGGTTGAAGGGGGATTTACCTCAGATATAAATAAATATTAATTCCTCAGATATAAATAAATAAATGCTTATATAAAAAATAGTGATGAAATTAAAAATAGTGATAAATCCAGACCAAAAAACACTTCCACGCGTCGTTCTGTGAGGATAAGGATGGTGGGGAAAGTCCACCTAAATAAATAAATAGATTGATGAATAAATGCTGAAAACAGTTATCACTTTATTCTCTAAGGCTGATAAGGGAATTCTATAGAGTCGAGAGAGAGAGAGAGATAGAGAGAGAGATAGATAGATAGATAGATAGATAGATAGATAGATAGATAGATAGATAGTGGCAAATCCTGAAAAAAATCTACTTTATTCTATGAGGCTGATGGGGGGAATTCTACAGAGTCGAGAGAGAGAGAGAGAGATAGAGAGAGAGATAGTGGCAAATCCTGAAAAAAATCAACTTTATTCTATGAGGCTGATGGGGGGAATTCTAGAGCGTTTAAATCGATTAATAAATAAATATAAGTAAACAAATAGTAGCAATTCCTGAAGAAAACATTTTCTTCATAACATTTTATTCTATGAGGGCAAGGGTGATTCCATAGAGAATAAATATATATAAATAAATCATAAATACATAGGTAGACAAGCTAAATGTTGATAAATCCTGAAATGCTGTATTATTTGAGGGTGATGGGGAATTCTACAGAATTAAATGAAATAAATAGCTTGCGTATAAATTAATTCATTTATCCGTAAAATAGTATTAAATACAGAAAAAAAAAAAAAAATCAGATCAACTTTGTGTTCTGTGGAGGTGAAGATGGCAGAGAAGTCCCACAGATTAAAATAAATGAAACATGAATAAAGTGAGTAAAGTGGTGGTCAATCTGATTATCAGGGATTAAAATACAGGAATTCTACAGATCTAAATAAATAAATAAATAAATAAATAACAAGAGAAGTGGTGGGAATTCTGAAAAATCAGATTAAAACCATGGTGAATCCAGAGAGAAAAAATAAACGTATCTTGGGCTCCTGTCTGTCGTGGATCTAGAAAGAAGAGGAGAGTTTTGGCAGGGCGGTGCCGTCATGCTTCTGTGGTCGGGGGTGCACTTCTCCTTTTTATGCCAGAGTCTGTGTAAGTTTAGTACAGTAAAAAGTCTTAGGTGTCAATCATTCCCAGAGCGCTCTTCATGACAGCCCAGCGTTACTTGTAGTCACCATCAAATATCTGTTTTGGCTCAATCAGTACTTTATTAAATCAATCTGGATGTTCATGGACTTTCACAAATCCATGCAATGACTGGAGGCTTTGAGAAATCTGGAACCCAGCGGTTTAACACCCCCTGCCCTTTGCCATTTTGTGTAGGTTACTCGTGCTGCTCCGACATGTCAAGGCCTGGACTCCGCAGGACCTCTGACGGTTCTGCACTGGCAGCAGATCCTTTAAGTCCTTCATGGATTGGACTAGTTTATCCGGCACGTCCTTCAGATTCTCAGTCAGATTGAGATATAGAGAATCGGGAGGCACCACTGTTTCTAAATTGTGTGTATCATCCTGCTGCGATTAGGGAACACATCGCCATGAAGGCTTGAACTTGGTCAGCAATGATGTTTAGGTGTCCAAAGTAATGTCCGCATGAATTCAGCACTCAATGTTTCGCAGCAGAACATCACCCAGAGCATCACGCTGCCTCCACTGCCTTGCCTTCTTTCCATAGTAAAGCCTGGTCAATTTATTTGCCAGGTAAGTGACACGCCCACACACATGTGGAAGAAAACATGATTCATCTTCAATTGCTCCATGGTTCAGATGTTCATTATAGGTACTTTTGATGATAGACAGCATGGGCACTCTGACCGGTCTGCAGCTATGCAGCTTTGTATGCAGCAGGGGGTCAGAACCAGCATGAACATCTCCAGCAGTTTGTGCTACAGTTGCTCTTCTGTGGGATCAGACCTTGGGTGGCGTGACTCTGTTGCTGGTTCACCAGTTGTCCTTCCTTGGAGCACTTCTGGTACGTACTGACCACGGCATGTCAGGTATACCTAGCAAAACCTACCATTTTGGAGATTTTCTGGTCCATTTTGGAGGTTTTCTGGTCTAGTTATTACAATATGGCCCTTGTCAGAGTCACTCAGATCCTTAAACTCGCCCATTTTTCCTGCTTCCAGCATCAACTTCAAGAACAGACTTTTCACTGCCCAAAATAGCCTACCTCTTGGCAGATGTCTTTGTATTAATGTCTGATTGCGTGTGTGTGTGTCTGTGTGGATACGGTACTGTCTTGAGCTGTCAAAAGTCTTGAGCCACCCCGCAATACCATCTGGAATATGTCTGTTTGGCAACAGCTTCATTTTCCAGCAGGACAACAATCCCAAACACACTGTCAATGCAGTCAAAGCACCTCTACAAAAAAAACAAAAAAACATGATGAAATGTTATCAGTCATGGATCGGCCTCCTTTTAGTCCAGATCTCAAGATTACTCAAGAAGTGTAGGATCACCTCAAAAAAGAACCAGCCAAGAGCTTTGGAACATCCTTCAAGAAGCCTGGAGAACTGTTCCTGAAGACACTTGAAGAATTGACAGGAAAGCTTGTTTACGAGAGTTCAGGATGTGAACGGTGCTCATACAGTAATCCCCCAGATTTACGCGGATCCAGTCACACACGGATTTTTAATGAGAATGAAACGGATCGTTTAACTCAGAAATCTCCACAACAACGCGGAAAGTGCAAACATTCTCTGCATTATTTTTTTGCTTTTTTCGTGGCAATATGTTTAGTTCTGATTCAAAAATGAATACAAAAATATATAATTTACCAAAAACATAAATAGTAATCCAATCCCAATTTCTGTCTCTCTATAACTCTTTCTCTCTGTCTCTCTCTCGTTCTCGCTCTGTCGCAGCATATCAGCGTGGCCTCTCGTCCCAAAGGCCGCCCCGGTATATATTTTCATTAAGGGTAATGTATTAAGCTGAATTCAAAATGAAATGAAAGTGTTTCAAATTCAGTCATTTTTTCTTAGAACCGAACTAATATTTTTGTCAAAAATCACAGCAAATTCATGGAAACAGCAGATACAATATTTTATTTCATGCAACATATAATTCTTCATGTATTTTAGTACCTGTTATTAATACAATACAACTCGCTGCCAGATGAACAGTAAATTTTTGATCTGTAAAAATGATGGTGATTACTCCTACATTTTACTAGGTTTTTATTAATAAAAAATACATTAAATTATTACTGTATTTACTGTAACGGTTCGGACTAGTTTGCCCTGGTTCCCGGTCACGTGCTGTTTTTTTTTCTATTTTTAGTTAGTCACGTATTCCTGTCGTGTGTTCATTGTCTGTCTGATTCTCCACGTCACCTGTTTCCTGTTTGTGTTATGTGTCCCCCGGTGTT
>JBBJLR010000001.1:23952656-23964926 GCA_037577145.1 Brachypetersius gabonensis
TGACCCTGTTTTCGGCCATCGTGCCTTGTTTTGGTTTCTCCCTTTTATGAATAAACCCCGTTTCCCTGTACCATGACTCTCTTCTCTGGTTCCCTGTGTTTCCCTGCCATGCTCACGGAGCAAACCGTGACAATTTACCCTACGGATACAAAAGGAAATGACTAGCATACCAAAGAAAATGCCTGTGCCTGAATTACAGTGCAGTCTGTACAACGGTAATATTGATATTTACATTCTAGCACTGCAGGAAATCATTGTAAACTGTGCATTATATTTACGAGTTTAAAATGAAATTAAAGTGTTCTGGGAGCATATTTGAGGGTATTTTGACAAACACAACAACGCATTTTTTCATTATACGCGGGTGCTCTTGGAACGTAACCCCCGCAAATAGCGGGGGATTACTGTATATCAAAGTGCTTGCTTAACCTTTTCCAGACCTCTTTCCTTATGGAAGACTTATATTTCTTGTAGCTTCCATTAAATACCTGGGTTGACTGTTTTTAATTCATTCGATTAAATTCGCTGTGTGGATTTGTACAAATCCACACAATGACTGGAGGCATAGAGGAGGAACCAAACCTTTGTTCTAACCTGTTCTAACCAGCTCACAAAATATCATCTACTTTTTTAGGAAGAAAAAAGAAATCTTGATGCATTTTTACCACTTTCTTGTTTGTTTGCATTTATTCTAATGTTCACTTGTGTTTTTGCTGGCAGAACAAAACCCACCGCTGATATAAATGCCCACACATAATTTGCATAGGTGCCTAAGCCTTTGCACAGTACTGTACATATAATTTGTATGCACACACTCACATCGATCAGCCATTAATACAAAGGCATCTGCCTAGAGGAGGAAGCGAAAAGTCAGTTGTTGAAGTTGATGAGTGAAGTCCTTTTCTCACAGACGGATGTCTCGATTTCTTGTGACTGATGGGTTCATTGTGTGAGGAAATGGCATGACACATGAATAAAATATTTTTCTTTTCATATTGCATTCCACTTAATAAAATGTTGCATCATATTTTAGGAGCTGCGGAACTCAGGCAGGTGGGGTAGCAGGTCATGGGGTGGGAGTGGGGGGTTGACAGCTGCCACCAGTTAAAAATATGTAGAAATATTGAAATTCACCTTGAACACTGTGTCACAACATACATGTCATTTATTTGTTGGGTGTACATTTAACAGCTGCAAATATTATGTCATATAATGACGTGTTATGGTCTTAGCCCCGCCCCTTTCTTATCCTGTTCACCTGTGTCTGGCTCCTGTCTCCATTTCCTTAGTTAGTGTAAGTTCCCATCTTGTGTTTTTTTGACTTTTTCATGTTTTTGTGCACCCCGGACCACTTTGTGTTTTTGTTCCTTGTTGTTCAGGTCCTGGAGATCTACCTACCTGAGAAGTATATTTCCAGCCACAATCTGCAACTAATTACCTTTATCTGAAGTCCTAGATTGGCTGGACGATCACTTTAGGGTGAGGCAGCAGCACATTCATCAGACTGCCAGATAGTAAAGCATGATTCTTTACTCCAGATAATGTTTCCACTGCTCTAGAGTGGAAGTGTGCTTTACATCCCTCTTGCCTACACTTGGCTTTGCACATGGTGATCTTAGGCTTGTTTGCTGCTGTATCAGCCCCAGTTTGTGGCCGCCAGAGGCCATTGTTTAGGTTTTGATTTAATTTATCACAACAGCTGTTTTTTTGTTTAGTTTGTATTTTTAAGTTACCCTGGGACCCTGTTTAGTTGTCTCTTCTCCCTCACAGTACCCTTTGTTGTGTTCTCATATTCTGTTTGGTTTTGAGAAAGATTGCAGCAAAGTGTGACAGCTGCTTAAAGTTAGTGTGGGCTATTCTTCAGTATCGCCTGCTGTAGTGCCTGTGTTAGTCTAAGGCAGGGGTTGGCAACGCGCGGCTCTTTCATCCTTATGTTGCAGCTGTGGCTTCGGAAATTAAATAATAATTTAACCCTATGGCGAAATGGCGAATAACTGGCTATACCTATAACGGCTGGGTGCGTCAATTGATGTAGCACCCAGTTTCTCACAAGACGCTTCCTGATGTGACCGCTGCTGCAGTATGTTCGGGCGGTTAGTCCTGCAGCCTGCCGGCAAACATCCACGCAAGCAGGAGCCAGCAGACACAGCAAGTGTCCAGAGGACTTTGGACCAAGAGCCCATCGTACAGCGGCAGGTCAATAGACGCAATTCTGATACTGAGCCTGAAGCAATTACGTCAATTGACGCTATCAGCCGTTCTAGGTGTTAATTGTATTTTTATTTTTATTCATTGGATTTGGTTGTAGTTTGAAATTTGAAGATTATTGTAATCTTGTAAGAATGTGGTGCTTTTTTGGAGCTCTAAATGTTCAAAAGGTTTTTTTGAATAAATAAATTTTCTCAAGCAATGTACTAGCCTAGCCTAAAAGTAAAAAACGATATAGCCTAGGCAGTGTTATTTTCATTTTAGAGGTCAAAAACGATTTGCGATTCCCAGTGTTTTCTGTTTTGTGGAAATGTCCAAATGTCCAAATGGCTCTTTGAGTGTTAAAGGTTGCTGAACCCTTGTCTATGGAGATTTTATGTGTGCTTGATTTTACATACATTTTAGCCCTAGCACTGGGAATGAATCACCTGAACTCTGTACTTATTGGAGGTTTTCACATACTTTTGTGTTTAGTTTGCATATGGTGTACCTGTCTATGAGTGCATGTAGTTTGATTAGCTTCAAAGATTGTGATCATACTATGTGAGAGACCACACTGTATGTATTTTCAGCAGCAAACACAATTTAGAAAATAATGGTTCATCATGATTTTCCATGCATATATCTCAGTACACTTTAAAGTGCACATGGAGGAATAACC
Organism: Brachypetersius gabonensis; assembly: GCA_037577145.1. Classification (NCBI taxonomy): domain Eukaryota; kingdom Metazoa; phylum Chordata; class Actinopteri; order Characiformes; family Alestidae; genus Brachypetersius; species Brachypetersius gabonensis. The sequence goes on from JBBJLR010000001.1 coordinate 23,955,526, forward strand.
GCTTTAAGATGTCATATCTTTCAAGCCAAGTCAAGACACAATGGTCATTCAGTTTTACATGAATAAAATAGAATAAAAAAAAGAGTAGAATAGAAGAAATAAACGAGTACACCTAAAATCAGTAAAAGAAGTTCCAAAATACCAAGATTTTAAAGAACTTGAAGAAGACTAGTATTGTTTTAGCAGCTTTTTAAAGCTACAGTTCAAGCTATGCAGATCTGACTCTGATGGGTAGTTGATTGGACAGCATAGTGGATAGTCCCCATGTTTAGTATAGTATTAGCGCTTCACCACTAGACGAGCAGCTTCTATAGATCTAAGAGACCCACAAGGATTATATACATCAAACAAATCAGAGATGTATTTAGGCCCCAAACTATTGAGTAACTTGTACAAGATGAGTAATGTTTTGAAATCAACTCGGTACCAAACTGGGAGCCAAAGCAAGGACCTGAGGATTGGAGTGGTGCTCTTTTTTCTTGGTTTTTGTCAGAACTCTGGCAGCAGGATTTTGAATGTGTGGACTTTTGGGGAATCCTGGTTAAAGGGGGGTTGGGACACAAGTCTTGTTTGGAGGCAAAGTATTTTTCATCTAAATTTTCATCTAATTTTAGCAATGTTTTTAAGAGAAGATTAGATAAACCTATATTAGTCCCATAAGTGCCACGGCAGACGAGGACAGTACAAAGTTAGGAGCGGCAAAAATGAAGAAAAGAATAGAATAGAATAAAATAAAATAAAATACTATACCAACAGTACAGTATAAAATGTTAATCTTCGTACTTCTCCTCCAGTTGTAAGTGAAATTTCGGCACATTTGTAGTTACAGATTAAGATATTGCTCTTTGAACCTTTGGCAGTGGCCTTAATCAAACTGAAAGTTGATCAGGTCAGGGTTTTTCATGAAGCCACTGAGCCGTTATCTGAAATGGTTTGACGGGTGAAGGCAGACACACTGAATAAATAACTGCATTCTGTTTAACTGCCTGTGCTCTTGGCCTACTTTCCCCACTTTTGCACGCCATGTTTTTAATCTTTCCTTTTGGTTGCATTGCAGAATAGTTGTAGAGATGAAGACAGCATAGCAAATCGCAAAATTGTATCAGTTGCACAAGAATTAATACTTTAACACGCTCGTCTGGGGCCGTAAGAGGACTCGTGTTGATCTGATTTATCTAACATCTGCAGCTGTGTTATCATATCTAAACACTATTCAGAGCATGAACTTACCAGCACTCCTTAAGCTCTTCTGCTCTTAGCACCACAGGCTGGAAACAGGCCAGTCAGATGGGGAGGAATATGCAGTACATAGTATAAATAATCGTATTTATGATTACATATAGTGAGGATTAAGTGTGCATCTAGAGCTCGAAAGTCATTTGAATATCAATATCTAGCTATATCTACCCTCCGTTTCCTTTCATCGCCCTTATGCTGCATAAGCATGTTCCAGAAAAGCATGGCAGGCCCATAAATCGACAGTGTAGGCCATTGTTTGGTGTGGACGGATTAATGTGCTTTTCGGACTCACGACTTTTTAAAGAGTTTCTTAAAGTCTTTTGGCTGAACGAAAAAAAAAAAGAAAAAGAAAGCCATGAATTTGGATTCCAGGGGAGCGGTCACCTTCAGTGGAACGGCTCAACAGAACGAACTGCAAATTCCGTCTTCAGTCACCGAAATAGCGGCATAATAAAAATGTATTACTCATATAGCTTATGATGTCTCATTGGTAATGTGATCAAAATCCAATCTGATTATTTCCAGCTGGGGTCATCTAGCCACATAAAGGTCCCAGCATTTAAATATTGTCATCGGAATATTCATGAATATGGAAAGTGAAGGTCAAGGCTTGGCACAAAAAAAGGTAAATATTTCTACATTCATTTGCTCTTACAGGTATGGTATGTATGATTCATGAATGAGACGGAGCGCGATATTTCTGGAATGGGAAGAGGTTAGAAAAAGGTCAGGACAAAAACAACTGCGTTTTATATCTGTCAGACTTCAAGACTCGAGAGGTTTATTTGTCACATGCGTAACTATAACAGCACTGAAATGACATAGAAACAACAGCGCAAATGGCAAACTCAAATTATTACATTATTTATCAGTCAGTTTAAAAAAGCTAAATAAAAGAAAAAATAAAGCTATATTTAAAAACAATAGAATATTAATGGGATATAAGACATATAAGGGGAAAAACTATTTGCAAGTGAATGGACAGTGTGTATTATGGAGGTGCTGAGCTGAGCAAAAGGATGAAATGTGTGCAGAGAAGGTGCAGGATGTGTGCTGTAATGTAGCTTTATGGTTCGCATGGCCTGGGGGGAGAAGCGCCTTCTCAACCTCTAAAAGCACTTTTCCATAGGGATACACGAACCGAGACAATAGTATAGAAGTTATATCTTGCTCTGATTTTTCAGTGTCTCAGTCCGGTAACTATGTTTCGGACTCAATTCTCTCGCCACAGTTTATGGCCAGTCATCACAAAACTGCCTCCACCACGTCCAGCTTTTTCGGTCAGAGCCACTATTATTCTTGTGCTCTTTTTTATTTATAGTTTGAGTTTTTTTTTCTAGCCATGTGATGAAAACCTAATGGATAGTAGTGATTGTACAAACAGATAGTAGTTATTGTACTTTATTGTACTATTGTACTATATACGATTGTTATATAATCTGCATTTAAATTTTTATTTTTGCATGTACAGTAAAAACATGGTCTCTTTTCACACATTCAGCTGTGACCTGCTTTTGGCCCTGCCGTTGAGCAGCTTGGGTTTGGCTTGGGTATGGTTTGTTTTATTTAAAATGGAAAAAAACATTTGTTTGTGCTACGGCATGATTCCTCTTGCCAGTGAAAATGTGTCATTAGTTCTGGCCATGATGGAGCAGAGACACTTGCCAGTGAAGACCTTTCCTATCCAGAATGCACCATGCACTCCGTTGTGGTGGTTTAGGGGGGGTTCTGAAGATCTGAGGTGATTTTTACCAGGGTGAAGATATTGAATTTCTTCAGCCATCTGAGATGATAAAAACACTACCTGACCTTCTTCACCTTGTATACCTTGTTGAGTCCTGAAATATGAACCCCAGAGTATCTGTATCTGCCCACTTTCTACACCCAGGTATCATAAACCATGTGGTGTGTAGATCTTCTGTTTCTCTTATCTGAAATGTACCCCCACAGTCTTGGAGACCCAAGCCCAAGTTACTTATACAGTGAAAATGGCATTTCCATCACTCCATTGCGATAGATCAGACCCACCACAACTGAAATGTCTACAAATGTCTTCAAAATGATGTTAGAGCTGCATGTGGATAGAAAGTACTCAGGACACCACCTGGTTCTGAGAGTTCAGGTGCAGTTTCCAGATCCTGTTGTTGCTTGTCACCAGGTCTTAAGACTGAAATCTTTTCCAGCCATGAATGCAGACTGGTGGAAACAAAGCATACACCTTTACTAACATGTACATCAGTTCAGACTGTTCATGGTGTGGAGTTATGGATATATAAGTATAGTCAATAGGATCCATGTCTGACAATAGAAAATTCTTCTATTCTGCATTATTTTCGTATGTGCTGCAATATTAGTGTCAGTGTTATCAGAAAAATATATGTTCCAATTTTTTTAATTCCGTATGTCCCCCATTTGCTTTAACACCACTAAGCAAATTGAAAGGATAAAACAAAAAAAACCCTCACATTTGTATACAAAGATGTTAATAATGTCCATGTCACAAATTTGCCTACATTTGAATGGCAGCAAAAACATATTTCTTCTTCATTCTTCCTGTTTTTAGTAAAATAATTATTTCATTATTGTTCAATATGGTGCACAAGTTATTGGAATATAAATATGTCATGGTTTTAATTTAGCTGAAACACTTAATTGTCTTAGCATCAAGATTTTAATTGTAGTCTGTTCCGAAAAGCCGTTTTGGCTGATTTGGCCTTCAGTAAGTTTCTGCAGAATTTGACTGGCATGTTTTCAGAAACCTTCTCCAAAATAACTCTGAACGCTGTGTTTTTTTGGGAGGGACAGCACCAATAATGAATGTGTTTATGCTTTACGTTCTGTGGTCTGTTTAATCAGGCTTAATCAGAGGAACTTTGCACAACTCTGCCTGACACTAATTGCTGTTGATTGAGGAAGCACCAAATGCCATGGGCAGAAATGAATAGATAACACGGGGCCTCTCTGGCTCTCAGGGGGAAGCCCTTTGCTTCCGGTGCATTAAAGAGACGAAGCCAGTGAAATGATTTGAATTTGCAGTTGGTGATGAGAAGACTGGTGGGAATGGCTGAGTAAACAAAGTCTTATTGCTTTGGGCCAGAGGGAAGTGTAGTGAGGTGACTCCGCGATCAAAATTATAGGCCGAAAGAGACGCTGGATTGTTATTGAAGAAATTAACCATTTTTAAGAGTTGAACTTGAGCTGTAATATTTACATCAATTTATGCACTATGTATACACACCAATCAGCCTCAGTATTAAAACCACCTGTCTCCCTTGGCCACCAAGACAGCTCTGATCCGTCGAGGCATGGACACTACAGTCCTCTATAGGTGTGGTTTCTGTGCCAAAATGTTACAGCAGATCCTATTGCCCATAGAGCGTATTAGTAAAATCTGATTTCATTAAATAAAAACAGTCTGAAACTGGTGTTTGCTCTCTTACACACCCACCTGTTTGCTGCTCTTTCGCTTGGCCGCTCTCTTAGCCCCCCCATCCCTCTGCTGGTTTCCCCCACGCACTTGTGAGTGGAGACTACACTGACAGTTCTCCAGGGTTCAAAGGACTTATGTTTTTTCCTAAAATAACACATTTGGGGGCTTTTTTGTTCTTCAGGTGCAATTTGAATGTGATGCCACATTTTTTGAACACCAAACAAAGTTCGGCCTGACGTCTGATACCTCGAGCATCAGCACAAACCAGGGGAACTTTCTCCCAGGTGAACGTGTTATCTGCCTGACCACAGTTGCAGTGAGGAAGACCCTAGTCAAAGTTAATCCACGCAAAACTCCTGGTCCTGACAACATACCTGGACGGGCGATCAAGGAGTGTGCAGACCAGCTGGCCAACGTCCTCACTGATGGGTTTAACACCTCTCTGAGACAAGCTGTTGTTCCTGCATGTTTCAAGGCTACAACAATCATCCCCGTTCTCAAGAAACCATCTGTGACCTGCCTGAATGACTACCGTCCTGTAGCCCTCACACCTGTCAGGATGAAGTGCTTTAAGAGGTCACTCATGAACCACATCAAGGCCGCCCTTCCCAGCTGGACCCCCTTCAGTTTGCTTCTCGCCCCAACCGGTCCACAGACGATGCCATATCCGCTGCACTACAGCTGTCACTCGACCACCTGGGCGAGAGAAACACCCACATTAGGATGCTTTTCATTGAACTTCAGTTCAGCATTCAACACCATTATCCCACAGAGGCTTTCCACCAAGCTGAGCAGGCTGGGCCTCAACACCCCCCTGGTGAACTAGAGTTTAGCCTTTCTGACTGAAAGTATTGGCTCCAACATCTCCAGCACCATCACCCTGAACAAAGGAGCACTGCAGGGCCGTGTCCTCAGCCCTCTGCTCTTCACACTTCTGACCCACGACTGCTCAGCAGAGTCCAGCTCCAATCACATCACCCAATTTGCAGATGACATGACAATGGTGGGTCTCATCAGTGAGAACGACATCACAACCTACACAGAGGAGGTGACGAGACTGGCTGCCTGGTGTAAGGACAATAATCTCTCTCTCAATGTCAATAAGACAAAAGAGATGATAATTGACTTCAGGAAATCCAGCCCTACTCACCCACCTCTCACCATGGATGACACTCCTGTAGAGAGGGTCAAAAACACCCAGTTCCTGGGCATCCATATCACGGAAGACCTCTCTTAGACATTCAACTCCACCTCCATAGCTAAGAGGGCCAGCTGACTCACTGTCTGGTACAGGAACTGCCCTGTTTCGACCTGTAACACACTGCAGCGGACAGTGACAGCTGAGTTAGTTACTGATGTGCCCCTGCCCCTCCTGAAGGACATTTTCCAAACCCGCTGCTTTAACCGAGCCTGTAACATTGTGAAGGACTGTTCCCACCCACTAAACTGTTCCCTTCAACCCTCTGGCAAACGGTATTGAAGCTTCAGTTCTGGTTCTGCATGGCTGTGCAGCAGCTTCATACCACAGGCCATCAGGGCCCTGAAACGCACACAAACGCACTTAAATGCATAAAAATGTCTAGTTCCTGGTTAACCAGCACATTTCAGCGATTTACTTCACTTTATACTATTTATACTGTTTAATATGTCTACAGTTTACATTCATACCATTCTCTGGACTCTCAATTAGCATCTGCACTGTAACCCTGTTTAATGCCAGTGCAGACCAGTCGTTGTTATAATTCTACACTTGCTCATTGTGTTTTTTCTACGCTGCTAACTGTCCTGTGCAATAAGAATAAGGATATGATTCCAGTGCAACATTTCCACATGTGTAATAATATGTATATATAGTACAACCTTTTCATTCTTGTAAACTAAGTTTCACATCCCACTCATATTACTCCGCTACATTGTCTATTTATTGTCTATTTATTGTAGTGTTCTGTCATCCCTGGAACTGCCTCTTGTGCAGTAATCATACCTATAGTACAATACTCACCACTCCAGAAGGGTTACGTAATATCCACACTTGCTGTCTATTTATTGTCTGTCTATTGTTCTCTGTTTGTTGCAACCTGCACACTTTTGAATGTTTTATGTTGCTGCATGTTGCTTTGTGGTCCCCCCTGAGACATCTCATCTCACTTTGTACATGTTCACAGCTGCTGATGACAGTAAAGTAACCTTGAACCTTGTATGAGGAGTTTTTTTGCTGAATCTAATTTCTGCTGAATTTTTGCTGAATTAAATGTAATTTATTGTGCTTCCGGCACAAATACGTGTTGCTTTTGTTCTAAGGGTTAAGTCCTGTGAGTTGACCTCCATGGATTGCACTTGTCGAGGATGTCTTACAGATGCATGATCGTTTAGGGATCTAGGGACTTTGGAGGCCATGCCAACACATTTACAGTTACATTTGCAGCATTTGGATGATGCTCTTATACAGAGTGACTAAAATCTGTGCTTTGTAGTCCATAAGGAAATACGTCCCTCACACCAGTGCTGCTAGTAGTCGAAGAATCTACCAGAGAAGTTTATCCACTGGGGTCCTATCAGATCCTATCAAAAGAGTTTTCTTTGGGTGAAGTTTGTGAAAAATTGAGATTCAGATGTAGATCTTCTCCTCAGTACTCAAGGTCTTGAGAGTCTCAGCAGTTTTAAAGGTCATTGGAAGTTCATTCCACCACTTCAGTGCCAAAACTGAGAAGAGTCTTAATGCAGCTCTTGGACCTTTGAGAATAGGTAGGTGATCAGAGCTGATTGGTCAGAGGTAACTGGACCAGAGTTTTAGAGCATCAAAGTTTTAAATCTAATGGAGAACCACAGGAGCCCAGTGAAGGGTTCACAGTAGTGGAGTGGTATGACAGAATTTAGGCAACGTTTTGAACTCTTTTTCACAGGGATACAGGAACTCTGCGGTACCTAAACTGTAGCGTGATGGCTGTCGACCCAAAACTGTGTCTAACCAGTGAAAGAATTTCTGTCAGAGCCCCTTTTGTTCTCATGGCCTTTTGTTATTTACAGTCTTGCTTTTTTCCCCCCTCTGCATTCTTAGCCATGCAACAATACCTGACCCAGCTAATATGTAGCCATGCCCTTCGTGTTTCTCACAATGTTAAAAACTCCCACTGAAATTTATCTTCAGCCTGAACAGACAGTAGTGCTTGTACTTTGACAACTTCCCAGTTGTTAGTTTGTATCTCCATGGTTGTTCTTTTGTGCAGACAGTAAAAAAACCAACGATCTCTTTCCATGTTGTGATGACATTGCGACCAATCAGAAAGCAGTGATGCAGTCAGCTCGGCTGCGGCCTGCTTTCAGCCCTGCTGGCTTTGATACTCGTATTGGTGGAAAAGTGCCATTTCTCATGTTCCTGAAACCATTCCTGCCCATGTGCATCAGTGAGCCTTGAGTACCCATAACTCTGTCATTGGTTCATCACTTGTCCTTCCTTGGACCACTTTTGATAGGTACTAACCCCTGCATGCCGGGAACTCCGCACCAGGCCGCCTATTTAGAGATGCTCTGACCCAGTCCTGCAGTCACCACCATATGGCCCTTGTCAAAGACACTCCTATTCCCACCCTTGCCCACTTTTCATGCTAATATATTCCACCCCTCGACAGGTGCCATTGCAACAAACCATCAATGTTATTCTCTTCACTTGTGCTCAGTTCTTATGTTGTGGCTGATTTGTGCATGCTGTATTTTGCCTGAATTTGAATTTGAATAACTATTAATTCGAAAAGTAAATACAGTTTTACAAAGGAATCTTGCTACACTCTTGACAAGATAAGTACCTTTGATGGGATTTGCATTTTCTTTAAAAACAGATCCTTCCCCATTCAAAGGCTACTTTTCACTGAAACGACCTTGGCTCTTAGCCTAGAGCTGACAGACCCTTATCAATCTACAAAGACTAGAGTTCACAGGAATTGTACCATGCCTGGACAGTACAGAGGTCCCTCAGTGGATTAGTATTGGAACTAACTTCACAAAGATGAATTTTTATTGGCCATTTCTGGTGTAATATTATTTAAGAAAATTTAAAAAAAAAAATTTCATGTTTGAGGTGTCATTGACTTTCTATTTTGTGAAAGCACGCTCTTAAAAATAAAGATTCCCAAATGGTTCTTGTCTTAGATTGTACAGTTCTAGGAAAAATGATTGGGCATCCAATCCTGGTTCTTTGAGAAAACTTTATTGATCCCGTTGTTGTAACTGAAGAATCACATGGAGACACAAAGACAAGAACATAATAATATAAGAAGAATATAAACATAAAGTAAAAGTTAAAATAATAAAGCATATAAAGTTCAAATAAAAGTCAAATAAAGTCCATTAAAAACTCTTCTAGTGATACAGTAACTGCAAAGTTTAGTTCCAGTCCTAATTTATCACTCCTGATTGAGATAATGCAGACCTTCAGGAGCTTCTAACTATTATACCCAGGCATCTGGGATCTCTTCAGGGTGGAAGATCTTCAGGACCAGGAGAGGGCACCCAAGCTTTGACTGATTGATAGAACCAATACATTATGTGGAGGTTCTTTAAACTTTAAAAAGGCTTGAACACTCATAGCGAGTCAATTCATTTACAGAACTGCCTTAAAGAGCAACACTTTCTAGGAAGGTTCTTAAAGGAAACATAAAAAACACACACACACACACACGCACACACACACACACACACACACACACACACACACACACACACACACACACACACA
>JBBJLR010000001.1:23986907-24034891 GCA_037577145.1 Brachypetersius gabonensis
CACACACACACACACACACACACACACACACACACACACACACACACACACACACACACACACACACACACGGCCTTCCACATGATATAAAAAAAACTTTTTCCATCACTCCATTATCCAGTTCTGATGCTCATTTTTAACACTTTTATTGTGTTAGCATGGGCACTCTTACTAGTCTGCAGAGATGCAAACCCAACAGCAAGCTAGCAGCAATATACTGAGTGTTCTGACTCATTTCTGTCATAGCCAGCCTTATGTTACAAATCTACAAACTTGCTGCATAATATTTCCCACCCCTTACCAGGTGCCATTGTAACGACATCATCAGTGTTGCTCACCTAACCTGTCAGCAGCTTTAATGTGTATACTTCCATAATATGGATGAATAATATAAAGTATATGTGATGTATGGGCACCGAAATCCAACATTTTGTAATACGTAAACTAAATGTATAAAATGTGTAAACCGATATGATTGCTTGGCTCCAAAATGACAAGCGAGCTGTTGGTGAATGGCTTCGCATTACTGAGAGACTAACCTACTGAATGTACACTGAAGGTCTTACCAGTTCATGTAATTCTACCAGTGGTATATAGAAGCTAGAAGCTGAGTTCAGAGCATTCTACCTCTATAAAAATTGATAAATGTGGGCATCGGATCCAAAGCTAATCACAACTTTTAATCTCCTTCAGCCGATTGTCTGGAAAGTTGTCCTAAAAGTTGCGGATCACGCAGATTCTGTACTTTTCTATCTGTATTCTTTATTCGCCCTGGTCAAGTCATTGTTGAAGTTTTTTGGAAAAGAAAACCTGTCAAATCGTCCTATAAATTCTACAGGTGCAATAAGAGGGAAAGGTCTTTTGATATACAAGCCAATAGCAATAGGCTTGAGGAGAACAATGCCATCAGAAATTACCCTCTGACATTTTATCTGCAGGTATCAATCAGCCAGGAGACACAGTAACCCAATGCGGATGGTATTTTCATAGAGCAGAGGGATCACTGGTTTGCCTGAGCTGTGGCTGAAATGTCAGGGCTTAGATTGAGTTATACTGGGTTAAAAGGTCCTAAGCCTGATACCTAATGGCAACATGATGTGGGGGGATAGAGGCTTGCTGGGTTCTTCTGCACAAGAACAAAAGGTGCTTCCGTTTAATGAAGCTGTGGGAATGAATATCTGGGATGGAGGTGCAGTATGGCACTTTCAGTATGGCTGGTTGTTTGCTTTTTTGGAAGGCGAACCGTTTTGTACAATTTGAATGGTGAAATGAATTAGACATATTAGAGCATTGGGACTGTGTACTCTGTATTGTCTGTAGTAGGTCAAGGTTTTTCGATGGTTTTGTGCTTCAGAAAAGGCTGAACACTAATGAATTTCCCCCCCGTCTGACCTTGCAATGTCTTCATGGTGAGTAAAAAACGATATTCAAAATAAGCCATAAGCCAAAAGTACTGCCCTGTGAGGAGCTTTCATAATCATTTAGTCCCTCATTTGCTGCTCTGGTGACTTGAATTATGGGATGCAATCATTTCAAGCATAATACAATTCTGTCTGAAATAACACGTGAAAAAACTCACGCAAAGACTAATATTGGTGCTTACTTACTGTCACGCCAGGCATCCTTCTCTAGGCACTCAGGGCAGGCACACTGACACCAAGGGAAGTTGAAGTGCATCGTTCTTTATTTTCCAAAACACAAACTGGCATGTGAGCCAGACTCAAGTACTAGAAGTTTTCAACTAAAGAGACAGGAGTAACTCAAAGCATATTGTGATCGGTTGACCCACAACAGAACATAAACCCCCTTATATACACAAAGTGGAATCCCAAAACTCAATCACACAACACAAACACTTAACCCAAACAATATACAGCTGTAACTAATCAAGACCCCCATAACCTCCATAATAAAAGTCCCAACCCTAAACCTAACTACAAAATTAACCAATAGCGGGCTCTAGAGGCCGTTGATGGCACATGACACTTACAAATGATTAAACAGCCTGGAATTAGTGAGTCTATTTCTGTAGGTTGACATTTTTTTACTACAAGTAACCAGACGACAACTGCAGTATCTCAAATTGTGTATCTCATTATTGTGTAAAATAGCAAACAGAACTGAACAATAAATATGTAAACCTGTCATTTACACGACTGCTTTCTTTTAAGACCATCGTTTGAAAATCTTTTGCGAACACTTACGTTGAAACATCTGTCAACCCTAAAATCCAAAAGTATTATTTAAAGATGAACTAAAGTGTTTTAAACTACTTCTGGACTGAGTGTGAGCTGCCTAATCATTAGAGGACTTCACACAAATGATCATTTTTGCAGTTGTTTATTTTCACGAGCCTTGTGAAAATGCTGGTATCCGTGTTTTTGACCTTTCTGCGTTTCATTTTCATGTAGCATTTCCTTGTGCCTGTGTGAGTGTGTATTTGTGTTTATTGCATCAGTGTTTGTGCTGTTTGCTATGCATGCAGTTTTAAGCAAGTTCTGCGTTTATTTGCGGCCCACCAAAATCAAAACGAAACAAAAAAACCCTAAAATCTACCAGAGTCCTGCACGGGTCCACTTTTGGAGAGCTATACCTGCCCGCATCCGCACAGTACAGCATCACCCCCACCTGTTCACTCGTGATTATATCAAAATTAAATCGCCCAGGTCCATTAACATTCCGCCCATTACTCGCCCATACCCATGATAAATTACACACAACACACTGTAATAATGACGATTTGTACATGAAAGTCAAATACATAGATATTTTTGCTTATGTGTCACTTTTTTAGGCTACAATACTGTTGATCTGCCACCAGCCCGTAAGTAATGACTGACCCGCCCGTATACCTGGCCGTAAATTTCCAGAACGTTCAAATCCGTTATCTACGGGTAACCGGCCCGGTGCAGGACTCTGCCATATGCGGCTTTTAATTACATTTTAATTGCGAGAAAACATTTCAAATATGAATGTAACTGACTGTTTTTCAATATTTTTGTGGTTTGAAGTGACACTGTATTTAGAAACAAAAGTTAAACCAGAGACAGATCAGGTCTTTACTGCATTATATCATGAAAAAAGTTAAATATCACTCAGTTCTTCAACATCCCTTGGTTTCTTCTGGTTTATGCATCATTGTACAAAATGTCCTTCTTCCAACAGGATAATGATCCTTAATCAATCTTGTGCCCTAATCAAACCCAGCCCAAAGAGAAGCCAAAAGTTTTGAGAGTGATGGCCTGGCCTCCTCTGTTTCCAGATCTTTCTCCCGCTGAGCTGCAGGGACAAGCTAGACCCACAAATCCCAAATGAGCATCTAACAAATGATTCAGAACTGATTGTAGTCTTGGGAAGGTGCTGGGAGGGTTTGGGCACAAGTTATTTCTAAAATTGCACAACATTTTGATGAAACTTGTATATAAGTTGGTCCAAACTTTTGGCCTGTAGTGCACGGTGGATGAACGCGTGTTCTGATTTAAAATGATTTTACTTGTGAGCTTGTTGACCCTATTGGCCTAATGACTCTGGTCTAAATCTAGAGAATTAAGCAATGGAAAAATGTCTCGGCTCATTTGGGATGCAGGAACAGTGCTGGTGGCTAGGACAGGTTACCTATATTGTCTGGTTTTATAACTTTATGTATTAGCAAACCAGAACTGGCTCTTGCGAGACAAAGTTGTACAATCCAGTCTGTATCACTGAACTGCCTGGTTGGAGAATGTAGGAAAGCAGAAGATCAGATAATGTTACATCCTCTGAAACAAGTGCCGGCAGCTGGCTGATCAAGAAACAGTCACTGATGGGCGATGGCACAGGCTTGTCACAACATCAGAGCAACAGTGTGTGTGAATGTCGGGTGAAGTCCACTCTCTGGCAGCCCTCCAACGCGGATACACGAGGAGTGGTGGTGGACATATGGGAGGACGAAGGAAGGGAGGGGGGTCTGCTGGCAGGGGGCCACAGCTTCTGTAGGGGACGGCTCACAGGAGTGACTTATTCTGTTACACTCAATGAGGACATGTTGAAACCTTCGCTGTACAGAAGAGGTGTGAGGTCCTCACGATGAGTTCATCATCACCACATCTGTCTCACTGGTGCATGTGCCAAGATGCAAAAAAAGAAGAAGCAGAAGCAAAACAAAGCAAGGCAAGGCAAGGCAAGGCAAGTTTATTTATAACGCACTTTACAAACAACAAGGTTGACCAAAGTGCTACAAGTGCAACAAGACAAAATATAAATCACATAAAAATACATTACAATTTGAATGAAATAAAATGAACATAACAACAGATTTAAAAATGTCAACATGTCATACTGTGTCAAAGGCCAGAGTGAACAAGTGAGTTTTTTAGTGACACTGCATTCTAATACATCGACTTTTGTATTTTGTTCATCCCCCTTTGCAGCTGTAACAGCTTCCACTTTTCTTGGAAGGCTCTCCACAAGTTTTTGTAGTTGTTTCTGTGGGAATTTATGCTCAGACGTTCTGTATTAAATGGAAAATTGAAAGTTGTATTTTTCCAACACTTTGTGGCCCGTTGATAATAAATGCCAATATTCTATTGTCTACTTATTATACACAAACAAGTTCTAGGCACACTTTGATGAAGGAAACTAGAGGACTGCACTGTGATGCCTATATAAATGGTGCAGCTATTAATAAAACAACTCGTGTGTTTGGAAGTAAATGCTCTACACTGTTTTTTCCATTTGCAAACACTTTTAACTTGATTCTTTTGAGCGGAACTTTTAAGATAAGAGCGCTGGAACAAACAGTGATGTTGACTTTGAGAAGAGTCGACCCGTCTTACTTGCTGATTCAGTAATTTGCCTAGATCAAGCCCAAGGTGATTTTCTAAAAGTAGCCTTAAAGAAGATCTGCGGTAGACACGGGGGACGCGCTCACATACATACTAATATATGTGAGTAAACATCCCCTTCCTGGCACGGAGTAAGCACTTTCGGAAAGAGATGATGAAAGTACGAGACAGACGCTGGACTTTTTCAACTTTCGTTCCTGCACGACTTGTGATGCAATTTGCACAATTTGAAGATTATTTTTCTACCGGCCGCTCTTGGAGCACCATTAGACTGCGTGCATGTCTCATCATCACTTATTTAAATCACTTTATTCCACTTTGATGCGAGCAAAGCTGGTAATTGCATGTACCTCATACCGTCATATTTCCCTGATTAAAATTTTACACGCCCATAAATAATGCATTTAATCATGCATAATGCAAGACTCAAACAAAGTATAGGCCTTGCAAATATGGAAACTTTTAAAAAATATGTTTTTTCCCCCCATCCTTTCATTGAATGAAGAATAATCTTTGGATGTTTCAGGCTCGAGCCAAAACACTGATGGTATTGCAAGGACCCGAGCTGTTATGGAAGCGCCACTGAGATAAACACGGTGTCTCTATTAGCGCAGTGGAGAATTAAAATGGAAATGAAATCAAAACATTATGGGCTTTGAAAGCTTGCAACCTTGAATGGTGTCTTTGATGTAAACCGCATGACCGCGCTGTCTCGGTCATTGTCAGCAGCACAAGAGCATGCCGTCTGACAAAGAAACAGGTTTACCTCACTGCATAATACAAGGCCACAGTTCTCACAGGCTTTGTTCCCTGGGATTTATTTCAGACTCGCTGCTTCAGTCAGTTCAGGGCTGTGCCTGTCATCTGTTCACAATAGAACACCTGGAGGTGCTCACAACAGCTCGCTCAGGAGCAGACGCAAGAATAGAAGAGCCAGTAGGGCCTGTTCACGGTCACTAAAAGATGTGGGAAGGATCATCTAATCAGGTTTAAGAGATCAGGCTGGACAGATCTGGGACTGAGGAACGAATCTCATGACATTTCAGGGTGGAACAGCGTTTTGGCTAATTCTGCTCAATTACTTCATTCCAATTTATTCACATTCCTGAACCCAAAGCCAAAAGCCACTGCAGAGTGAAACACTGGTCATTATGGTTTTGTACAAAAGTCTCAGGTACTTATGCAAATTGGTTAATGTCATTTTTTCTAAGTTTGTCTTTCTGTTCACAAAATTAACATTAAAATAGAAGCAAACAAGAAAGCAGTAAAAAAGTATCAAGATTTGGTTTGTTTGTAAAAAAGTAGTTATGTTGTTGTAGAGCAGGTGAGGAGAACACAGGCTCGGTTCCAGATTCCTCCTCGGTTCCTCCAGCCGTTGTTTAGATTTGTGAAATTCCACCAGCAGCTTCTGATCTAATTTAACAAAGGAACGATTGGATCAGATCAGGTTCCAGACTTCAACAAGGAACACTCCGATATACTGCATTTAAAATATGCTAGAATGTTGTTTGTATTTATTCTTTTTAGTCTAATTTCCTATTTTTAGTAACAATAATGTGAGAAAACACTCACTGTTCATCTAGACAGTTTTTTAAATGTTATTGTTGCAGGTGCCTAAGATTTCGCACAGGACTTTATTGCTTGAAGACCTCTATTCGTGACCAACACAGATGGTGCTGAAAACCGTGGTAAGAATGGTTACCTCTGGAGCCAGGAAGAATGTTATCCTGTCTGTCAGTACCTTCATAGAAAGAAGGGTCATGACAGCAAGGCAGCTGAAGATTGGCAGCAGGGAACAGATGGTCAGGAGGAGGGGAGGTGGACAGGGAAACGGCGCTGGGCTGCTCTCAGCACAGGCAGAAGAGGAGAGTACTGATGAGCTGAGCGGAGGCCTATTTGGCCTTCACTCACAAAAACTATAGCTTCACCATAGATTCTACGCCACACTTGCATTTCCACTCACTACCCATCTTATGAACTCCCCCTGCCTCACAAATCTGCTAAGTTACAGACTGTATACCTTCTGCCGTCATGCCTAATTTGTCTGCCACCCTGTACAGTCTATTATTGGTCAGCTTCTGACCATAAGAGTTATTTAGATACCATATTAGTGTGTGTTTGTGAGTTTTTCACATGCATCACTGTCAACACTAGTATCAGACTCAGAATCAGAAAACTGTATTGATCCCAGAGGAAATAAGATTTGTTGCTAGGTGTAAAAGCGCCCAAGCATAGTTAGAAACAATCCATTGGTCCGAAACTCACCTCTGATGAAGAACTAGGTTGCACGTGAAAAACTATTCAAAAAGGGACGTTCAAAAAGTTTCTGCACATTTTTAACTCTGTTTATAAAGACTCTGAAAAAGTGTGAGAACTCTTATACTAAACTGCAAAGGCAGCTGACTTGCCAGACAGAACTTGTCACATGACACAGACCCAATTATTACCCTTCCAGCCTTCAGCGTTTCCAACGAAAATATACAAGAAACTTTTTGAACATCCCCTGTACAAGGAAGTAGTTCCTAATAAATTGAACTGAAACTGGTGTAAAAGTATCTTTTTCAATCCTCTTTCAGATAAGTCTTCCTCCATCTAGAAGATGTGGTGTCAAATCATTATCATTATATGCATTATCTTTATTATATGTTTATTATCATGTACAGTTTCATTATTATCTATTATAGGCAATAATGAGCTCAGCACATTGAACAACTCAATCATTTTTGTGTTAACTACTAAACTGCTTCAGCAGTAATTGTGTTTATTATATATAGTATTTATATCCACCTCTTACTGACCACAGTATTTTGTGAAAATAGTACAGTGTATTTAGTAAACTGTACTAATGTTACTAATGTAAACAGTAAACTGTACTAATGATCAATAAAGTTTTCTGATTCTGATAGAAAATTTAACACCACTGTTACCTTTCCCGAGAGTCATCTTACAAGAAAATCTACTGCATGACCAAAGCATATAATATTCCCAGAGATCACAAAGAACCCCAGGGTAATGCCTAAGGCACACATTCAGGCAAACACTGATTAAGGCTAATGTGTATGAAATGATAGCAGAGGGGAAATCACTACTCCCCAGAAAGAACATTTCTGCCTGTTTAACCCTTAGCAGCACGGATCTGCGTTGGAAATGCAACAGATGGTAAATTGTTGTTATATTGCAAAACAGCTCCTTATATGGAGGCTCGTCTGGTTTGTGTTGATGCTTGAACTTTGAAACATGCTGGTGGCAGTGCCACAATTTAAGGCTGTTTTGCTGTTACTGGATAAGGACAGCTTGTCATCGTTTTACTATGAATTCCGGACTATATTAGGAAATTCTACAGGAGCATTATCATACACAAAGGCATTTCAGTGTTCCTTGCAGGAACAGAGTAACATTATTATGCATAAAAGTAGTAGGAAGTTAAAAATTATAGAATAAAAGAAATAAAATAATACAATAAAAGAAGATTAAAAATGCAGTGGATCCTGCGGCGAGAGATTGACCTTAAACAGACCAGCCAGTACATCAAATAAAACAGAAAAATGCCTCTTAAATGTGCAGACCTTAATTCATTAGTAATTCTTGGGCCAGACCTAAAATGGGGAATTCATACACCACCCTCATCCAGAAAAAGCAGACTGGTAAAGAAAGATGAAATTGCTCCAAGTCAGTTTTTAGGAATGAACACTTACAGCAAAAGTTCAGTTGAAACTATTGCTACTCAAAGGGATAAAAGCATTTACTGAAAGGAGAGATGCACATACTTTCCTTTTAAAGACATTTAATGTCAGATTTTGAATGAGAATGTATGTCATTATTTGTGTTATTTAGTTATTCTCTTTAAACTTTTTTTTTTGCAGCAATTCAGATATTTCTAAGGGGCTCACAAACTTTCTAACACCACTTTCTAGCAGCACAACACTGCTGTGCTGAAAATGGTCCACCAAGCAAATAATATCGGACCAGCAGGAGTCTTGTGGTGGTTCCTTTTTAATTAATGATGGGCAAATAAATGGGCTACAGTCAGTAATTGCACCTATAGGGTAGATGTTTCTGATAAAATGGTCAATGAGAGTGGGCCCAGGGTTGGTGTAACTAATGACCTACTAACCCGATGTATAGCTGTCAGATTGTCTGCAGATAATTTGCTATACCACACTGAAGGGGCTCTTGGTAAACACCATGGACTGGATTTTGTAATCTTTCATTCTGTTTTTTGTCCATAGCCTAACCTCAGGATCCTTTATTGTGGAGGAATCTTTATGTTTGGATGCAACAGAACTGCTTAATCTGATTTCAATAAATAAAAACAGTCTGTTTGTTCTCCTACCCGCTCACTGTTTGCTGCTCTTTTGCTCGGCGCATCACCACTTGGCTGCTCTCTGGGCCCCCTGCCTCTGTGGGTTTTCCACACCTAGTATCCTGAAAGTTTGAAGGTTTGAAGTTCGTGTGTTTTTATGTTTGTTTCTAAGACCTAAATGTAAAAAATATACATTGTTCTTCTTCATGGGTATTTGCATGTGACATCATTTAAAAAAAACCCTGCACTAGTTATTACACATATTTTCTTTGCTGCCCTTTCTGTTGGTTGCTTTCCGGACCCCCCTACCTCTGTGGATTTCCCCCACCCAATTGTGGCTGAAGACCATCCTGAAAGGATCCGGGTTTGAAGGCCTAAAATTTTTTGTTCTTTATGGGCATTTGTGCGTGATGCCATTTTTAAACTCTAGTAGTGATTATTATTATTACATATTTTATAAATGACAGTAACTGTGGTTCTGTGAAACATAGGAACACCCGACATCTGACTCCATGAGCATCAGCACAAAACGGGGGAACTTCCAAATAAGGAGTTGTTTTGCCATGTGATGACAGTTTAACATTGGCTCTGCCTCCAGAACAGATCCATACTGCTTGTGTTTTAAAGGTTAACGACAAAGAGTCATGGAAATCAAAGAAGAACCTGTAACCATGCCAACACCTTGTATTCTTAACCCATGGAACAGAGAGTAGCAGAGGAACAGAAACCTGAGAGCATTGATGGTTTATAGTATCAGAGAGGACAATAATGTCTTAACTGCACCACATTATTCATTCATGATTGAAGCCACTTATTCTAACCATCTTTCTTAGGGGTTACAAGAGTTTATCCCAACACTCATAGGGTGAAACAGAACACCCTGGACAGGTCACTAAGCAAACACATTCAGACACATGATCATACTTAGCATCTCCAATCTACATTATGTATTCACAGTACTGTGCAAAAGTCTTAACCACTCACTATTTCTTTATACTGTGCTTTTTACGACCTTATTGATGCAAAATCTTATTGTATCCTCATCAAACTGTCTTGTCTTTGACATACTGAGGATTTAGCTAAAGAAATGGGAACAAATGTTTTACTGTGACAGTCTGCAAAGTGCCTAAATATACAAGGTGCCTAGATAAAGGAGTTCCAACCACTCAGCATTCAGCACCACCAGTATACTGATCACCGCCTGATCATCTGGAATCATCTGCACCTGTTATTTCACTGGTTCAGGCACTAAGTTAAATGTCTGCTTGAATGATTCATACATAGATCACTGTGTGGCTTAACAAACAAAAAACATTCCTCTGAAACTAGTAAGGTTTCATAAGAGGTGACTTTTGTATTGTATTGTTTCTTTGGACTGTGGTTTAACAGCTTCCACTGAAAACCAATGAACATAAACATGCAAACTTCACACAGAAAGAAAAAGAATCAGTTGTGTTGTGAAGTAACATCCCTAACCACTGCGTCACTGTGCCCCCAACCCCTTCTTAAAAACCGTAGTCTACTGTATTCCAGCCCTTCTGTTGAGGTTAGGCTGCTGCCGGTTAAAATGAGACAGTTTTAAATAACATCTGCCTTGAAGTCTGTTCTTTTCATTTAAAAAGGAATAATCAAACGTCTGACTTCCATGCTAAAGTCAGGAGTGTGTGGGTGTTCTGATTTCTCAGCCAGTGACATATTGAAGTGAGAATTTTTTCCTCATGAAGCATTTTCTTCTGTCGCATGTTGGAGGGTTAGTCCTCTGAAAACAGCACAGATGGTAATAGAACTAATCATCAAAACAAAACAGGTTGCAGCATTTCTCCATTAACGCTGTCACTTCGGCAGTGGCAGAAGGCTGAGCAGATCCCACCAAAAAACACATTAAGGGGATAACGAGGACTGCGAAGAGTTCAAACATCAAAGAGACTCAGAAAGGTCAGGAAGACTCCTGATGTTTTCTGAAGCTTATCAGAGAAAAGGAGTAAAAAATAAAATAAACCATCAGCACACCATTGTTTACTTGTTATTGAAAATCCAGTTTTCACAAAGCAGAAAACATCAAGGGGCGAATGGCTGTCAGGGCTTGTAGTGTGTACTTTCTTTGGTGTGAGTAAATCAATTGTGTATGGAGGGGGAGAAAAACTTTTGTTTGTCTGGACTCGGCCCATATATTATGTAGCCTGCGTGTTTCATTTCTAAACAAACAGTAGACATTTGCATAACTTGACCTAGAATTACACAATATATCATCTGCTAATCGCAATATCGATCTATGCATAACTGATTTTGCCGAAGGCTTCAATATGCAAATCAGCCTCCAGTGTTTCTGACATGGTGACCAATCACAGCTCCAGGTGAGTTACCAGGTGTTCTGATGAATCGAGGTCTTCATGTAATCCAACAAAAGCCTAATTTTTACTCATTAAAGGTGCTGGTGAATTGGTACATGAATGGGCGGCTAAACTTTTATAATCAGAATAAGGTTAATGATTTTCCCTTTATGCACTGTATTAATGGGGGTCCTATATATACCATTTTAAGCAAAATGTATGCACTTTAAACCTTTTTAAGTCCAGAAAAGTGATGATATGGGCCCCTCAATATCTTGAAAAACATCGTCATAGCAGTAAAATTGCATTGCTGATATCTTGTCCATATACTCTAACTTGGCCAAATCCGTATGCAGGCGTGTGAGAATTATTGTTAAACTAAAGGCATAGCAATAGTGAATTGACATATTCCAACCCGCACCTGCTTGGAACGGCACACACTTATACCTGGATGCACACTTCCTTTTTAGTGGAGGTGCAAAGTGATTTTTGAAATTCAATGGCAATGCCTGCAAGAAACAACAGCTGCAGCAGAACTGTGAGCTGTCGTTGGTCCAAAATGCAAATAGTCTGCTATGCTAATGAATCATGGTATTGTTACTGCAGCAGAAAATATGTGCGCGGTCCTGGGCCGTGAATGGATGCGAAAGCTTGTACGGACAAATGGTCTTGTCATTTCTCACATCCATAGATCGAAATGTTTGTTGTGCCTGCTTTAGACTGAGGGACAGCGAGAGATAGATAGAGAGAGAAAGGTAGAGGGAGAGACAGAGAGAGACCGAGAGAGGGAGAGAAACAAAGAGAGAGAGAGCGTTAAACCCATTGTGGATAATTAAATCAGAAAATCGGTCCATTTTCCATGCAGTGGTCTGTGCGAAAGCCAGCTGCCATGGGCCATCACTAGTGTATGCTTGCAAACACAAAGCGATTGTCCCTCTGCATCTACAGTGCCGCTAACTTCCTACGCCCTCCGCCTCCCCCTCCGTCGCTGACCTGGTGGAGAGGGCAGGCCGGCTCAGGTGCATTCGGGGAGATTTAGCCTGAGAAAATGGACATATCCAGATTCAGCATGTGAGATTAGAACACTGGCAGGGGAGGCAATTAGTACTGGATGTCAGATTTTGTATTCCGTCCAGGTCCATACAAGCTTGAGACTGGCCGCCTGCCTCATAATTTTTCTGTTGTATTGATGAAAAAGTGCGAGAAAAGAAAGATAGCATCCCAAGCTTGAAGGCAGACGCTTTTCAGATTAACCTATTTTTCACACTGAACTTATTAACATAATTCGTGTTCTATTGTTGACTGAGCTTTTTTTTTTTCCAAACACATTTTTTTTATCTATCTGATTAGCAATGCAAATATGCTTCGCTGATAACACACTTTACTTCACAATCAGGTCTAAAACTGTCAGAGTTTTAGATATACAGAACAAATTAAAGCCTTACATGCAATGTCAGAGTGCCATTCTCCGATTTTTTGGGTCTATTGGAGCAGAGAAATCGCCAAGCTGTGCTGGACCACGAGTCTGCACTGAATATTGAAGAACCCTTAAATAATATTGAAGAACCTTAAAATAAAGATGCTAGAAAGGGTATTTTTGTGTGTGTGATGCCATTGAAGAAGCATTTTTTGGGTCCCAAAAAAACATTTCAATAAATAAAAGCACCATAGGAGTGTGAAGAGCCTTTTTAAAAGTGTAAAGAATCTCCAGGCAATCTAAATGTTCATTAAAAGGTGCCTCAAATTGTTAAAGAACCTCTGCAATATTTGAGGTTATAACTGAAATCTGTAATGTTTATTTAAATGTATTTTATGTGACTTAGTTCTAGGTTTTAATGATCTCTTTAAATTACTGTAACTATATCTCACAGACATTACTGAGCCCATTCACTACATGCTGTACTTGAATAACTTTGATTGTGACGAAGAATCTTAAATGTAGAAGGTACTTTGCCCTTTTCATGCAAAAAATTTTACAAAAGATTGTCTCTTTAGGAATCAAAATCTAAGAATCTACTTAAAGAACGATTCGAGGCCCTTAACACTGGAAAAGGTGTTTACCTAACCTAAGTCTTGGAGGACCTGCACATTTTAACGTGGGTGATCTGTACCATGCTGAAGCATGTTTGACCCCCAAAGTTCAGTAAAAAGTTTTGAAACACCTCAATCAATGTTTTTTCTTTGTTTCTATTCTATTCTACATTGTAGATTAATATGAGACAATAAAAAACAAAACAGAAAATGTTTTCTAATAAGGTAATGATGGACTGTTGTTTTTTTTTTTATTAGTTAAATATTTCTTGCCATAATGTGCAGTAGAATCGTAGTGGAACAGGATCACTAACTGTGGAGCAACCTGACTCACAACTGATGATCCCAAACACATTAAGAAGGCAAGAAATTCCACTAATGAACTCGATAAAAAACATCTATTAATTAAACACCATTCCAGAGCAAACCGCATTAATCAGATTGAAAAAATGCCAAGGGTGTGCAAAGTTGTCATCAGAGCAATAGGTGATGTTTTCAACATTTATCTACAACATAGCCAATAATAAAAACAAAGGAAATCGTTGAATGAGAAGGTGTGTCCAAACTTTTGACTGGTAGTGTACATCTGCTGTGATCATTAATGACGCCCAAGCACTGAATTCGAATGAGACTATCCCAAACTTGGCATTGATGGGCAGTTGATTGGACAGCATAGTGGATAAATGCCATTTCACCATATTTAGTCTGAGCTATTTTCACCATTAGCTGAAGTTATGGAATGCACACAGTACATCTGGCAGCTGGCTGGATGAAAAGTATAAAGCAGTAAGCAGTAAGTGTAAGAACACTAGAACATTAAATGCAATGTGAGCGCAGGCCAGCGAGGGATTAGAATGGTACAAGGCAACCGGGCCGAGCGTGTGAACATATTCCCTGCTTTTATACATCCACTTCAACTCAGGAAAGGCTTGTTAACTGGTTGATTTTTTAGAATAGGTGTGCTGGGAGGATGAAAAACTTCAAAGTATGCAGATCAAGAGGGTCTCCAGGACTACGTTCGGTAAACGCTAATGTAAAAGAACCACTTTTGGTTCCCTAAAGAACCTTGTTTAGGGCTTGCAGAGGTTCTTTCACCTGTGACCTATCCGCTGGAAGGTTCCTCACAGAAAACAAAAGTGATTTTTGTTCTTCGGCATCATTCGAGAGGATCTTTTCAGTACTTTTATCTTCAGGTGAAAAGTTCACTGCATCTCCTCAGAGTAGCGAACACATTTGAAAACAAGTCTTTGTTATCTTGGAAGGGTGTGCAGCATGTGCTCCCTGATGGAAAAAATTGTTTAATTCTCATGAATGGGACAAAGATGAAGCGTCTCACATTTAATCTTACGCTAAGAAGAGCACGGTAGATACGACAAGATGCATCACCCTCCTGCATTTTATCGTCCGAAATAATGCACATTAGGTTTTGATCAGACTAGGGCTTGAGAAACGTCTCGAATGAAACACACTCAGACTGATGGAATGCCAGAATTCTATTTTTTTCTTTATAACATTCTCATGTGATTCATGAGGAGCCTCTGTTGTAAATAGTCCTCTGGGTTTCTTTCGTTTTTTTTTTTAAAAAGTTCTGCTGAGCGTGAAGTCTGCTTCGTGAGAAAGCCTTTGGGAGCAGGCGGTAAGCAAAGCTCTCCGTTTCTGTGGCCTGGAAACATGACATGCTGTCAATCTAAGATGCCCGTGGGGTTTGTTTGAGTACTGTCCGGCTGTGTCTGACAAACATGCTACATTATACACCATCCTCTCAGCTCGCCACTGTCACACTTGTCAGCATGGTACAGCTTTTCATCGCCAAAAAAAAAGGAAAACCCTTGAGATTTCCCTCATTCTTAAGTTCCTGCCCCCACCTCCTTCTCCTCTTACTGAGCTGCACTGATTGTCTCGCTCTTCTCTGTTGTAGCCTGATTCTCAAGCAGGTGTCTCATTCCTTGGTGCTCTAAAGTAGTGTTTGCAGTGTTCTACCTCAGATTTTTGGGGTGCAATACATTCCCGTAATGTTTGCAGATGCTATATTTTCTGCTAGAGCCGTGCACACATGAAGAAATAGGATTTGGGAAGACAAGTTAACGTATTAATCCAGGACAAACCTTTACAGAACTCTCTATTATGATGCACTTTAATGGACTAAAAAATTCTCATGCAGCTTCTCCAAAGGTACCTTTATTTTTAAGACAAAGCCTTTACCTCCAGTTCACCAAATTAAAACAATCTCATATCATATCTCAGCTACTTGGAAAGTTGGGTAGAAGGCTTTGAAAAAGTACTCATGGCTGAATACTGAGTATGCTGTCTTATAAGTATTCAGTCTCCTTTCATTATAATGCGCAAAAAGAGTAACTTATTCAGAATACATTTACATCTTAAAGAGGCACATGTGAACTAGTTGTGCTCTATAGTTATTCATCAATATTACAATCACTCTTCCTCTGTGTTATGGGTTAGTGCTTTCCCCTATGTCATTTATTAATAATAATTATAAGAAGAAGGATGTAAGGAACATGGTGTGGAGCAGGATGCAAACGTGAACTGCGATTTATTTAAAGAAAATGCGAAAACGGGACACGAAACAAGAGATAAATAAAACGCTGAACTAATGCAAAGCTAATTAAGAGAAAAGTGAAACAAATGAAACAAAATGATAGTAGAGGAAAACAGAACAGAGATGAACAAGAACGGTCCAGGGCAGAACAGAGATAAACAAGATGGACTAAAACAGAACAGGGCAGGACTGAACAAGACAGGGTTAAACAGGGACAACGCAAACAGGAATCCAGGATCAAAACAGAGCAGAGAAACACTGTGACAAACCATAGAGCCAAAATCAAGCTTAGAAACACAGTGGCAAAAACAGAGAACCAACAAACAAGGAATATAGACACAGACTCATATACTATTGGGTTTATGTACTAAACAGAGACTGGGAAACGCCTGGGGGCGTGGCTAAGATGGGGTGGGGCTAGGATGAAGGCAAGGCTAAGAAAAACAACAAATACACGGAAACACAGACACAGGGCAGGGGTAAACGAAGACATAGGCAGTGGATCAGGGGAGAATACAGGAGAACAGTGCAAATGTTACAAAGAAATTTGAAATTTTGTAATAATTCATTGTATGTTGTGTAATAACACCTCACTCGGTTTGCTCCATTAAAACAGTAATGGCCATGTGTCAATGCATTCAAATGATTTGACATGTAATTAAATGTGTAAAAGGAAATATCCAAACATCTGCTATACCATCTCTTTGAATTATTGGTACCTGACAAATTATTACATTTCTTTGTATTGTTTTTCATTTGCATTTCCTTTACATAGCAACATTTTTGCCTTTTACTGTAAAGTTTACTTTTGAAGTTTCTCTGCATTAACCCATTCACTAAGTGAAGCAGAGAATGAGTCATTCAATATGATCCCAGATGATCAGGCAGTGATCAGTATACTGGTGGTGCTGAATGCTGAGGGGTTGTAACTCCTTTATCTAGGCTCCTTGTATCTTTAGGTAATTTGCAGTAAAACATTTATTGTATTTAATCTATTCAATATACCATAGATAAGACAGTTTGACAGGAAGAAATAGTATTTTTGCACCAACTAGGTTATTGAAGCTAAATGAGAGGTGACTCTAATCTTTGGCACTGTGCTGTTTATATCCTTATCCAAGCTATCGTTTTTATGTAGTAGCTTTTAGAAACGTCTAATTGTCACAAATTCTGACTCAGTTCGCACTTTTAGAACAATACATTTACATCCACTCTGAATGAGTTTGTACACCTTGACAATAAAGTTATGCAGAAATTTTGAAAAATTGATTGAATTCCCCTTTCGGGCACTGACAAACACAAGAGAGCTCATTTAAATACATGTCAGCAGTGTAAAAAGCGACCCAGCTTTTAATAGCACACATTTTAACATTCCTGTCTTTAAACAACATTAGCATCATATTTCACTTTAGGGAGAAGAGTGAGACTGATACAGTTTGTTTATTTGACATTTATCTAAGTGAAGGTTTGCATATTCATGAGATGTGTTTTATGAGGCCCATGAATATGCGCTTTGATCAGGGTACAAACACAGCACCTACCCAACAGCACCGCAATCTATTACACGTACAACAGACGGAACAAGAGTGAGACTATTTGTCAAGTTAAGTGCTTAGAGCATGAGATGAGTTTAAAAAACAGGCATTCGTGACTGTCAAAGGTGTCCATAATTTCAAGAGTGTTCCTAAACTGTAATCAGAATAGAAAAGAAACAGTAAAATCACTCAGTGTCCCACGATAGATGGCGGTTTTGTTTGAGCATGTGACACCAATTTCGGTGAAATGGGTTTCATGATAATATGATTGAGAAAACATGCTGCTGATGATAAAAGACACTGACATCAAAGATGAAAGTAAATTCACCGCAATCCTGCAATTATTCTTACTGCAGAATAAATGCGCTTTTTTAATTATTATTGTAATTTTTAAATCCCATGTGACTCAGTTGTACTGATTAAATTCATTTAAGGAGAACATAACAGCCGAGGCATTTCTGAATAGGAATTCGTTTGTTTGTGAGACATGGAAGCTATTTTTGTCTGGACAGACATTCTGACTGAAAATTTGGGATTTGCAGTATGACAAGATGTCTGCAGAGTTGGCTTGCATTAGTACTGTAGAGAAACTGCAGAGGTGTCATTTACAGCCATGGTTTCTTCAGTCCTGGTTGTTTGTTGGCTTGTTTTATTTATTTCTCTTTTTATTTCTCTTTCATGTTTAGTTCACTGAAGGCATTAAAGCATGTCGAACAAATAGCATTTGCATGCATCATTAGAACTGACAACACACGGATCGGCAAATTTATTTCAGTGCAATGCCAAGTAAAAAAGCAATATTCCAATAGGGATACTGGTACGTTAAACCCTGTTCACTTGAAAAGGTGAAATCTGGGTGAAAACTGTAACTTCTCTTTGTTCACTGTTTAAAACCACAATTACATATCAATTACATATCAATTACATATCAATTACTTTATGCAATAGTAAATAGGTCATTAAATGTTGTCTGATTAAATGCTTTTATCCCACAGTCCTCACTAATGTGTTACTGGGAGTTTGCAGTAAATCTGAAGGGTCATATTAATTTCATGCAACCATATATAAATATAAACAATTACTTCCTTGAGCTATGTAGATATGTAACCTAAACAACTCTATGCAACCTAATTAATTACAAAATGTGTTAAAAATGAAATATAAATATGCTAAACACCTTTTGGTGACACATAATAATCAGATTTTCAGCTGTGATAATGATGGTTGGCAGTGAGGCCTGAGTTTTTTTGCAGGAGTGGGAGTGGAGGAGTTTTTTTGCGGGTCAACCGGTGACAAGGCAGTATTCTGGGTCCAAGTCATGTGGCTTGAGTCCATACTTCTGTAAGAAAATAAGCCTGTAACTTCTTTATTTACTGAATGGGAGCCACAAAGTGCATAACAGTGATGACACCATGACTGAAAACAACAATTTTGAATTTGGAAAAAGTATGATGAATGAGAAAGCAATATGAAATATAATGAATGAAAATAACACAAAGGCAATTCGGTAAGGTTAAGTAATATATGTGTCTATGTTACTGACTATTTTTTAAGCAATGAAAATTGTAATTAATATTTCCACATCTTAAAGAATCTGCCCATCTAATAGCTTCTGCTAATCTTTCACATAGGTTGGATGAAAAAGAAAAAAAGAGGTGAAAACAACTGTTATTGTCAGAAAAATCTTCTTAATTTGTAGACCTATTCATTCCTTTGGAAAAAGCACTTTTAGTGGGAAATTTCTCTCATTGACACAACGAGGTATTTGACCTTCAAATGTTTGAATATTGAATCTTTCTCATAAGAATGCGGGTTACTTACTATATTTTGCCTAATCACGAATAGCTGCTTGTATGATTAAAAGTGCCTGTAACACTTCCCCTGAATGGTCCTTGTCTGCGTGTCCAAATCGTCACCATTCCAGTTATTCGTCCACTCCCCGTCCAGTATCTCCTTTCATCTGGTACTTTCCAGTCACCCATACACTAACAGTCACCTGTCCAGTCTTGCATCCAGCCATCTGTCCAGTTCCTTGCCCAGTCACCTGTTCCTGTTCCTCTTGATTAAGTGGACAATGTTTGAGAGCAGCTTTTTCTACCTAATAAGATGTGCCCTGTATCTGGTACATGCAACCAGATCTCCACATGTCCCTGTGATCACTCAAGTAAAGTCTCTGCTCATAGAGCCTTGCCTCTCAATGCTTCTATACTTTAAGGCATTCATTTTCAAATATTGAACCTGTACAGACTTGTTCAATAGCACATTGCCCATTAACTGGTGTGACGCTGTGAGCTACAGCAAATGCCAGTGGTGGATGAGTTGGCAGGCAGATGTGTAATGATACTGCAACACAATGTTATTAATACCAATAAGGCACAATATGTGTTTCAGTTACACCATGTCATAGCATTATAAATTAATATCTGAGTTGTACAACAGCAGCTTTGAAATGTTTTATTGCACAACGACAAAAAACAGGCTTAAGGCAACAAGCTGTCATTAACTGTGAGGGCCTCCACACAGCGCTTTCTATTAATTGGTCAAATATTTAGCCTAAGGAACTAAAACAAAGACCAAAACTTAACAGGAACTGTTATAAATGTATGCTGCAAACTGATGGAAACCTGGCAACCTACAAAACTCCTGTCTTGTGCTGGATCGGTTCTCATTCTGGTCTCAACAAGCCAGAGGCTGCTGCATCATTTTGCATTCTTGTTGATGTCATCAGGCAGACAGGGCCAAGAAAGTATTACAGTATTTTTAACTGCAAAATTACAAAACAGTGTGCAGAACAGTGCGTGGATACAAAATATGATGCCATTTTCATCGGCCCTATCATAAGCAAATGGCACAATCCTATTTTGTGTTTGAAAATTGTATCATAAACGCTGCCCATCACTGGGTATGAACATATCAGGCACAATGAACTACATGGAGCAGTTCCAGAGATTTGGTAAATGTGCTGTTGCAGCCCAGTTTTGTAGCGACTCTGTTTCCAGAGATGTTAGTATGAGCCATCCAAACACACAGTCATCATGTGCTTCAGGCTGCTTGTCTCTGGAAAGCTGCAACAGTAGCCCAAGATAGAACTTCATCTGTAAGCAAGAGAGGTAATCTGGACAAACCAGAGGTAGATCTCGACCTGTGTGCACCGCAAGAATCCACTGTGCTTCACTGTATGGGACAGTCCATTGTGTTACTATTAATGTTATAAAACCTTACATCGGTATTATGTGACAGTTATTATTAGAGCTGTATAGTCCTGGTAGTCCTAACAACTACATGGTAATTTCATAAACGAACGTAACTAGCACAAACTTCACAAATAACCAAAATAACGAAAAAAGAACGTTCCTGTCCGAGAGCACCATGGTGGAGTATTAACTTCATTTCTGGTAGAATCTTAGTCTGTTTGCAGCTCTTAAAGTAAGTTCAGGTTTATTAGTGTCACAATTCACCAAATGCAGAGTGTAAAAACAAAGAAAAAATGCCTTTATGCCAAAGGAAAAGTTTCCCAAAAAACAGAAGCAGGCAAACAAATAGAAAAATCAAAACCGAATAGGCAGTCCAGGAGGCAAACAAATCCGAATCAATAGGCAAAGAACTCGGGTCCATAAAAGACCGCAAGAACAGTCGATAATCCTGAAAGACAGTCCAACGGGTTATTAAAACAACTAGGGGAAAGACGAGAGTCAGGGTCGGGTAAACTAGCAAAACAGGTCAGAAAAACAGACAAGAGGCAAAAAACCGCTCAGTATGCAGAGAGATCCACTGACAATACTTCGCAATTTGACGCAAGCAAACCGTATTTATTTCGAAAGTAGTGCTGTGCATCTAAAACTTGTGAACTAGATCTACTCGTAGGAACTATATATGTTTGTTCTTTACTAGTATTGTCTGGGAGTACCTGGGTGGAAATCACAATATAGTCACTGGTATGGGAGGACATTCTGTTTTGGCTTGAACCAAATGTGGTCCTCCGTCTATAGCAGCATGTTAACCCCCCAGTTCTAGTCACCCCTTTTGATGGCTTGAAGGAGGATTAAATACGGTTGTATGGTGGTCATCATTACTGTTACAAGCTTCTGGTCCACTGAAGTAATTACATGCCATGCCAAAACCATGAGGTGTGATAAACTGCAGATGAAAACACCAACAAACAAACACTTCCTTAGGGTTGAGAAGCATCATTTTTATTTTGAGGGGGTTAATATTGTGGTGTTGCTTCAGTTAAAGGGGGTCCTCAAGTTATGACACAGATTCATACCTATGACAATGATGTAACCTGATTTTTGGTGTTAGTCAAAACATAATCATGATCTAGAACAGGGGTGTCAAATTCCGGTCCTGGAAGACCAGTGTCCAGGACAGTTTTGTGGTTCTCCTCCTCAAACACATTCACTAAACCGAGTGTTAATTCACAATTAACTGCCGAGGTGAACCAGGTGTTTCTGAACAGGGAAATCAAAACATTTGGGACCACAGCCCTCCAGGACTGGAGTTCGTCATCCCTGATCTAGAACATAAAAACACAACTACGCCACCGAAAAGGAAAAAGACATAAATATACGGTTCTTGCACACAGTACTGTAGTAACAGAATAAATGATGACAAATTAGTGCAAAATCACTTTTAATGGTCCAAACTGGGGTGCTGGGGGCGCCAATTCCCTCACTGCACACACTGCGTATTCTCCCACCACATGCAACAAACTAGTTATGGGAGTGAATGCCATAAACTCGAAACGTTGTATGTCGATACTGTTGTAACCCAGTGACCCCCTGTATTGGCATGGCATTTGCTTCTTATAAGAAACATTGAAGTTGGACATTATTGAACTTAAACAATGGAATATAGGATGAAACATAAACAGCCCTTTGGAAATTTTTCTTCAGTCTTAACAGTGCATCCAACAGCACAATGTTTCCTTGCTCACGCTCTCAGGACATTTGGTGCTTAAGTTGTCCCTAAACACTCATGAAAGGTCTTTGTGGAGAATGGAGGAATGGAATGAATAAATGGTGTTTGGCTCAGAGTTAGGTGAGTTCCGTCAGGTCTGGTGGGAGAAACCGTTATACTTTATTCAGCACACAGGTATGTCACTCTGTGTAAGACCATCTGCCAACTGCTGTAAATGTGAGTTTTAATGTTCTAATAGAATCTTCAAGACATTAAACTCTGGGTAAAAACTTTGTGATGGGCAAAGATTTTTGGCTTGGTCCTCCATTTATAGCAGCATCTCAACCACCCAGTTCGAGTCAGTGATTTGAAGAAGCTGTTGTTGTTGGCTGAAATGGATAATTGTAGTTTTCAAATTCATTTTTTTACTCTAAACCTCAGTGAATCGACACCACCTCTGTGAATTGCTATAAGCAGTTTTTGGCAGGATCAGAGATATCAAGGTGTTGATGTACAGTACTGTGCAAAAGTCTTGACCCATGCCTCCTTTTATTAATATTTTGCAATGAATCACCTTGTTGATAGAAAAATACCATTTGGTGGCTGTCAAACTGTATAATCTTTGGCATATTGAATTCAATGAATTCAATTATAGCAATGGAAACAAATGTTTTACTGTGACAGGCTGCAAAGTGCATCAAGATACAAGGAGCCTAGATAAAGGAGTTCCGTCCACACAGCATTCAGCACCACCAGTATACTGATCACCGCCTGATCATCTGGAATCACCTGCACCTGTTTCTTCACTGGTTCAGGTCTTAAGTTAGATGTGCTTTGTTCTGCTAGAATGATTTATACATAGGCCACATGTGGCTGAACGCTGTATTGGATGATATACGGTTGTACGGTGGTCTACCTTGTGCAGTATTACTGTTCGAAACTCCTGTTCCACTGATGTAATATCAGTTCTACCTGCCATGCCAAAATCATGAGCTCTGGTAATATGCTGATGAAAGCACAAACTAATCAAATGCTGTTTTAGGCCAAAATCAGCCCTAGTCTGTGCAGCACTTGCCAGAAAAGCGTTGAAAAGCAGCCTCTAAATATTGCAACAAGTGCCAAATAGGGCAAGCAAAACTTGCAGCCTGCCAAAATACAGCAGCAGTACCATGTAAAAAAGGCACCATTCTAGAGAGTTTACGACTTAAATAGGCGAAAAACGAATACTGTACACACTTTCCCCAGATGTAGCTGATCAGACAGTCCAGATTTAGCTTCTTTAGAAATGGATCTAAGAGGCTAACACTGCTAACAAACACTAGAAGTCAGAATTATTTACATAAATGTATCCCCAGAACCTTCCCCTTCCAAAGCTTCTTGGCTGAGGAATACAATGGAAAGACAAAACAATGTATTATTGCTTTGTCTTTCCATTGTATAGTACAGAACAGTACTGTAACGTATTTGATTGGACCCCTCAATCTATTAAAATCAAAGAAATGCCCAGATACATTTGGAGATCAGCCAAGACACATTTGGAGTCCTGACTTAACCTCAACAGTTTAGCACTGGAAGTAAAAGGCTAATGCAGCTAAACACATAGCCTCATTACAAACACTAGAAGTCGGTCGACACTGAAGTTGGTGCCCATCAGAAGGTCACACAAACCAGATGGTCTTTACGCATTTGTCCATTTGCTTGCTTGTTCATGAATACGCCCATCACACTGAAAAAGAAAGCACAGAGGGCAGGAGAACAAACAATCTGCTTCATCAGGCCAACTCAGGAGTAGGAGTGCTGATCCTAAATCAGTTTTTGTGAAGATGACCATCATAAATATGAAGGAATCTTTTCCAAGATCAGTTTTCCTTACGACTGCTTTGTGAATAGCAGGGCCTTCACCACAGCGATGCAGGACAGTTTTTCCCCAGGCTATCAGACTCTGTACAACTGTACATAACACACACACACACACACATATACACACACACCCACACACACTCTGCACTGAACTGCTTCCTTTCTCCCAATGACACACAGCACACACACCATACTGTTCTTCCATAAACAAACACAACCCTCCTACTGCCACTGTAAATACCAATTATTTATTATATCCTGTACTTTTTTGTATTTTTTTGTACCTTAATGGGGTTTTTTTGTTGCATTTTTTGCAAACTTTGCAGACTTTTCTTTGATTTTGTGCTTTGTGTTGCACCATGATCCTGGAGGAATGCTGTGATCCTGGAGGAATGTTGCTGTCCTGGAGGAACACTGTTTCATTTCACAGTGTAATATGAATACAGTATTAAGAATGCATATGGTGGGGTGGTGGTAGCCTAGTAGGCAGGATACTTGCCTCTGGACCAAGAGGTCATGGGTTCGAATCCTACCTTCAGCATACCACCACTGGGTTCCTGAGCAAGATCCTCAACCCCAAGCTGCTCCAGGGAGAATGTCCCCTGCTATATACTGTAAAAATAAATATTTAATTGAAATGATTGAAATGATACTTCACTTTGCTTTACTGCAGGAATTGAAAAGAAAATCAGAACCTTGGAAAGTCCTTCAGGAAGCCTGGGGAACTGTTCCTCAAGACAACATAAAAAATACAAGAAAAATGTGAAGACACGACTTTAGCGCTGAAATGTATTTTTTATAGGTGACTACTGAGTGGATCTCTACTGGGTGGGTGAAGGGGGCGGACAGCTGTATAATCAAATGTCAGTGGGTTAATCAGCTCAGTAAAGTCATGGGGTTTTTTTCTTTACCTTCTGCTTTGGAAGGTCACCAGACTCCATCAGGGCGAACACAGACCATTAAAAGTAAAAGCGCATGAATCCAGCGCTGGTTGGGTCCCGGGTCGGCTCTCCTGGATCAGAGGGCACGAGGGACTCCTGTATTGGCGAGGGGTCTTCACGTGTCAAAGGCGCGCGCGTGGGCGGGGTCCAGCTTGTCGCGCGCGCTGCGCTAGCGGCACGGGCGGCTGAAGTGGCACTTTTTACCCAGCACTGTCGCGCGGCGCGCGTGTATGCGTCCCTCTCTCTCTCTCTCTCTCTCTCTCTCTCTCTCTTTCTCTTTCTACTTGCATCCTCTCTCTGTTCTGTCTCTACTTCTCTCCCCCTCTCTCTCTGTCTCTCTCTCCTTCCCCCTTCTCCCTCCCTCTCTCTCTCAGAACGGGGTGTCAGTGGTCTCCTGACCGAAGGAAATTCAGCCTCGTGCTGCGGAGTTCATGCCATTCCTGCCTTGAATCCGCGCTCAGCTCCCCCACCTCCCTCACACACACACACACACACACACACACACACACACCACTCACTAACATACACGCACACACTCACACGTACACCAGACACACATACACACACCCCACCCGCTGGATAAGGACACCGCTTGGAGAAGAAGGGGGTTAAGAAGACGCGAGACGCGCGAGACGGAGCCGGAAGAATATGATGCTGAAACAACACCTGATTTTCGTGCTTTACAGCATCTGCGGGAGCGTCATTAAAGGTGAGACGCAGTTTATCATTTGTTGTTTATTATCATCATCATTACCATTATTGCATTTTGGGCGTGGTGGGAGTTGGGTGGTGTCTTTCCTCGCGCTGAACACACTCAGAAGTGTGTTCTTGGGCTGCACCCGTCTGTATGTGTGTGGAACAAGTTCATCGTGCAGTATCGCGCCCCATGACACCGCATATTTCAGGGTTTTTCAGGGTTGCTTGTCGCGCGTGTGTTTTTGCCCTGGCGTGGGAAGTTGAGGTGGAGAGCGTAGTGTGTGTGTTTATGTGTGTGTGTGTGTGTGTGTGTGTGTGTGTGTGTGTTTGGGGGGGGGATTATTTTTGTACACTTTCAGAGCCTCTAAAACACAGCAGTCCAATAAGGCATTAGGCTGATTCAGACTTTTCTGATCACACACACACACACACACACGCACACGCTCATACACACACATTTGATTTACAGTAAGACTCAGTGTGTTTTTTCTCACCCCGGTCTGCAGGGAGTGGCGACTGCAGAGCTCGTGCGTTATTTGTTTATGATCGTTATTTATTATTATTTAGAGTGTATAGTACTATCATTGCTAGAGTGAGTGATTGAACTTGGTGCTGCGCGCGCCTATCAGATCGTGGCATTTGCAGCAGTCTGCATCTTGGGGTCGTCGTAGCATAAGCGTGAGAATTTCTCGTGCTCGACCAGCAGCGCGGGACACTGAGGCTGGAGGTCTCGTGCATCACCAGGACCTGACCAGAGAGCCTGTAGTTTTTTGTCACTGCAAATAAACGCCGCTTGTACGTGGCTTGAATGTCAAAAGCGCCAACCTGCACTGTAATAGGCAACGTTTCTTTTTTACACCAATGCAAACACAGGGGCACCCTATCCTGACTTAACCCGAATCACTCTGGCTCTAAGGTGCTTCATGCATCCACTCCATCTCCATCTAGTTCACTAGGGCTTTTTGATATTGACAAAATATCAGTATTGTGATTTTACTGCTGCATATATATGCTATTATGATGCCTTTCAAGGTATTAAAGAACCCACATCATTACTTTCACCCCCCAGCCTGCAGTCCATAAACCTGTTTTCAAATCATAGTTTTGTGATGTCACAAAACCCACACATAAATATCCATAAATCTCCTTATTCCAGCTGCAGCAGTTTAGCCCCGTCCCTCCATGCACCGACACACCTTTAATAGTTGTTGGATTACAGGAAGAACTTGATTTGATCAGAAAACTTAGTAACTCACCTGATTGGAACCCCAGTCAACGACTCATTTGCATATTGCAGCCTATCATTATTGCAGAGACCGACATCACAATACTGATTTGGAGATGATATTGTGCAGCCTTAGGGATCGGCCTGTCCGTTTAGGCTCCTTGAGGCTGAGCGAATGCTGCTTAATAATGACCAGATGTCCTCCTTGGCCATGGGGCTGTGGAAGAGAGTTCTAATAGAAGACTTTACCGAGATCACAATGTCTGAGTGCATAAAAGACAGTAATGCATTC
Source organism: Brachypetersius gabonensis (assembly GCA_037577145.1). Taxonomy (NCBI): domain Eukaryota; kingdom Metazoa; phylum Chordata; class Actinopteri; order Characiformes; family Alestidae; genus Brachypetersius; species Brachypetersius gabonensis. The sequence goes on from JBBJLR010000001.1 coordinate 24,014,400, forward strand.
TGAACGCGGCACCTGGTCAAATGTCTCTCTGCTGACCCGTCCATTAGTGCACAGGAACCATTAGCAGAATATTAACACTGGATAGGAATTCATGTTTTAATAATGTAAGTGAGCGGGGCTTCTCCCGTAATCCATCTCCATTCAGGTGGGGAAGAGTTTTTATTAGAGATTATTACTTAATGTATTATTCTATTCCTTATTATTTTAAAAGAGTGAAATTCGCGAACCTGGTTATCACCCGGACTGTTTTCTCAGCTCGATGACTCAGCTTTTGCGGAGATATCAGAAAATCACAAAGCGATGACTCATGCAATGTCATGCAAAAATTTGAACCCCCCCAATCTTTTGTTGATTGTCTTTTACAGGGAGCAAAAAAAAAAACCAGTTTTGGCAAGTTTTAAATCACATATTTTATTTTTAATGGTCCTAGAGTGTGTTGTTACTACGGAGGATATGTACTTACTGTCACTTAGAAAATCATCTCGATTTGTAATTTGACCTTTTATTGCTACTTTTACGTATGTAATATATTAATCTCATGCACTTCTACCCACCCACAGTGATCAGTGACATCATCTTCATCACCTTCTTCTCGCCCTGCATGTTTTTCTAATTAAAAAGTACTACTTTTTTGAGCTTGTTTGAAATAAGAGACATAACCTTTCCCTTTCTATTGTTAACCTTTTCCTGATATGTTTTTTTTTTTTTTTAATTAAGTCAACCTCAAAGTACTTTATGGCATTTGTTTTTATGGCTCCCATCTCCCAGCTTTATCTGGTGCTTTATGCTGTGGCATGTCAGCAATAACCGGCTGTCAGTGGCTTTGTCCCTCATCACTCTACAGTCCCCGAGCATCGCCGACTGTGTGATGTAGATTATTTTCACCCACGCCTGCTGCTCACGCTGAAGCACAATCAGCAGCCCACACTGAGATTTTGGTAGAAGGATGAAGTCTGCTTTCACGGTTTGCATACAATCTTTTTTTCTCCCCACACTGGCTTCATTTAAATTAGCATGGCAACCACTAAATGAACTCCCAGTCCCACAGCTACAGTACACACACTTACAGTACACACACAAACACACTCTCGACTCCGTAGTTGTTTGTATGTCAGCTTGTTTATTCCTTGCGTTAACATTCGCCTTGCATCATATCTGGGTGGTCAGATTCCTTTAAACACTTTCCAACCCCAGTGTGACCAAATGTGACCCTCTTTTTATGGCTGTAAATAAAGACCAAACGAGGCCGTATGTCTTTACTGCTTCACTTACAGTGACCTACTATAAATTAGGCTTCTCACTTTGTAATACCTGTCATACTTTGAAAAGCCCTCGGCGCAAGAATGCACTTTTTGAGGGCCTCCAGCCTCCAAAGGAGCTCTATTTTTATCCATTCACTTACCAGTCAAACTAAAGATATGCACGGCCTCTTATGGAACTGTTTGCAGATAAAGAAACCACACTCAACATGCTCTGTTCACATTCACAATTAATAGGTGACCCATTTTTACATTCAAAAATAAAGAGCAAATTAACTTATGCATCATTACTGCTTCACTTACAGTGTCCTACTATACATTTCTCACCTGCAAGAAGGTTCTTTTGGGGAGCCTCCAGCCTCCAAAGGAGCTCCCTTATAATGCGCATCCTCTTATGTAACTGCATGCACATCTAGAAACCACACTCAACACGCTCCCTTTACACTTGTGTTGAATGTGGTCACTTTCAAATGTGGTTTGAGTGATCTGATCATAATCTGATCACCGTGAGTCCTGGTTGGGTTTACATCTCGCTTTTCATGTGGTCAAGTGAAGTTTGAAGGTCATTTGATCTCCAAAAACATGAAATAAACAGTCCTTCTGTGTCCCACTTGCTTTCTTGAATGTACATTTCTATGCTCCACCCACCGATGTGTCCTTTTCAGTTCAGTACCTTTACTGTGTAATGATGGAGGTGCCAACTTAGTGAGCTATAGATTAAAAAACGCCTCCCTCATAGTGATAATTATGAAATATATGCAAAGCTGCTACAGTTGCCCATTAAACTGAAGGAGTCTTTTTACAACATGCTTTGAAGGTTGTCCAAACTTGCAACCATAGCTACAAAAGAATCCACTCACGAGCAGATCACAGATAGGTCAGCTTCATTTTTTGCGCAAAATATTTCAATTGACAAGAATTAACACATCCGTTTTTGTCCTTTTATGTGTTGCTCGATGCTATGAAATTTCTTTTGAAATGATGTCTGAGCAGAAGCAGACAGACAGCTTTGCTTTTTAAAATGGGCTTCATTAGAAAAGTCATGACATCCATTTTAAAACATCAAGAAGCAACACATGAAAAATGTACTCAATCTAAAGGCTCAGCATCATAATCAATGATATAAAATATAAAATTTTAATTTAACTGGGTGTTTAAAGCAGAGTTCTGTTCAGCTCCCATGTCCATTGTTGCTGGTCTTTTCCTTTGGGTTTTACTGTCTTATTTTAATTTCATATCTTGGTTATGAAAATGATATTTGACATTTGTTTGACCTTTGTGATTTACAGTTGAATCATGTTGTAGAGTCTGGCAGATTGCAATTACCTTGAAATCATTTCAATTGCTAAGGATCTTTTATCTTTATAATATATGACTCTGAAAGACTCATGCTGGCATAATGTGTAGTGCTTGCCTGGTCTGCAAATCAAACCCCAGTGTGAGGCCAGTGGTGTTATCCACTATGCTATACAAACACCTACTAATTAAAAGTGCCCTACATAATAGATTTTACATTTACATGCACATTGAGTTCTACATCTAGGCTATTTTTGTCCATATTTTCACTGATCATTTGCAGTTGAACAAATAACACTTAATCAAATAGTGATGTTTGGTTGTTGCATCTGCATCCCACTGTGATCTCATAGCAACTCCATCTCATGGCATATCTCACAATCAGCCTGCTGACACTTGTCAACTACATCATGTGCATAGTCTCATATTTCTTAAAACTGAAAAAGGCCACTTTCCTTCACCCAGCCAACAGTGTTAATGCACCGAGGATGATTATTCTCTCAGATTCCTCGTGTCTGCTGCTCTTTTTCCTGCTGAAACGAACAGTGTGTCTCTATTGTTTCTAATTGCTGTAGAAAAAAAAAAAAACCCTTGCTCAGAGCCTTACAGTACTTTCGGGACCAGACATTTAGGTCAGAGTTTCATCTACCACTTCTGTGTCCTTCTCAGTTCAATTCCCACAAGGGGAGGCTTCTTCCCACCTTAGTTAGTGACTTGCAGAAATAGACATTTGTAGCAAAGACGTAATGTGGCATACAAATTGGACCTGAGGGACTGAAAAGCCCATCCTCAATCGGAACTCTTCAGAGACGCCTGAGGGCCTAACTAAACATGTGGATGGATCCTGTGTCACTGGAACGCTTAGACTAGCCGTTGCAGCCAGCGCCAGCTTATCGGAGCGGTTTTTGACGTGCGGCCCGTGACAGAGGAAGACGTTTTATTTGCCGTCCAAAGAAGCCCCCCTCCTCTACTTTGGAGGTTCAGCTTATCCTGGAAGAATAGGCTCTAAGCCTCTGAGTGCTGGCCATGGAGCCAGACTATAAATAATCCAGTAGAGGAAGGAGGCTCTGAGCGCGCATACACCGAGCTTTGCTGCTTTGTGCTAACTGACAGATCTACATCTACACGGATCCATCAGAGAGAGCCAAAAAACGACGCGATGCGAGAGACACACTGGGCAGCAGACGTGAGCCATGGTGCTGACAGATAGCATTTTTTTTTCTCAACAAAGCAGGTTTATTTTGTGACTACTTACATGGTTTCACGAACGTAATTTGGGCTCCTTTGCCTATCCTTAAGATGAATGGCCTTAATATATGCCAGGATTTTATCTCACTCATTCACTAACAGGACAAAAATCTAGCTAAGTGTTGAATGAGACGTGAGGACATGGCGTTCCTCCCATCATGCACATCTAAAGCTCCTATTAGACTTCAGATGAATGGGCCTTAATGTATGTTATTTATTGGCTGACATTAAAAGTACAGGGATTTGTGAATGGGTGCGTCAATTCACACAGCAAGCGAAGGGCTACATTCATTTGCTGAATGAATGATGAGGGCGCAGAGGTAGTAGATGCATATATTTATTTATTCATATTTACTTTTTTAAGACTCAGGTAGGGTCAGAGTACTGGTTAGCAGACCCTCAATGGAACAGCAGAAGGAAAAAATATGGTCAGGTTTTCATTCAGACAAATCCGTGCAAGGTTAACTAGCAAATTAGTAAATGCACGTGAGAGAGTGTGGCTGCATGTGTGTGTGTGTGTGTGTGTGTGTGTGTGTTTGTGGGTGGGTGGGTGTGCATGCAAGTCACTACGTTGGCTGGCAGACCTCACCAAATGGTAGAAACATTTCAAAATAGAGCAAACATACCTGACCTTTGAATGACCTCAATCATGCGTGCATAATGAACACTTGATTATTTTGCAACTGCTCCAAAAACCTAAAGGGAATGTGAGGCGTAAATCCTATAAGGAGGGTAGCAGAGAGGAGGATTGTCTGCAGCAAGCATATCTGATATACTGATATTTGTGCTTAGGTGGGGCTTGTGAAAGGAGGGAGTGAAAACATGCTGTAATATTATTGGTTAATGCAATTTCCCCTTGCCTCTTGGACAAGGTCACGTCAGAAGGCTAATTCTCTAGATGCAAGAAGGAAGTATTTTGTCTTTTGAACGATACGGCACAAGGAATGGTGCTTAATATGGCCAAGGGCATGAACCAACATGGTTAGGAAGGTCCATTTAGATTTCAGGTCGACTTTTAATCTATGTCTGCCTGTTATCTCACAGAGTGAACATCTCAGAATGGGTGAGTCTGAATGGGCATATTAATTCACGTAGCGAACGAACGGCAGCATTAATTCACTGAATGAATGGCGAGGGCATGGAAATAGGCCCTGTCTGTTGGATACTGACCCAGGCGGCGTCCTCCAGTGTTTGATGTAAGTGATTAATCCAGAAAATGGTACAATTAATCTCTCTCTTATAGCCGGGACCATCACGGCCGAACATAACTGCGCGGCAAGAGGTACGAATGACGTCGTTGTCTCCATCAGCTGTAATGAGGTTGTTCGCAGAAGATTCAGATGTATGTGCAATTAAAGTAGTGTGCCTCTGAAAGACTTCCTTAATGAAGAGACGTATATTGCTTGCTTGAGGAGGCCATAATAACTCCACTGATAAATAGTGCTGTGACATCGTCAGTTAATAAGATCACCTAGCTCTGGGCAAGCAGACGTGATAATTAGCTTCTCTTCGGAGCCCGCAGACACAAAAAAGACAGTGAGATAACGATTATATTTGAGTTTTTGATGTTTAATATTAGTATTTTTTTTTCCTGAAGTGGAGATAAATCAGGGAAGGTTGCTTTCAGAGTCACTCAAGATGAGCTAGTTTTCGTCCCCTGTTAAAATCTCATTTCCAGCCGAGCGTGATACACGTTTTCACACTTAATACGTAATTGTCATTCTCCTGATCATCTTGGCTATCTTCAGTGACAGTTTTCATATGAAATGCATGGCTTTTTAACATTGCCGCATTGAATCAGACCGTACCGTCAAAATATCATATCCTCACCATACTCACACACTTTAACTGCAGATGTTTTAATGGACCGAGTAACAAATTGAGTTATATGGTGCGTAATACAGTTTGTTACCGTTTCCATGTTCATATCTCCACTTGCTTTGCCTGCTGTATCTCCACTTAACCCTCTAAATCCAAAGTGTGTGTATATAGCCCACACTTCAGTTCCTTACCCTCATAATTGCACAGTTTATATGTTAAATCATGGTAATTACCAGTTTGCTGGGGTGGTTACAAATGACTAATTACCTCCCTCAACTTGTAATTGGATTACTTCACTGATTACGTCCTTCATCGCTCAAGTTTCTCTCCAGAATCCATTCTAATCTGCAACAACTGGAAAGGTCAAGGGAAACCACAGCACTACTGTATGTAAAAAGAAACAGCCAATCACAGTTCACATCGCTTAAAAGGCATTTTTCTGAATCTTTAACACCTCTATTCTGAAGACGCAGTCAGTTATGCTATACTTAAGTATAAACAACAGATGTGATTTGAAAACTTGAATTGTTCATAATAAATAAAATATTTATAATAATAATTACAAATTCACACTAATGGATAAACCAATTATGAATAAAATGAAAAGTTTAAAAATGGAGTCTGGCCTATTTAAGTGAGGTTGATGTTTCTCTTTTCTTTAGAAAATTGATTTTTTTTTAAATTACTTTCATATTAATATTACTTGATATTGTGACATATTCTTGTTTATTCACAATCTGAAGTTTTACGCAGTTTGGCTCGGGTCGTTTTAGTTGAGTTTCTCATTATTCATCGTCTTTCATGGAAGCCCCACTGTTGTCACTCCATTCAAGAACTTGGATCCCACCTCCAGTGTTCAGCTCAGCAGGACGTTGTTAGGACTTGCAGCCCACAGCATGCGGTAGAATTTCAGATTGCTTTCATAAGACAAGCCTGAAAACCTGTCCATCTTTCCCTTTGTTCATCCATTCATTAATCCATCCATTCATTCATTCATTCATCCAGCGCTCCATCCATCCATTCTACCACCTGTCTACCAATCCCCCACTCTACATGAAAAACAAGAACAGGTTAAATAGTGTTGGGAACAAAAAGAATCGTGCAAAAACATAAAATGGCCTCGCATGTCTGCTGCGATATCGGGGGAGATAATAGGCTATTTACAGAAACCTGCACACTCTTATGTGATTGTTGAAACTACATTACTGTCAGAAAATAAAAGACTGGACAGAAGCTTCCAAATCCCCTGCTTGTTTAGTGAATACATAACACCATTATCTTTAACTTCAGTCTCCTCTCTGGTCTACTATATTAGGCCAAATGATGTGTTGCCTAATTGCCTTTTTAATCAAGCCTCTGAATGCTTTAAATTACATGTAGATAGAAACAGAGTTAAAAAAAGCATTACATGGGGTAGATTTTACTCCATTGAAATATTGTTGCAATATCTTTTTGGTCCACGGCAAGAAATAAGGAGAAAATGACGTACTCTCGAAGAACCTGTAGAGTCTCTTAATTCAAACTGAAACACAACTGACTGTAGCACATTAAGTCTAAAAATTGGAAACCCAGCAATGAGATCAAGTTGAACAGATTTCACATCTACATCCATCTGCTTTGTGCATGTATTGTACATCTGAACTGCCTGCGTCCTTTTAAAGCCCTGTTTACTGCAGAACTTCACATTTATAGTTTTTTACTGTACAAAATATGGCCATTTGTGTTAGTACTGCACAATATATCTTATGTAAACTGTTATTGCAGTATTAGTCCCTGCAATACAGTGAAGGCTGCAAGATGCAAATGAGCCTCTAACCAGTCACATTTTTTGACACCAATCACAGCTTCAGAAAAAAGTTACTGGGCTTTTTGATGAGTCGAGGCACTTATTAAATCCAACAAAATTAAAATGATTTTGCCCAAACTCTAAACACTATGGTGTTTTTTTGAAATGCACACATTCTACATTCATCATTTCATTTTTTCCTGTCAATATATTTCATAACTCATTATAGTTCATTCTTGCATGGCAATTTTCCAACCTTTGCAGCTCTTTCAAAAAGGGAACAGGGCCAAAACACTCCACAGGCTAAGTTGCTGCAGGCAATAAGAAAATTGATGTAAATGTGTGACTTTATACATTTTTTTAATTAATAAGCGTCTGTTTTGCAGCTTTGTTTCTGTCTATGGATCAGGGGGAATTCATGTAAAATTTGAAACAATGTTTACATATTGCAAAAAAGTGATGATATATTGAAAGGAAGCACAGCTGCAATGTGCAGCAGTAAAATTGCAATAGTGATATTTTGTCTATGTCATGCAGCTCTAATTTGTAAGCAGAAACGACTTACTCAGTGACTATTATGAAAATAATACCTAGGTTAGTAGGTATAAGAGAGTGAAGTGTGAGCCTCCCTATGGGTCACATAAAACACAACAATCACCAAAATTTTCATGTGCAAAATTTGCTGCAATTCTGGACGAGTGTAAGGCCAACAGCCAACAACTAGAATTCATTACTTATTCTGGAACAGTGTGAGAAAACCTTCTAGAATAGCAATAACCTTCTAGCACTGTACAACAGTGTTAAAGGGGGAGAGCATTCTAGAAATTTTATAACCGAGGAAAGCATTATAGAACAGTATGAAAGGAGAGAACAATCTAGAGTGATAATTGCTTGGACAGTGTGAATGCAAGAGGTCGTACTAGAACAATGAAAATGAGGTTAACAGGAGAGAACATTGTAGAACAATGAATGTCAGAGATCCAAACAGTCCAAACAGTGTGTCTAAAACATTCTAGAATAATGTCAGTAGAGAGAATGTTCTACAACAGTGAGAATTATATTACGATTTTACTGCTACATATTGCAACGGTGATGTCTTTCAATATATATATTTTGGAATCAAAAAGGCTTAAAGTCTGTAAATATCATTACGTTCACTTTCCCAATCCATACAGTTCACATAAACTACAAAACTACAAAATCAACGTTTTCAAATAATTTTTGTGATGTCACAAAAGCAACCCGTTTAAATATATCTTCCCATACTGGCTAAAGCAGTTAAGCCCTGCCCATATGCACCAATTGTCAACATTGTTAATTACATGAAGACCTCGATTCATCAGAACACCCAGAAACTCACGTGGCGCTGTGATTGGTCACCCTGTAAGGAATACTGTGATTGGTTAGAGGCTTGTTTGCATACTGCAGCCTTTTATAAAATCAGTATTGCAGAGAAGACGGATACTCAAAGACAGATATATCTTACAGAAATGCATGTTTTACTGTGTTGTTTCCAACCTCCTTATTTTTGTATGATTAATTCTAAATATTAAAACAAAGTGTCACCAGTTTAAGGGGTTAAGAACTACAGTGCCTGCTTAGTTGAGAGGGATTACACTACCTGAGAAGTCCAGTGAGTCTTTTTGGACATTTGGTCTTTCTTTTTCTTCTGCGGAATGTAATATTTGGCTCAGACTGAAGCCGGGTGCTCGCCTCATCGGCCGTCTGCAGCCCTGACCTTTAAACAGTCTCTCTCGCTTCTCTCACTCCGCACTGAGTGTGCTCTCTCGGCCCATAGACGGCACGCAGACAATGAATCTCATTTACTTTGTGCCATCCTCAGCGCTCTCCCCATGTTTGAGCGCTCTCTCTCTCTCTCTCCATCGGCACAGCCATCAGCACTTGAATCTGCCAATGCCAGCATGCAGAAACCCGTCTGGCTGCTGTTGGATGGAGTGATATGGGAGCGAGGGGCTATCCCGCCAACTCAAATGAAAATAGGGCCAATCGGACAATTCCAGAGATACTGAATCCCTTGGCTGGGTTCCCCCGTACTGGCAGAGTCAGATACTTTGCCCAGAGAGGTATAAAGATTGACGTATACAGACCTCTGAGGACATGTGGTTATTTTGTAGGTTGTCATATGCATCCAAAAGGGCCCTGGGGATAAAACTGTTTTTATCTATGGGAAAAATGAACAGTTCTAAATCATATTCTGTGTCAGTGTGACAGAGGCATGTATATTCAGTTTGGACCTTATATTTTTCCCCTCAATAATACTGTGTCATTTACTGTAATGTACTGGCAAAGTCATTAAGTAGTTAACCCTTAGAACACACGAGTCACAGATCCGTACCAGAAGCTCCTTATGTGGAAGTTTACCCAGTATACGTTGCTGCTTGAGGTGTCAGATGTCATGCTGAGCTTTGGTTGGTGCTCCTTTGTCACTTACAACCAAAGTTATTGGAATTTAGAACATGTGATAATAATAACTGCTACTGGGGTTTTAGAAAAGGAGTTTTAGAAATTCAGAACTGACTGTTTACCGCACTGCTTAAATAAAACTAAAAAAATAGAAATGAAACCAGAAGTATGAAATTATTTCGACTGGCATTTTCAGTTTCAGGTTTTTTGGCATGACAACAGTTATTATATTTAGTCTAATGGGAAACAAATGCAAACCATTTGCCGGCTGTGCACACCACAACAACAATTTTGGGGCAAGATTTAGTCACTAGTTTTTAAAAAAAAAGTTGTCTTTGTAGCTAATAAATGAGATATCTTCACATTAACCAGTGCATCTTTGTTTCTCATGGTTTTTGTTGTAGCATAGTTTTGGCAGTAGGTTTGGTCATAGGGTTGATCATTTTGATTTCATTGGCAATACCAAGTGTAGTATCTTGATGCCTGTAATAAACATTACTATGGCAAAAAATCGTGCCTAGGTTTAATGTTATTGGATTGAACACATTAACACGTTTTTTTTTTTATGGCTTATTTAGCACATTCTTTATGTTCATTCTCAATACAAAACCACTGATTAAAAAAAGCAGTTATCTGCTGCGTGTTTTGTTTCAACACTATACCCAGCACCCCTGAAGCACAAATTACATCCTCATTAAGACAGTTCAGGCGGTCCAAACCGTCTAGGTAAGAGATGAAATGTCAGTTCTCGCCCAACTGTCACTCAGTTTCATGAGTGCAGTCATTATCCCCAGCGAGAAAGCAGGAAGAGTTACCTTCCATCCGTCTATTATGTCAAACAGCAATTAAAAGAGAGATACAGAGTGAGTGTAATATTGGAACGTGTGATGAGGCCGGTGTGGCAACCGAGTTGAGGCAGATAACACCAGAACAAATTGAAGGCGTAATCAAAGATTAAACAGGAAAAGGCGAGGGCCATTTCATATCCAGCGTGTATTACTGTGATACAGGCATGGAGGAGTGCAGTAATTGATTTCTGATCTTAATTCACTTGCTGAGACAATTTAATCTAATCAGAGAGGGAGAGGCGGGGGCCCGTGGCAATGAATTCTGCATCTGGCTGTTGCTGAAACAAAACACGGCTCTGCAGACAGCTTTATAGCAGTTTAATGGGGACTCTCGTAGACCATTGCACTTGTTTGGCTGGTACATGCTTTTGAAACAGCTCTTTTGTTCTCACACAAAACATGACAGGTATCCTAAGTGTAGACAATATGTTTAAATATTTATGTAGTATGATATATAATTCTGTCTATTTCTAGATCTTTTTGCTTATGAAGTCATATACGATTAAATTAAAACAGTGCAGAAAATTTGACTTTATTTGTTAGCGTAATTGAATGTTTTTTTACTTGAGCATTACTTAATGCCTAGAAGTATAATAACCAGACGGCATTCTTCAGACATTTGCAATTTGTCATTATCTACGTGTGTGGACTTGGGTCGGTGTTTCCTATTTGGTTTCTCACAGTCTCCGTCCAGCTTGTTAGTTTTAGATTTGAAATTTTACCCTGAGTTTCCACCTGGTTTAGCTTTTTTATCTACTTGTTTGTTCCTCCCTAACTTCATTTCATACACACTGTCACGATGTGGTTCTGGGAGGGAATGGGGAGGATGCCACAGTATGGTTATAGATATGATTTTAATAAAGACAAAATGGAGACAAATACAGACTCAACGAACAAGGGATCGGCTGGGTCTTAAATAAGGAAACATAAACGAGACACAGGTGAAAGTGATAGCAAAGGAACGCGATACAAATGGAACACGGAGACTAGATAGGGAGCTAGTGGGAAAGGACCAGAAATTGAACGAGACACGGGGAAGCACGGAAATAAACAAAGGGAAAGGGAGGAAGGGAGTACAGGAGGTGAAACGGAGATGAAATGGAACACGGGGAAACACGGAAAATTAATACTCAGGAGATTGGGAACGGGTTCTACATGGGGACAGCGAGGTGACCGTCACAGTGCCCTCCTCTCCAGGCCGAATACCCTCCTGGGGATCCTGAGGGACACGTCGACTCCCGACGTTGAGTGGGAGTGACGGCTGACAGGGAGGTCGACCCCGAGGACGAGGGGCTGGGCAATCCGGTCGTGCAGCGTGGAATTTGTTCTTCAGCTCCTGGCTGAGGATGTCACAAGCCGGAACCCAACTCCTCTCCTCGGGTCAGTATCCCTCCCAGTCTACCAGGTACTCCAACCCACTTCTGCGACAACGAGAGTCGAGAAAGGAGCGCACGCGGTGGGCAGGAGTACCATCGACCGAGATCGGGCAGTGTGGTGGCCACCTCGCTTTCGTTCAGGGGACCGGGATGGACAAACCTAAGTAGGGAGACATGAAACACAGGGTGAACCATTAAATCAGGGGGCAGCTGGAAACGGGTTTAACTTCCTTTGAAACTAGAAAGGGACCAGAAAAACGAGGGGACAACTTAGAACAGGGGTACTCAAGGTGGAGGTCTTTAGTGGAGAGCCAAACTCTGTCACCCTCCTTGATAGGAGGCGCCTCCCTCTGTCGACGGTCGGCACGGTGTTTAAACCGACAAACTGCCTGCTGGATAAATGTGTGTGCGTCCTCCCACACCCGCTCAGCCCGACGGAACCAGTCATCCACTCCCGGAGCCTCAGTGACGCTCTGGTCCCACGGGCAAAGCGGGGGTTGACGCCCGAGCACACACTCGAAAGGAGTCAGGCCAATGGCGGAGTGGCGCAGGGAGTTCTGGGCGTACTCTGCCCAGGCGATGAAGTCCGCCCAGTCGTGTTACCGGCTGTGACAGTACACCCGGCGGAATCGGCCGAGCTCTTGAATGGTCCGCTCCACCTGACCATTAGACTGGGGATGATACCCCGAGGTCAGGCTGACCGCGGACCCCAGGTGACCCAGGAATGCCTTCCACGCTGTCGACATGAACTGGGGACCGCGGTCAGACACGATGTCCTCCGGGATACCGTACATTCAGAACACCGACTGGAACAGAGCATCCGTGACCTGTCTAGCAGAGGGAAGAGAACGAAAAGGAATGAACTGGCAACCCTTCGAAAACCGATCCACCACAACCAGAACCGCAGTGTACCCTTTGGATACCGGCAGATCCGTGACAAAGTCCACTGCTAAGTGAGACCACGGTCTGTCCAGCACTGGTAGGGGCATTAATTTCCCCACTGGGAGAACGCAGGTCTTTTTGTATTAGCACAGACGGAGCACGAAAGCACTGCATGCCTGACATCCAGGGACAGGGAGGGCCACCAGTACTTCCATGCTACTACTTCCAGAGTCCTCGTAATGCCCGGGTGACCAGTTGTGGGGGTCACGTGAGCCCATTCCATCACCCTTTGTCGCAGCACATCTGGGACGAAGGTTCTATCAGCAGGGCACTCGGGTGGAATCGTGACACCCTCTAGTGCCTCTGCTATTTCCTCGTCTAGGTCCCACTGAATCTGAGCAACAAAGAACTGGGGTGGAAGTATGGGCTCAGGTTCTCCGGCTTCCTTCTAGGCCCCATACAGCCGCAACAGGGCATCGGCCTTGCCATTTAACGAACCTGGGCGATACGAGATCTGGAAGTTAAATCTGGCAAAAAATAAAGCCCTTTGTGCCTGTCTGGGATTCAACCTTTTAGCCTTCCTAACATGTTCCAGGTTGCGGTGATCGGTCAGAACCACAAAAGGCTGCCGGGCTCCTTCTAGTAAGTGGCGCCACTCCTCCAACGCCTCCTTCACAGCAAGCAGCTCGCGATTGCCGACGTCGTAGTTCCTTTCCGCCTCCGTCAGTTTTCTGGAATAAAAAGCACAGGGGTGTAATTTCCTGGGGAAGCCATGATGTTGTGACAGGACTGCCCCGATCCCTACCTCCGAGGCATCCACCTCCATGGTATATTGCCTTTCAAAATCCGGCATTTTCAATATTGGAGCACTACTGAACGTTTTTTTTAGATTGTTGAAGGCAAGACGCGCCTCCGGGGTAAAACTTAATGTCTTGGGGGAGCCTCGGAGGAGGGATGTCAGGAGGGGAGCCACTGTACTATAGTTATTAATGAACCTACGATAGTAATTGGCCCCAGGAACCGTTGCACATCTTTCACTGTCGTGGGCTCTGGCCACTCAGGCACTGCCTCCACTTTAGCCTCCTCCATGGAGACCCCAATGCAGTGACCGAGAAACATGACTTCCTCTTTATGGAACTCACATTTCTCGGCATTCACGTACAACCTGTGCTCCAACAGGCGGGTGAGTACTTGTCTAATGTGTTTTATGTTGTCCTCGAAAGACCGAGAATAAATCAGAATGTTGTCAATATAGACGACCACAAACCGGTCCAACATGTCCCGTAGGACATCATTTACAAAGCCCTGAAACACAGAGGGGGCGTTTGCCAAGCCATAAGGCATAACTAAATATTCATAATGACCGGATGCGGTGCTAAACGCCGTCTTCCACTCATCACCCACCCTGATGCGCACGAAGTTGTACGCGCTTCGGAGATCCAACTTCGTGAAGAACAACAAATGAAAAATAATCCCCGACTCAGGGTACACAAACACAAGACAGATAAACAAAGACTGAACCAGAAAACACAAATCTAATGAAACACAATGGGGCTATATACAACACAAATGAACACAACAGGATGTAAACAAAGACTAGGTCCATGCTTCTCAAAGAAACAAAGCAAACAAAAACCAAGGCCTAAGGGCTTAACCCTCCCTCGCAGCGTAGCGAGCAAAAACACGTGGACGTGAGTACAGGTGCGTGCAGCACAGAACAGAAAACCTAAGGGGGAGAAACACAGGCCTGCAAACAGAGAACATAAACAGAGATTAAACATACAGGTAGCCAGAACTAACAACAGGAATCAAAAATACAACCAACACCAAGTGGGGAGACAAATACAGACTCAACGAACAAGGGATTGGCTGGGGCTTAAATAAGGAAACACAAACGAGACACAGGTGAAACTGATAACAAAGGGACACGATACAAATGGAACACGGAGACTAGATAGGGAGCTAGGGGGAAAGGGAGACACAGGGAAACGAGACACGGGGAAACAGAAGTAAACAAAGGGAAAGGGAGGAAGGGAGTATAGGAGGTGAAACGGAGATGAAACTGAACATGGGGAAACACAGAAGTAAACACAGGGAAACACGGAAAACTAATACTCAGGAGATTGGGAACGGGTTCTACATGGGGACAACGAAGTGACCATCAGACACACCAACTTGGCATAACTTCACTGCTGCAATGTTTTATCCTGTAATATTGTGTTGCTGCTCTTGTGTTTTTCTTGCACTTTCTTTCTTTGCTGTCTTTGCACTCTGTGTAGTCCTGTCCTGCACTGGTTTAGTTTGTGGTGTTTCAGTTTTTGCTCTTTGTGTTGTACCATGGACCTGGAGGAACGTTGTGTTTCTGGAGGAACATTTTTTGTTTTCACTGTGTACTAAGTATATGGCTCAAATGACAATAAACCTACTGGAGTTGATTTGACTCCATCACATCATGCTATTAACAACGGGAGGGTGGACGTGCTTCTATCCAGACAATTGAAGCATTAGTGAATCTTTCTGAGCTGCCATGTCATTTGACAGCTCAGCACACTTGGAGGAGTACACGGACTGCCAATTTTGTTAGAGAGGGCCATCCTGCTTATCCAGAGAGAGTAAAGCCAATAACGCTGTCTTGAATTCCATGTCTGTGTCTTTTTTGTGTTATGCCAGAATATATATATATATATATATATATATATATATATTAGGACTGCGCAAATTTACCATCATCGCTATATCAACATGCGCAACATCCATATTGCGAAAAAATATACATATTGCATTTCTTGACTAAACTGCAATAAATGGTGTTTTTCCAAAACTCTTCACCCAGTGCCACAGAGAAGAGGGCATCAGAGAAGAGGGCAAAATCACAGGGCAGTTTCTTTATCTTCTGTGCTGCTGTTATAGATTGTTCCTTTTGCTAATTTTTTCTGCCTAAGAACTTGCTATAATTGTTTACATTGTTTACATAATTAATGTTTACATTTATTTAAGGTTTAAAATTATAAAAAAATTATATTCAGATTTTTTTCAACAATGTTCAATGGTTATGGCAGGCATTAAATGCTCTGTTTAAGTAAATTCTTCAAAATAAAAACATGTTGGAATGGAAATATTGCATTTAATTTTTTTCTGCATACGCTAGTTAGCGTCTGGAGTCTTTATCACCAGCAAATCCAAAGCAGAAAAACACGTACACTATAAAGACTAAGTTTTTACTCACTTACCGCATGTGATCTCGTCATCGCAACACTCAACAACATTATCGCATATCGCATGTTTTCCTAATATCATGCAGCCCTAATATATATATTATATGTATATATATATACATATAAAAGCATAAAGGCAAGCATATAAATACATACATTTAAGATGTGCGCACTTGCCAAACACTGTGCTCTGCTTTGTCAGGCTCCGGTTAAAAGACCAAAGACAGTAAAATAGGAAAACGCCGTTGTGGTGTTTTTTTCCACATCAGTGTACAAACTGCGGTTTTCCCCTGTTCAGTTGCAGTAAACGTTTTACCTCACTGCTTCGTGAAGCATTATGTCTTGGCATCCAACTTTGTGTGCACCAAGAGGAGGGAAAGACACAAACTTTAGTTGATGCATGGTTATATCCCAGTATTGATTTGATCTTTATAAAGGTTCCCACGAGTGCGTGAGCAGCCTGGGAGGAGAGACAGAATGCTGACGGATTTGCAAGTGAAGGAGGAGGTGGTGGAGGAGCCGGGGGCGGCTGCAGGCTAGAGGGGGCTGGGGAGGGTGGGGGGGTCGGGGGGTGTGTGCTGGGGGATAAAAGCACAGCAACTCCATGTCCTCGTAAAGACGGATCAGCACCGTGAACGAAAGCTGCATACTGATTGTGGGCATGGCAAAGCCCTGAGCCAGGGAGCAAGCAAGATGTGCCGGAGAGAAAAATGCCCTCAAAGCCGCTAAGCTGGGAGGAGAGAGGGCATGAAGGAGGATGGAGAGAGGGAGAGAGGGGGGGGCAGAGAGAGAGAGAGAGAGAGAGAGAGAGACAGACAGAGGCAGACAGAGAGCAGGTTGAGATAAAAGAGAAGACGAGTAAAAGAGCAGAGAGACAGAACAAGATATAGGAGATAGTGATAGACAGAATGAGAGAATGCGAGAAAGTGAGAGGAGAGAATCAAACAGACAGAATGAGAAAAAGGGAGTAGAAAATGAGAGCAAGTCAGAGTTCGAGAGAGAAAGAGAGAGATGAGAAAATAAGAGTGAGAGGCAGAAAGACTGTGAGTTGAGAGAAAGGATTAGGATAAAGGACGAGAAGAGAAAAAGAGGGGAGAGAGTGAAAGAGAGAATGAGAGAACGAGAGAGAAGAAATGGAAAAGAGAAAATGAGAGCGAGACAGATAAAGTGGAGAGAGAGAGAGAGAGAGAGAGAGAGAGAGAGAGAGAGAGAGAGAGAGAGAGAGAGAGAGAGAGAGAGAGAGAGCGGTTGATTCAGTTGATGTTCATTTCCTTTAGTTCTGTTACTGTCACCGTTATTAATTTGAATAATTCGAATGGCTTGCGATGCCCGTCATGCCTATGAAGGTTCGCTCAGCAGAACTAAACTGAGGGAAAAAGAGAGCGAGAGAGATAGACACAGAGAGAGTATGTGTGAGAGAGACAGAGTGTGTGTGTGAGTGTGTGTGTGTGTGTGTGTAAGAGAGAGAGAGAGAGAGAATGACATAGCAGAGAGAAAAAAGGGTGAAGGAAGTTACCCTTTCCAGCACATGAAGATAATTTCCTGAGGTATACAGATGAATAATGATCCTCTAAAGAGACAGCTGAGAGGTACAGATGATTATTATCAAACAGCGATTAGCTGGATTCTCTTAAATAAAGCTTTAGACTGAGCCCAGATTTTGCAGCTCATTACCGTTCGTGGGGCTATAGTGTGTTACGTAAACAATATAACTCTAAAAATAGTACATAACTGCGGTTCATGCCAGTAGCAGCTGCTGACAGGTTTTCATTGAGTGACAATGCAAACAGCACTTCCTTTCCGAGGTACAGCCTCTAAATGAAAAGTAATTTAAAGGTAATGGGAAGTAATCAGAGGATGTGTAATCTTTTAGATTACTTTACTGATTACTACTTGGCTCAGGTAATCAATAGCCTTAAATGGAATGGCTTTTGAAAGACAGCTACCTAAGCCTGTGTGTGTGTGTGTGTGTGTGTGTGTATGTCTATGTGCATATGAGAGACAAAAAGATAGTTGTCATGACATTATATTTGCATAAAGTGACATCCGTCTTGAAAAAATACCAGTAATGATAACATGATACTAATATCATATTAGACATAATCCATCTTGACAACTCATGATGGCACCTGCTTTGACATGTTTATGTCAATAGATGCGGCAGGGTTGAAGAAAATCTAGAATACAGTGATTACCAAATCTAACAGTAGATGCAGTGTAATAATGGAGTCATGTATATTTATTCTGACCATCAAGTAAAGTGAGCATCATATCATGGATGTTAGATATTTTTAAATCTCTCTAGCAGTGTTTAGGCTTATCAGAGTGTAATGTAACCTAACGGTCGGCATGGTGGCACAGTGGGTGGCGCTGTCGACTCACAACCAGAAATCTTGCAACCCTGGCTGGGGTGCCCGAGCTTCCTTTCTGTGTGGAGTTTACATGTTCTCCCCGTGTCTGTGTGAGTTTCTGCTAGAGCTGTGTTATACAGTTATCCCCCAGTTTTACGCGATCAGGACTCGCAGATCCAGTCACATGCAGATTTTTTTTATATTTTTATAGTGAAAAATCTAGTTATGCCCCCAAATATGCTCCCAGAACACTTTAATTTCATTTTAAAATCAGTTTAATGCATTCCCCTTTATGAAAATATAAAGATAAATCTGTATCCGTACTGTAAAGTTTACACTGAACTCCTGCAGTTCTAGAATGTAAATATCAATATTACTGCTGTACAGACTACACTGTAATTCATACATGGGCATTTTCTTTGGTATGCCTGTCATTTCCTTTTGAATAAGTAGGGTAAATACAGTAATAATTTTTTATTTTTTTTTTTATTAATAAAAAATAGAGTAAAACATAGGAGTAATCACCATCATGTTTACAGTTCAATAATTTACTGTTCATCCGCTGGCGAGTTGTGTTGATAATTGTATTATTGTATTTGCTGTTTCCATGAATTTGCTGGTGGTTTATGCCAAAATTATCAGTTCGATTCTAAGAAAAAACACTTCAATTTCATTTTAAATTCAGCTTAATACATTACCCTTAACGAAAATGCTGAGAGAGAGAGAGAGAGAGAGAGAGTAAGAGAGAGACAGAGAGAGAAAGAGAAAGGGAGAGACACGCACTTTTCCGTAGTGCGCAGATTGCCCGTATTTAAACCTCTCTTGCTCTCTCTTACCCTAATATTTTCATTAAGGGTAATGTATTAAACTGAGTTTAAAGTTAAATTAAAATGTTTTGGGAGCATAGTTGGGGCATATTTCTTCTTCTTATTATTATTATTATTATTAATAACAACAACAACAACAACAATAATAATAATAATAATAATAATGGTTTTTTGCCACTAGAAAATTGCAAAAATAATAGTAAAATATATAGACTATGTAATACTCTGTATTGATCTGCTGAATATTTACATAATAAAACTTTTAAAAATGCTAAACAAAAACATGCCATACAGAGCTGTGTCAGTGTAGCCCTGCGTCCTGGTAACCTAGCAACAATATATTTAGGGTTTACACTATAAAAATAGGCATTTTAGGCATTTTTTTAACCAAAACACAACAACACGTTTTTTCGTTATACGCGGGTTCTCTCTGAACGTAACTGCTGCAAATATCAGGGGATTACTGTATACACAAAATATCAGCACTGCAGTTTTACTGCTACATTTTACAATTGTGATTCCTTCCACAATATTAAAGTGCCCATATCACTTTTCTATCTTAAAATCTGTAAATATCAGACTTTTATGAAAGTCTGTTTCATTGAAATTTTTGATGCTTTGCATGTTGATTCAGAAAATCACATAATTGTTTTCCTACCTTCAATGGCTCTAGAGATAAACTTGTTTTTTAACGAATCCCTTGAAGCTACATGAAAATAAACATTACCACCGAAATGAGCGTGCTGAGAAACACTACAAAATGTAATGAAAAAAATTGTTGTATTGTTTCAAATAGTATTTTCACTCCTCCATCCATACAGTCCATATATGGAACAAATCACAGTTTTGTGATGTCACAAAACCAAAACATTTAAATATTAATCCTTATTCTGGCTGCAGCAGTTTAGCCAAAATCACTCAAAAACACTGTGATTGGCTCGAGGCTCAGTTGCATATTGCAGCCTTTCGTGACATCAGAATTGTAGAGGCCAAAATCACGATTAGCAGACAATATATTGTGCTACCCTTCTTTCAGTTTCCCTTCATAATCCAAAGACATGCATATAAGCAGAATTGGAGATGCTAAAGTGTGTGTGTGTGTGTGTGTGTGTGTGTGTGTGTGTGTGTGTGTGTGTGTGTGTGTGTGTGTGTGTGTGTG
>JBBJLR010000001.1:24042442-24055546 GCA_037577145.1 Brachypetersius gabonensis
GTAGATGTATGATGGTGTGTGTGAAGGTGTGTAGATGTATGATGGTGTGTGTGAAGGTGTGTAGATGTATGATGATGATGTCTGTTGTTTCTTCATTTCTCCTCCATGTGGAAACTAACTGGCTTTAGTCCAATACACTTTAAATCACAATTTGACAAAACATAGACTAAAGATTTTAACCCATTGACTTTTAATGTATAACCCTAGTTTGCATTAAATATCAGGGGTGAGTCTGTAATAAAAGTTTACTTTTCCTGAGTGTTAAAACTTTCGTGCCCGTAAGACGAAAAAAGTAAAAGTATTTATTACTTTCAACTCAGATGTGTGCATCACATGTGGTCATATGATTGTAGAAAACTAGAATTATGTTTAACTGTTGAATATGCTAGAAGACTAAAGAAGTAATGTATCAGCTGTCAAAAAACAGTTTTTTTCAACACGAAGCAACGTCTGCCTGGAAAATTACAGAAGAGCGTCTGCCCTGAGGGGGCTAAAATGTACAACAGTAGGTAAATCAGTCTGTAATTTCCTCTGGGAGAAAAACACTGACGTGGCCGGTCTGGGTGGAAATAAAATCACCAAGCACCTGAAAAAGATGAGATTCCCCCAAGAACCACGTGCAAATTCAGTCCCTCTCGAATAGGCATGAAGACATAAGAGTTTAGATTAGCAAACATATACCTGAGCTGCCCTTTACTATCAATGGTTGTTCTGAGTGATCTTTCTGTTTCATCCCTCAGCAGAGGTGCGAATAGCTTCTAATGGTGCATCTGAGAGTGAAAGGAAAGTAACTTTCCAGCTTTGCATCTTTATTTCCAGACAGATATCAGCAAAATTCTGCCATTTCTTTATATTTTGCTTACGAAGTGGGAGATTTTCTTGTATTTTTAATTTAGTCTTGAGGAACAGTTCTCCAGGCTTCCAGAAAGACTTTCAAAGACTTTCCTTTTTTTTTTATTAACTTGACCAGTTTCAGAGGAATGTTTGTTGTTTGTTACGCATCACAGTGACCTACGTATGAATCATTCAAGCAGAACAAAGCACTGAACCAGTGAAGAAACAGGTGCAGATGATTCCAGATGATCAGTATACTGGTGGTGCTGAATGCTGAGTGGTTACAACAGCTTTATCTAGACACCTTGTATCTTTTTCAAACATTTGTTCCCGTTTCTTACATTTAATCGACTCAATATGCCAAAGATTAGACCATTTGACAGCCATAAAATCTTTGCACCTTCATGGTGATGCAAAGCAAAATATAAAGAAATGAGGTGTGGCTTTTTTTTTTTTTGCCTGAAGCTGAGCAGTTGTTTACTATATACATCTAATAACAAAGCCATTAGATTGATGCTTTCTTCAGATGTTCAAATGGTGTTCAGCTGTTCAAATAGCAAGAGCCAAGAATAATGTCCCCATGCTGCTGATCCAGCTGGTGTAGTTAGAAGAGGAGATGCCAGTCATGCTCAACAGTGTCAGAAACAGTGGCAAACATGTGGCAAGCTTGACATGTACACTCCAAGGTGCTGCTCCTTGGCATGTCTGCAGCTCATGGAATGAAGGGCTGAGTGAGGAGAAACTACTTCTTAGGACATACAGAATTGCCTTCTGACCTTGTTTCACTTTTAAGTCTTGCCTTCTATTAAAGTGAATTGGACTCTGAGGCTGCATAGCATTTGTGGGAGTCAACTACTCGAGCCGGTTTTCGAATTTCAGTCCAGTTTTCTCGAACTCCGTAGCTCCTGCAGTATCTTTTACCGGTTTGTCTTTGGTCTGCAGTGGAATAGAGTGTGCTTGAAAGGGAGACGTGACTGATGCCGTAATATGGGAGCATCTGGCAACGGCACCGTGAAAAATGATTTTGTAACTCGGAGCTGAATGACAGGATGTAATCACTTATGAAGAAGATCCCTTTGTTTATAAATATACCACAGTAAAAGTGAGAACGGATTATTGATGACCGACCTTCGAAATGCATCCGCATTTCACTGCAAGAGTAAATGTGACTCATTACTATCCAACTCCATCGAGAGGCCAGTCATTTTATTTCTCTTCTTTTTCCTGCCAAACTTAGAATCTGACCTTAGGGCTGCATGCACCTTTTTTTTTTATCTTTGAAGCATGAGTCCACATTCCTTATCATTTGCCAAGAAAAGAGAGGAGCTTTGCAGCCTGTTGCAGTGAAATGTTTGCTTTTTCATTTCTGAAGATAAGACTGACATAAAATAATATTGTTGCACCAACAAGGGGATACAAAGCAAAATATAAAGTAATGAGGGGGCTCAAAACCTTTGCACGAGACTATTTTTTTGTGGAGGACTTGCCAATCTTGCCAATGCCTTCAGCAGGGATGATGCAATGACACAATGAATGAATTTCAATGAATGAGTGGGTGAAATTTTGAACAGCAGACTGTGATTATTTGGTTGAAACACACTTTACAACCAGATTACCTGACTGGAATTGCGCAGAGGTGCTTCAGAAATATCATAGAGAGATGCCCTAAAGCATAAGACAGCAAAGCACACTAGTCTCACGGCCCCCTTGGCGACTGTTGCTCTGTCTGGGAAGCTTCCGAGTCTGGCATGTCAGCTGTTTTCAGGGGCGAGGAAACCCATGATGCTAATTCTAATGAGTTAACAAGAATCACTTTGCCAGACTTGGAGAGACCTGCTAGCCAGACTTGGAAAGCCTAATTTAGACACATATCTCAGATATTGGGTTTAATAGGCAATGCCGGCTGCTGCACTGTTTAATCTTGGGCCTACACCTTTGGTCGTATTTGCAGTTTTCGAAATGAACAAAATGTGGTCATTTTGGTGTATGATGTATTAATTCCACACACAAATTAAGTTATGACTGAACACTTTGTAGTTTATTCATGTTTTCAGCATTTAGCAGCCAAAGCAACTGCTGTTCCCTAACAGCAAGGGGCAGACTCCTTGAAGCAGCTTGGGGTTAGGGGTCTTGCTCAGGAACCCAGTGGTGATGTGCTGGAGGTGGGATTCGAACCCAAGACCTCTTGGTCCAGAGTCAAGTATCATACACACTGGGTCGCCACCACCACTAGCTGAACAGTAGCAGTACCTTTGCATACAGGGTCTGTCCACCTAGACATTTTATCCAGCCAGTGAATGGCGTGAACATCAGAATCAGAATCAAAACACTTTATTGATCCCAGAGGAAATTGCTTATGTTATGACTGCACAGACACATAGGGACACAAAGACTGAAAATAGTCTAAATATAAATAAAGTCAATACAATCTCTACAGAAAATACTCAATATGAAATTCACTATTAATACTATAGATTTATAGCATGCATATATATATACAAACACAGAATAGCAATTCATTGTTGTAATACCGGACCACTGAGAGAATAAAATGAGTCTGTCTATGTGCACTGAACTAAACTGAAATGTTCCTAAACTGAAATTCTTCCTATGGAACACTGAATTTTGGTGAAGTATTAAATAAATCCCTAGAATCTGGACTCATTACATGCCTACATTGGCTGAGCGTGTATAATAGTGTCTATACATTGGCTGAACAATTGCATTTTCAGTGGATTTTCGCACATAATTAAGTTGGAGGTACCTGCACCTCACCAGCACCCTCATTCCACCCCGGTTTGACTGCCCCAGGGACATTTATTTGAGGAGTTTAAAGCAGCTTTGTTGACATTGTTTGGAGGATATTCAAAGCTATAGAACCTCCTACCCAAAGAATTTCATCGAGGCCTTTCAGTCATTTCATACTGTCTGAGCTTAACTAAAGAGAATAAATTAGACACAGTATTTAATGCTCCATATGTGATATGTGCTCTCGCCATGAACCAAGGTTGCATAAATAACAGATTCATTTTTAATTGAGAAGAGCAATTACTGTAAACACCTGGAAATTCAGCCAGGGAATATAATGGGATTGGTAGGGATTTAGGCATCTCCATATTGCCCTAGTAACTAAATAATCCTGTTTCAAATGCATGCATTCATGTGCTCAGGATTTATGCGTCATCAGATTTATGTGCAAACTGCTGTGGTACTCCAACATCCTTTCAAATGCTGGTTCAACTCAGGGGTTTTCAGAAAACCATATACATCAAAGGTCTACAGAGAGCTACGAGAGAGCACTGGAGGCACATATCCATTCATTGTATTTAAGTGCCCCCCAGTTACACTTATAGGTTGTGTGTTATTTGAAATATAGTAACGCCACCCCTCATTACATTATATTTTGTGTCCAAAGAGCCAGACAGTTCTTGTATTTTTAATGTAATCTTGAAAAACAGTTCTCCAGGCTTCCTGAAGGACTTTCAAAGTCTCACATATCCAGTCCAGTCCCTGAAGCTAAATAGTTACCTGTTTTATGTTTGTTAAGCCACACAGTGACCTACGTATGAATCATTAAAACATAAAAAGCACATCTAACTTAAGGCCTGAACCAGTGAAGAATCAGGCGCAGGTGATTCCAGATGATCAGGCAGTGATCAGTATACTGGTGGTGCTGAACTTTGCACCCTGTCAACAATTGTTCCCATTTCTTTCATGAAATCTATTTATACCAGTTTAACGGGTATAAAGTAGTATTATTGCACTGTATTCATGCAGAATATTCAAAACAAAATATGATGAAATGAGGTGAACTCATTTTGCGCAGTACTGTTCCACAAACAGCCATAATTCCTTTCGCCTTGTCCCTTAGAATTAAACAGGTAGCTCTTATTTCTGTACATTTTAGATATTTGTATTTGTCTTCTTCTCTGATAGGCTGCCTTGTATGGTGATTCATTGAGAAAGCAGCCTGGGGTGAAACACTTCTTATCACTTCAGTGTGAATGAGAGAGACCAGGTTTATGTAAATAAACATCCACAAAAAAAAATCGACCAAATTCACCAAAAACAGTGGCTGTTTTTGCAGCTTATTTTTAATGGACTTCTGGATGAATCATATGTTCTGAAGTATTATAATGCTAATATACTACATTGATTACTGAAAATTTGGTTTTCTGTGACATATGCCTTTCAAATGACATGCCTGTGACATTTTAAAAACAAATCTAGATGAAATATCATTTTTAAACCCCAAACCTTCCTGTCCGTGAGCTTGCTGGTGTGTTTTCACAGTGAATGAATACCTGTAAGGTTAATAGAAACATCAGTAATGTATGTTGGTAATGTTGATTTGATTATCCTCTGGGTTCATTTACCCAGTCCCATTCAACAGCTCAAAAATAACACAACACGAAAGGCCTATTAACCAGAGCTTTGTGTTGTAGCACCATGAATAGATGTTGAAAGGTAGAGGGTGGAAAGTGTACTGTATTCTGAATCATGAAGACCAATGATGTGTCAGCTCTAATATGCATCAATGTGAAGGCTGGGCTGCAGCGGTGAAAAAAGATCGTCGCATTAAACATTGATAAGCCAAAGGAACCGTATCAAGTTTGCTCATTCAACTTATTTTTGTAGCTGCTCAGGTTCTCGAGGCTGAGTAGGCCCTATTCCATCCTTGATGTAAACAAGATCTTCTCTCCTTTTGCAGTATCTGGTCTCATTTATCTCCATGCCCTCCTTTCAGCGTGGTACCAAAAGAGCATGCCTAAGTAACACACAAACAAACAAACAAAAGAACAAATAAGAAATAAAAATGATGGATGGATTGTGTTTGCTGACAATGAAGCAAACCAAAAACTACATTTGCTAAATAAATCTCTGAGGGATGTAGATGGATGAAGACAAAAGATGTTTATTTTGTCTTCATTGTTCCACCAGTAATATTTCTTGTCACCACCACCATGTTGACAAGTGATTTTTTTTTTCCCATGCCAACCAAATTACTAGTCACCTGTTTGAAGAGTTTGAGTGTGCAGAGCTAAACGAATTCCCCGATGAAGATATTCAGACCCAGCCCTCATTAAACTCCAACTTTTCAACCCAGCTCTGTGTTAATCTTCATCCTGGCCATGACTCTTGGGCTTTTTTGTGTCTCATGACTTGAATTTATTTCTTTCTCCTATAAATAATTCAGTGTTTTGCATCGACTAAGTGCCATACGCTGAAGGCTCAGGACCTAAGACCTTGTTGCTCCTTGCATGTTAATGCAAGTCCGAATTCCACCCATTAGGGGACCAGCGCTAAATTGCTGGCGTTTAAAATTGCCCCCATGCTGAGACACTTGTTCATACACACTCGACCATTTAAATGAATGGAGTCTTGACTCAGAAGCAAGCTGATGAAAACAAGCATCTGTAAACCAGTAACTGGGTTTGTTTTCAGTATTAAGAAGGACTGTGTAAATAGTCACAAATGAAAAGGTCTAGTACACACAATCGCTCTCTCTCACTCTCACTCTCTCTCGCTCTTTGTCTATCTCTCTCTCTCACTCTCACTCTCTCTCGCTCTCTTTCACTCTCTCTCTCTCTCGCTCTCTCTCTTTCTCTCTCTCTCACTCTCACTCTCTCTCGCTCTCTCTCTGTCTCTCACTCTCACTCTCTCTCGCTCTCTCTCTTTCTCTCTCTCTCTCTTTCTCTCTCTCTCGCTCTCTCTCTATGTCTCACTCTCACTCTCTCGCTCTCTCTCTTTCTCTCTCTCTCTCTCTTTCTCTCTCTCTATCTCTCTCTCTCACTCTCTCTTGCTCTCTCTCTTTCTCTCTCTCTCTCTCTCTTTTTCTCTCTCTCGCTCTCTCTCTATCTCTCTCTCTCACTCTCACTCTCTCTCTTTCTCTCTCTCCATCTTTCTCTCTCTCTATCTCTCTCTCTCTCGCTCTCTCTCTTTCTCTCTCTCTCTCTCTCTCTCTCTCTCTCACTCTCATGTGAGTGTGCTATATTACATGTGTGTGTGTGTGTGTGTGTATTATACCAGGCAGTGAGTAAACATGTCAGAAGCATGAAAAACGGGTGAGTGTAAGGATTTGAGACACTTTGACCAGGAGTAAATTGCGATGTCTAGACAACTGAGTCAGAGCATGTTCAAAACAGCAGGTGGGGTGATCGAGGTATGCTGTGGTCAGTACCTACCACATGTGCTCCGTGGAGGGACAACGGGTGAACTGGTGACAGGGTCACTCACTGATGCGGAATGAAGGATAGCCTGTCTGGTCCCACAGAAGATCTGCTGCAGCAGAAACTGTTGAAAAGGTTCATGCTGCTCTGAAAGGGGTCAGAACACACAGTGTATCACAGCTTCCTGCGGGTGATCCTCAGACCTCAGATCCATGTTGACCCCTGTCCACCACCGAATAATATACACCGCCATTTAAAAGTCGCACTGAAATGGATTTTATTCTTTACTGACCTGCAGAAAGCCACCTAATATAATGTGGACAAGACAAGTGTTAGATATTCAGTGAGCTATTAAGTGAAGCCAAAGAGATGAAACAGTTAACAAGTGCATATGAAGTGAAGGTTAAAGCAGAATGTTATACATGTTTCCATTTTATTTGACATATTTTCAACAAGAGTAAAAATCGGCAGTTACTGAAATAAATAGGTAAGTGGTTTTGACCTGTGACCTACAGATACAGTATACATATATTTGCATTGATCACCTAATTAACTTTATGTCTAGATGATTGCTTGAGATGAGTCAGTGTGTGTGATCGTTGGCCCAGATCGCAGCAACAGCACAGCTTATTTGTACGCACTGGTGTCTTCCTATGAGTCATTTCTAACACACACGCAGATAAACACTCATACACCTATCCTCCTGCTGGTCAACCTGTGGGCACGACCGCATGAACATGTTCGTGGTGGCAGCTTGTTGGACAGTGTTGGAAAGAGATTACGGAATCGTGGCAGGAGGCTCCTTTACTGTCAGGCGTCCGCAGTGAGGTGAGCTGGGTGTTGTCATATCTCCCGTGTCGGGCTCGTCCCCTGGCCATCTGTCCTCACTCTTCTCCCGTGTGGCCCTGCCCCCCTTCCCTCTGTGACACAGGCAGTAATTACAAACACTGAGCCTACTGAGACCAATATGAGGATCTGAGAGACACTCATCTCCGTTCCCACGTCAGCTTCAGAGCTTCCTAGGAGAATGTCCTTGATCGCCCTGGCGCAGTAATTGCAAATACTTAGGTCAGCTGAAGCCTGAGTGTGTCCAAGAGGTGGTCGTTTCCTTTATAGTGTCAGTCAGGTTGCCAATAATGCATTGCACCACGAAACAGCTCCTCTGAGGACGGTCTACAAGAAATAACTACAGCTGAAGATATGCACAGAATGCATTATTTTATTTTCATAAAATGTACAGATGACTGCTTTTCAATAGTTTATAGTCTGTAGTGACACATTATTTATCCACAAGAACGGACTGGTTTAGAAGAAAAAATATCAGGTCTGACATTCGCTTTGCATTCATCATGAAAAAATGAAAAGTATCACTCAGTTCTTTAACGTAACACAGTTCCTTCTGGGTGGGTTATCATTGGACAAACCTTCTTCTGATCTTTCTTCTACCCGAGCTGCTGGGCTGAGCCGGACCCACAAGTTCCAAATGAGCATCCAGCAACTGAGATGCTTGAAAAGGTGCTGGGAGGGTTTGGAAACAAGTTATTTCCAAAAATCGCTGGACAAGAAGTGACAAATCCGTGTGATAAAAGCAAGGAAGGTTATTTTGATGAAACAGCTACAGAATATTTCACAAAAGCAGAGCGTGTGCCTAAACTCCTGGTCTGTAATGTATGTTAAACACAAATATTTTGAATGTACAGAGCACAACAGTAAATATGATGCAAGCATACCTAACGGAAACGATGCCTGCCTTTTGCAAAGGAAATAAAACATTGAAAACCTTCACACCATTCCAGCAGAAGTTTCCTGCCAAAGCAAATTCCTACCCGTTTAATATGAAAAGTACTGCATGGAAATTCAGATGCGATGCTAATGTAATGCACTTAACCAGGAGGGCAGCAGCTCAAGATCAGGTTGACATTTTAATCGAGATATTTAAGAGATACTGGAGTGAAATGGTTCTATTTTCAAAGATGGGAATATGTTCATTTTAGTTCAAATGTTCTGCTGTGTGTAACATCCTCCCTGTCTATTCTGTGGTTTTTGGCTTGTTGTAATGTTCTGTTTCCCTCCTGTTTTTTTGTCTACGTTGTTCATGTTACCTTTGTATTTTTCTTTATTTGTCTGTTCATTGTAAGTATGTTTTCTTCTTGGCCCCAGCTTAGCCCCAACCCGGTGTTATCCTGTTCACCTGTCTTTTACCTGCCTCCGCCCACACTCAGGTGTTTTCTGTTGCCTAGTCTATGTATTTATACCCGTTGTGTTCCAGTCTGTGTTTTGTGGATTCTCTGTAAATGTTCTCAATCACAATTTCTTGTAAAACCTTGTGACTCTGCTCTTTGTAGAATGTGCTTCAGGAACTCTGTTATCGTCATTTCTAGTTGTGCGTTTTGTTAAACCAGTTTATTTTCCCCCTTCTTTCTGCAGTGCTCCTGTTCTTGTTATGCCTTAGATGACCATTTTGTATTTTTGTATTTTTTTAACTTGATTTTTGCTTTAAACCAGTCGGATCATACGTTGTTCTTCTCTATGGCTTATGTATTATTGGGTTAGGTGTTGATTAATTATTAGTTGACAGTTGTTGTATGCATGCGTTAAACCTTATTAAAGTTTAAAGAATCTCTACATTAACTGTTTTTGAACTGTC
The DNA here is from genome assembly GCA_037577145.1 of Brachypetersius gabonensis. Taxonomy (NCBI): domain Eukaryota; kingdom Metazoa; phylum Chordata; class Actinopteri; order Characiformes; family Alestidae; genus Brachypetersius; species Brachypetersius gabonensis. The sequence goes on from JBBJLR010000001.1 coordinate 24,052,094, forward strand.
TCTGTCACCTCCGTCTTTGGATGATTATAGCTACGCTTGTATTAGCCATTTATTTATTTTGACTATTACTTTGACTTATACTATATTTTATATTGTTCTTGTCTTTGTGTTTTTAGGCAGTTTTAGCTGGTATCATAAAGGTTTCTGTGAACAGCAGTCATTGACTGAAGGAACCGTCTTAAACTGATCAGGACAACAGCTGAGCTTGTCCTCAAGTTCAAAGACATGTTTGCTCGGTTCTCACACATGAGAAATGACATAATGGCCGAGATGCAATGAAGAAAAAAGAGTTTTCCTGATTCTTTAATCGTTGCTGAAAGTAGCTGATCAGTGGAAGTTAATTAAGGTGAAGCAAAGAAATAGTGATTGGAAATTTGTCTGTAAACTGCCTTCTTTCATGTGAAAAAGTTCATTTTGGGTGGAAGTCTAGGGACATACTTGCTTTTTTTTACTTTTTTGCCTTTAGGGCTAGCTGGCAGGGATGCAGGAGATGGTGGTTGTGATTGACGTTTACTCTTTTACTCTTTACTTAAATATCTTTTAAAAAATGTAGTTGACATTGTCTTATTTTACTGAATGTAGCAGCCCCTCTTCCTATTTTTCTTTATTCAGATGTGCACTTTGCATTTACACACATTTTCTTTGAACTAAAAACATGTATTCATAAGCACAAACAAAGATTAACATTTTATAAGGCATTATACCAGGTCACTGACCTAGTATAATGCCTGCAGTACTTTGATACTCTCTTTCTTTCTTTCTTTCTTTCTTTCTTTCTTTCTCTCTCTCTCTCTCTCTCTCTCTCTCTCTCTCCATCTTTCTCTCTCTCCCACCCTTCTCTCTTTTTCTCTCTCTCCATCTTTCTCTCTCTCCCACACCTCTCTCTCTCTCTCATTCTCTCTTTCTCCATCTTTCTCTCTCACCCCTCTCACTTTCTCTCTCGCTCCATCTCTCTCTCTCTCTCTCTCTCTCTCTCTCTCTCTCTCTCTCTCTCTCTCTCTCTCTCTCTGTCTCTCCCCCGCCTCTCTCTCTTTTCTCTTTCACCCTCTTGTTATTTCTTATTTTTTTTCTATTTAACTCTCTACTCTCTCTCACTTTTACTCCCTCTCTCGGTCTCTTGTTTTCTCTCCCTTGATTTTTCTTTCCCCATCACTCCTTTCACTCAGTTCTGTCTATCTCTTCTTGTTCTTCTTGTTCTTCTTTCTTTCCTTTCTTTATTTCTATTCTCTCTCTTTTGTTTCGCTAGAACACTAGAAATCCATAATCGAGCAAATAATTTAATTGAATACACTCTCAAAGTGCCTCAGATCACATTAAGGTCCAACTGACTTATAGATGGGGTTCAGGACCCGGTACGACTGACCGTGAGCTTTAAAAAGAAGCTGAATTTCACCGCTGAGGACATTTCAGGCAACAGGGCTGAAGAGGACTGATCATAGTATTGCTGCCACAAACACTGATCAGAACTCGTGGTTTGTGAAAACAGACCCTGTTGTTGTGAAGTCTTTCAAGCTCACAGTAAGTCAATAATACGTTTTTCATTTTGTTTTTTTCTCTTCACGCCCCTGTTGGTGTTCTGTTCTTCACGCCAGTAGAGAGAAAAACAAGCTCTTTGGAATATTCCCCCACATGACATTTGTATAAAAAGTTAATATTATAAACTCATTTAATCCCCTGCATGCCTTATTAAACCCGTTAGTGTCCTTCGTTTTTCTGAAGCGGACGTTCAGACCTCGACCCCGATGGACACAACAGTCAACCGAGTCCTCGTCTCTACAAAGAGCTTCATTAAGCGCCGCCGCCCATCCTCCGCCTTCGCGAGGAAAGAGGAACAAAACAGGAGGGAAAGAGACACTTTCTTTCTCTCTGTTTTTAACGGAGACGTCTGAAATACTCCCCCTACAAACAGATCGCCTCTTCTGTTCGCCGGCGGATACAGAACTGAACCGGCCCACAGTCGGGGTGAGTTTAAAGAAAAAAAGCTGAGAATAAAGAAGAGAAAAGAGAGGTAATTTGGTAACCGGTCTTTAACAGGAAAAACACTTTCTACGGTGAAATGTCAGTAATTGCAGAGTGGGTGTTAAATCTCTCTCTCATTTTCTCCTTTCACCTCTTTTTTGTTTCTCTCTCTGTTTCTCTTTCCTCAGCTGTTCTCTCACTCTCTTTACCTTTTTCATTTTCCTCATTACTTCTTTTTTCTTCTGTGTCTTTTCTCTTTGTCTGTTTCTCTCTCTTCATCTGTCTCTCATCTTTCCTCCCATCACTATTTTTCACTCATTTCTCTCTCCTAGTCTTCTTGTTCTTGGTTTCTTTCTATCTCTCCCACTTTTATTCCCTCCCCTCCATCTCTCCCACTCTCTCTCTCATTTTTGCTCCCCGTCATCCTTTTTCACTCTGTTCTTTCACCGTGTCTTTTTCTCACTCTCATTTTGTCTCGTTTTTCTCCCCAGTCACACTGTTCACCCGTTTCTCTTTTTTTTCTTGTTTTCTGTTTCTGTTCTCTCTCTTTCCCTCTCTCTCTCTCTCTCTCATTTTTTCTCCAATTACTCTATTTCACTTATTTCTCCATCCCTCTCTTCCTCTTGTATTCTCTTTACTGCTTTTTTGTCTGTCTCTTTCTCTCTGTATCCATTTTCTCCCTTTATCTATCTCCCATTTTTCGTCCCATTTATTTTCTGTATCTTTGGTCTCTTTCTATTTCTCTCTCTTTGTTTTTCAGTTTTAGTCACTACTTTTCTATCCTCCTATCCTCATATTCCTCTTTCTTGATTACGTATAGTTTCTCTTTCTTTCTTTCTCTTCATCTTGTTTTCTCTCTCTCTCTCTCTATTGCACGCTCTCTCTTTGCTCTCTCTCTCTCTCTCTCTCTCTCTCTCTCTCTCTCTCTATCTCACCCCTGGTGCTGCAGAACTTTCTTTATTAGTGTAAAAGGCAGCAGTTTAACTTCGTTTGTGCTTCCGTTATGAAGAGCGTCTCATCAAGAGCTCCTTTCAGCAGGAAGTCTGCATGCACTCTTTCAACATGCTCACACACACAGACACACACACACACATAGACACATGTTCAGCTCGCTCACACACTCACCGTTTTGATTGTGAAGGCGTAGAGCTTTTCACTGTAACGGAAGTTTCACATGAGTCACGTCTTCACACAGCCCAACAGGTGTGTGTGTTTCTGTGTGTGTGTGGGGGGGTTGCAATAAAGTTTATGGAATGACAATCAAGAATATAAAAATAATAATAATAATAATAATAATAATAATAATAATAATAATAATAATAATAAAATAAGTAAAAAAAAGCATTCCACTGTGATCAATCAAGCCCTTTACACCTGTCACAGTGGCAGAGCTGTTTTGATGGAGTAATTGTACACACATATATGCATATTTTGCTTATTCACATAACTTAGCCATAAAATACACTGATTGCATGTATTTTAATGGAACAACTT
>JBBJLR010000001.1:24060626-24087201 GCA_037577145.1 Brachypetersius gabonensis
ACACACAATTCATAAAAAGTTTCAAAGTTTGTTGCTTTTTGTGCTCATAGGTGCGTGCAGCAAGCAGTGCTCTAAGTCTCGGATGGTTTTTGCCGGGGTCAGGTGCCGCATTACTATTGTCCGCCGTGAAAACCATCCAACACGTGTAGCACTTCCATTACTTTTGGCTATATGGATAATAGTAATGGGATACCTTTTTATTACAGTAAAAGGGAATTTAATGACACAGCACTTTTATATGAAGTTGGTCCCTCTTTGCAGCTGCTATAGTGCCCTGGACTATAACAAACTACATAAAACGTGAATGCCTTGCAATGGCAAATAGTTTTGGTTTTATATTTTCATTTGATTACATTAATGCTTATTTTTGAACTGCAGCTATGTAACTCTGTTAAAGGGAACACTGATGTTATTGCATGAAATTTATGCAATGTCTAAATATATGTATGTGTATATGTGTGTTTGTGTCATGATATATATACAGTAGTGTACAACCTAGACAGTTTGTCCCAGTACAGCATTACGTTCCTTATACTCTTTAAGATTGATAGTTAACATTAATGTGAAATTAAAATCCATCTTGGTTGATATACAAAGGACATTACCTCGGACAAGCTGTTTTTGGAGCCATTGACTTGATATTCAGATGACTTATGTGCATCGATTACTTAATCAGACAGCAGTTATTTTGCTTACAAATGACCTGCCGTGTCTCTCTGCACAAACTCAAGAACAAATTAGGCTGTGCTGCATCTTTGGCATACACAATTACATGATACATTTTAAAAAAAATTTATGGTATACCTTATAGGAAATCTCCAGCTGGTTACTTATAGGCCCATGTACACTGGAAATAGTGGAAGAGAAAGGAGAGAGATACATAAGGTTGTTTGTATGAGAAACAGTGGCCTTTTTAGTCATGTTGCTGTCAAATTTTCACATCTCGCCTGAGGGGATTGGAACACAGTGTCATTAGTATTCATTACACAAAGAAACAATGCATTGATGAAAATGGAGGGCTTGTTAAATGTTTGCATTGGAAGTCTCTCATTTATCACACTTTAAATTGGCTGGCCCTGCTTTGAACTGAAATACTGTTTAAAATCAAACATTCTGATCATAATAACATGTTGACTTCTCTTGCATTTTTGCATTGGTATTGTGTTTTTTACTGTTCACCAGATTAGAAATGAATTAGAAACTGCACAGCACACAGTATAAGAGGTTTTCCACAGGTTGGCCACTCAGGCCACTCAAGTTGTTGAAGATTCACAGCGTTTCACATTTTAGGAATTTCACCTCTAACAGTGCCACCCCCTCCCCAGAAAAGACAGCGAGAGAGGCCCGGTGGGCACAGGAACCCGTCAGCACTGCCACCCCGGGTCTTAAAATGCCTGTTAAGAGGTTTTGTCCCAGTCCAGCCCTGACCTCTAATACTCTTGGTTTTAAATAAAAGTCAAGAGGTCAAAATCATCAGAGGTATGTCTATGTGGGTTTTGTAGTGTTTTTCGTGCTGATTTCAGATCTGTTGACTTCAACATTTAGTTTTTCCCACACAGATTTGACAGATTTGAGTTGGTATAATTAGCATATATATCATATGCTGAGTGTTTTTGAAGAAACAGTGGTAGCTGACTGATCATAATATCTATGCCACAGTGTGGCCTGTCTGACTTATATTGAAACAGTTACTTGATTAGTGCCTGCTGTTTAATAAAAAACGCATGTAAGTTTATTGCAAATCTAATACAACTCAAAAAAGTTGATGTGACTGAAAAAAACTGAAAGCAGATCTGAAATCAACATGAAATACTGGTTTAGAAAAGTGTGTTGTGATTTCTGATGTTTACAAAAACATTTTTTTATTGACCTGTGTTATTAGTACGTAACTGGTCAGCAAAATGTAATACCTGGAGAATACTAAGAGGTGCTGAGGTGGCCTTCAAGGCCTGGAGAAGTGGGCTCCGTGATGTATAGCTGAGTTTGAAGATCATAAATCTAATGCACAAATCACCGATCTTCACTTTATTATTTCATGGAAATCTTTGTTGTACAGGCTCCAAAAAATAAAGGTTCCTAAATAGGTTGATTGGTTCAGAATGAGAAGCAAAAAAGTTTATTGATCCCAGAGGAAATTACTTATGCACAGAGACACAGAGACAAGAACAATATAAAATATAATGTGTAAAATAAAAGTCAAACAAAAAATTGCTAGTAATGCTAGTAAATGGAGATGTTCACTATACCAAGTCTGTTATTGCATGTAATAGAGATCAGTAATATTGACATAAGTAGCGATCTTACCCTTGGTTAAAGTATCAATATTAATAATGATGGTTTATTAATAATGATAAAATATTGTATTGCACATAATGATAATGACTTAGCACGAAATAAGAAATTACACATGATATTGCAAATGGCAGAATATTGCACATAATGATAATTAGCACCCAATAAGGAGTTGCACATCTGCGTAGTAAACTCAACACCTCTTATGTTGATGTTCTCTGTAACAAGGTTCCCCATAATTGATCATCTTATTTGCTAAAATCATCAAATGAAGAATCATCAAATGAAATGCTCTTAAGGGAATCAAAAGTAGTTATTCTTCGCTGCTTCTCCACACCACCTCTTTTTTAGGAGAGTAGATCCCAAGATTACTGAAAGCCACTCTTTGTTCTTTGTTATGGTTCGGATGCAGTTGCAGTTCAACCCCTAGATGTTTTTCACAGCTATGGCATAGATTCACTTGTGAAAAAGCAATCAATTGGTCTTTGCAAAGGTTGCGCCTGGAGGGAATCTCATCCTCATACAGTGCTGTTGAGTAGATGCTTTACTTGCATCGATTTGCACTGTTCCTGATCCGTGTTCCCAGCCCTATGCTTTTGCTGAGGTCATTCCTTATAATAGGTGAATTTTTAACTTCGTATGTTCTGCATTGTTACTTTCCTATGCCAGAGAATTGTTTACAAGTATTGGGAAAAAAAAGGTTAGGACAGATGTACCTGAGTGGTGTATCACCTCAGCAGTTTATTAAGGTTCTCCGTAACCTGGGCTGTCATACTGCCTGATTTGCTCTCCCACACATGTAATTGCTATATTAAGGAATCACATATAAACAGTTACGCCAGTCAGACAGCTAGATTCAGTGATTCAGTGCCTGAAAGAGAAGAGCATGTTTTGTTGTGACATGATACTGTGGAGGTCTTCTTTAAGCCCATGAATGCCTTTTACTGTGTACCTATAGATTGTCTGAGAAAGTGGACCATGCCAAGACATTTTCATGAACTGTATACCAGTCTAGTCCAACATTACCGTTTACATGATCAAAGCTCAGACAACCGGTCTTAGAGTAATGTCAAACCACTGGAGTGCTGTATAACACTGTGCAAAAGTATCATTTCATTATATTTAACTTTGAATATTATTTTATGTCTTTCACACTGTCACATCTTTGCATATTGAGTAGATGAAATGGGAACAAATGTTCTAATGTAACAGGCTGCAAGGACCAAGATAAAGGTGTTCCAGCCATTCAGCATTCAGCACCACCAGTATACTGATCACAGGCCTGATCATCCGGAATCATCTGCACCTGTTTCTTCACAGGTTCAGGCCTTTAGTGAGATGTGCCTTGTTACACTTGAATGATTCATGCTTAAGTCAATGTGTGGTTTAAAAAAACAAAAACAAGTAACTGATCAGGTTCAGGAACTGGACTGAAAATGAGTGTCTTTGAAAGTCCTTCAGGAAGCCTGGAGAACTGTGCCCCAGGACTACATTGATAATAAAAGAACATCTGGCTCTTCGGAAGAAATGAGGGTGGCTCAAGAGTTTTACACACTGCAGAAGATTGGCCAGCAACACATTTTTATTTTCAGTTATTCATGTGATCTTTTACTGGGCTGTAAAAGGGCTTTTTAAAAAGCGTTCACAAATCAAATTGAGCAAAGGCAGCCTCTGCTGTGCGACCCTTCACTCGGCTTGATTGATGCTGCTTTTTGTTGGTTTCTGATTAGGGTGGTGAGAGGGTTAAACGCCAGACTTGCACGGTTTAGCAGTCATTGCCCCTCTCGGATGGTATCTTTTTTTTTCCTCATTGTGGCCCATTCAGTGTGATGCGTGTCTTCGAGCTCTGCCGTGAGTGTAAAGCTGCATCTCTTTCGTGACACTTCGCAGCGTTATCATCCCTCATTCTCCGCAGTTGCTGGGCACGGAGCAGTCTTGTGTCAGGCAGGTTTTCAGGTGAGCTCTCTCAGCATAATTGCACCAGGAAAGCTCACACCTCAAAATCGTGGTGCAATTAGCTCCCATTTGCATTTTGGTTTAATGCATCTAAATGGGCTTATTTGGTGGGATTTTCACGTAAGGCTCTTTTCAATATATCATGCAAATGAGCAAATTACTGCTGAGCTGACGTGCTCCAAACAGAAAAAAAGTATCCTTAATCTCACCATGCCCCTGTCAGAGATATTTTCATTAGAGTAACTTATGTTTGCAACTTTAATTTGCACGTCTTACGAGATTATTTATGTGGATCCCGAGGCTTTGTAAATAACCACTTCATTATACAAATACAAAAAAGTCCTTGTTAAAGAGAGAGTGGCTCACGGCTTTGTTCTTCAAACTGCTGGAAAATGTAAACACAGTGGTCCGGGAGACTGGTTAAAACTGGTTAATTTGGCTAGTTGGTTTAGTATAAAGTGCTACAGTGCAGTTTTATATGTACCCACTTGTGGCCGCTTTACTAGAAATGAAATTTGAATTTTTGATCTGTCACAAATTTGTGTAAGTCATCCTTTCGACCTTCATCAGGGGCCAGTGTCTGACCCATGTACCACTCTTACATCCAACAAAGCGAAGATATCATGAAGGGTTCCTCAGTGCTGTACTGCAGAAGAACATAGGAGGAACCTTTAAAAAGGTAAAAGAATATCCGAAAATCGGTTTCATACCTTGTGTTCAGTACACACACACACAGATTAGAAATGATGTACCATGTATTGCCATAACCAAGTCATAAACATGTTTTGGTAGATGCTGTATACTGTTGCCATTAATATAAAAAGGTCTCAGTGTGTCACACTTGTATTGAGTGAGGGTCAATACATACAAGGAATTTGATTCCGGTGGATAGTGTCTCAAACGCATGCTTATTGCTCCAATAGGCCAACAGATGCGATTCTGATTCTGATTCTGAACCTGATGAAATTACATCAGTTGACGCTTGTCAGCCGTTCTAGTGTTAACAGTTCAATGTGCAATATATTATAAACTCCATGGACTAATCATAATCCTAAATTTCTTTTCATTTCCAAATGTTAAAATGGCTTTTCACATGCAATTTCTTTACACGCAAACTCTATAGTGTTATACATGCAGTATATATGGTAAAACTTTCTTTGGTATTACACCTACACACTAGGTGCAGTCAGATTGTTTTTATTGTTCAAATAGACTTGAGTGATGTCTACTGTCTGCAATTTATTGTTACTGTGGGGTGTTGTTATTGTGTGGTATTGTTATTGTGCATATTGTTATTGTGTGTATTGTTATTGTTATATATGTGTACTGTGATCAAGGAGTCATTTCACTTTGTACTTGTACGCAGTTACCAATGACAAGAAAGTGAACCGTAACCTTAACCATAACCATAACCTTATGTTAAACCTTAAACCTTGGTTTTATCCCCTGGCATTTCTCTTGAACTTTAAAAGACAATGAAGGATACTGCACTGTTCTCCAAAATGGTCAGAATCTAGGCTGCATTTCTCTGCTTTTTTCAAGGAATATTTCTTTGGATGTGTGTGGAAGTGCAGCCCACCTGGACCATAGCCTAGATTTTATAATGCAGCTCTTATGTAATAGGTGTGACAACCCATATTTTTTATATATACGTTCAATTAAATGTTAAAGAAATAGAAGCCTCTACCCTATAGAACAAATAAAAATGGTGCAAATCAGTGCAAATCCCATGTCCGGGTATGCGGCCACAATGTTTTTACGGTAATGACTTCTGTTATGATGTGGACGGTGGGTTTTCTTGTGTTGTGTTAGTTACAGCTGTGTTTGGTTAGAGTTAAGAGTTAGTGTTTGTTTAATGGTTTTGGGCTTTTGAGTTTCAGTATTTAAGGGTTTGTGTTCAGTATTTAAGGGTTGAGTTGTCGGTCCACAGTTTTGTAGTTTTGTGCTCCAATAAAGTAGCATGTGCGCCTGCCCTCATTTTGAAGTTATGGGTAAATGCGACAGCAAAAATTCAGAGATCTTGTGGTTTTTCCATCTGTTTCTAAGACCTAAAACAAAAGAAATTTAGGCCCTTTTGTGCAACAAAATTTCATGCATCGTCATTTTTTTTATTCCAGTAGCTGTTATCACTGTTACATGTTCTTTAAATGACAATAATCTTGGTTCTAAATTATATGGGAACACCAAACAAAGCTCAGTGTGAGCATCAACACAAACCAGAGGAACTTCCATATAAAAAGGGCTTTTGCCGTATGATGACAATTTACTATTTGGTTCTGTCACGGATCCATGCCACTTGCGTTCCAAGGGTCAAATATTGGTGCGATTTTGTTTACATGTATGAATACGTATTGAGTAACATGATTGAAAGTCAAATTTGGCCCTAGTCAAAGAATCTCCCACACACAGTCCTTATACACTTACTACTCTTACAGCTTCATCCTCTCTCGCAGTGCAGTCAACAGTCTTCTCCATTTTTCTCTGTTTCTTGTGTGTGATGAAGGAGAGCGTCTCCTCGCAGAAGCGGGCTCTCATTTCCATAATGTTTGTATTAGCAGAATGACTCAAAATTAACTTCTAATTAAATCCCTGCAATTCACACTCAAATGCAAACAGTGCATGGTTATTTAGTCCCCTCATGCAAACCATGATCTTTTTGAAATTGATTTAATAGTTGTTTAGCGACATGACTGGCAGAAACGAATGATCCTCTCAGACCGAGAGGGCTTCACTGAAATTAATTTACCTTGTGGCGAACATGAAGTGCCTGGGTAAATATCACTTCTATTTACACAATTTCCATATAGTGGCAAAAAAAAATCCTGAGAACAAAAACTAGAAAGAGAAAGAAAAAAGTTTTTTTAAACAAATATGACCTTCCACCATATGCTTGAGCTTGAGTTTGGTTGTACTGCAACAGCTGTCATGGTTGAAATTAATCGTATTGTTTACGTTACAAATGGCATTAATGATTGCTTGTTCGTGAGAAGCCGTGTTTTTCTGTTGATCCGGAATTTGGCTTTCCTTTAAAATCCGCTCTAATTAGTCTGCGTCGGCCTCACATCAAGAGCGATGCCCCGGACCGCGGGAGCATTTTTGATTCTTCATTTGAAGCTTTTGTGTCAATATCCAGGAGGTTTCGGAGCAGATGGTTTCATTTGCATGCATTCATTTAACCACACATTGATCAGTTATTTATATTACCATTTAAATGTGTTTGACCTTGAGTCTCGACTCGAAACCAGCTTCTCTTTGTTGCATCGCACCTTTAATTAGCTAATTATTTCTGACTCCCTGCACGGATTTCTCCCCCTCCATCATCCAGCTTCGCGTTCTCATGACTGTATGGCCAGAGGTGATGATGCTCTATATTTGTAAATCTCTCATTTCCTCAGCAATTGCTTGCCATACAGTTGAACAATCAAACACGTTTTCTCTTTCTAAGACCCAAGCCAATGGTTCTACACCGTGCCTGGAATAATCGTTCCGTTTTACTCAGTTCCTTACCACCCCCAAACCCTCCTTTCTCTCTCGATTGAAGGAGAAAATTGCATCTGCGCCGGGGTCTAAGTGGCGAGATGGCGAGATCTGCCATGTTAATGTTTCCTCGGCTAATTCAGAGAGATGTGCTGAAATAAATACAGTAGAGCTATTTTCACACACGCTTGTGGCAGATATCTCGCCTGTGAAAATGTGCCTTTGATTGGGGACCGAGCGACAGACCGTCTTGTCTACCGCCTGCGCCGGGAACCGCCTTGAAAACACTAACCCACATTTTATTTAAAGGTGTAACATGAGAAGGCCTCATAAATCTGAGCCTCGGAGGTCCACGGGGAAATGAAAGTAAGACAGTGAAAGGAAGAAAAGGTTATGATGAAAGAGTGTGTAACAGAGACCTTGGTGTGTGGGATCTGGATCTGGGCTGGTGCTTACAAAGAATCGTATAGCAGGAGCAATGATCTAGGAGCTGCAGTGGGATGTACAGTAGAAATGAGTGCATCACACATCTCTTCATTCTTGGCTACAGTATTCTGTAGAGTGTGCCGATAAACACTGGCCTCAATATCTTCATATCTACAGGAGGGCTGTCATGATCATTTGATTTGCAAAAAGATAATTGGTTAAAATACATTATTGATTGATCATTACTTATCCAGAAAGCATAACTGGCCATCGGCCATCGTCTCCCTGGATGGGTGGGATGGTCAGTGCGGCTTTGTGGATCAGTAATATTCAATCAATACCCCACAAAACACAACTGATTATGATCTCCCTGGATGGGCAGGATGGCCCTACCTCTTCCCCAATCCCTCTGTGCAGTGTTACTTAAGTGGTACTTAAAAAGACACATGTCTTGGATAAATCATGTGTCCTCATCATGTGTTGATATCATTGTATGATTGGGGAGACATAGCTAGTGGGTGGGAAATGACAACAACTAAATGCATTGTCAATATATCATTAATGATTGGTGAATTTCATAACAATATAAAAAATATCATAACTTTTAATCAGACACTGCATTGGTTTGCCTGGTGTCCTGGCTTCTGAGCCCTCTAAGGGTCACGTGTTAAAAAGGCGTCAAACTTTGTCAAGTAACTTTTAAAACATGCAGGGAATTGCAGGTGACCAATAACAGCGCTGGCCCTTAGCATTCTCCTCAGTGTGTGTTGAGCCATCCAGTGATGTTACTTTAGTGGTAGTGGAAAAGTTAATGTATTATTTGTATTGAATATCATCACATACAAAAGATAAATCAGTGTGTTTTACAGACATAGAATATAAAATCAAATAAAATTGAAGAAAACAGAAGAAAATAATGGAAGAGGTAAAATAAAAAATGCATAAAAGAAAATTGAAAGTGTAGTAGAAGTGCAAATGTTTGAAATAAAGTGGAGGAGAAGAGTTGTGTTTTAAGCAGCTTTTTAAAGCTACAGTTGGTGCAGGTCTGATACTAATGGGAAGCTGCATGTCTTGGATAAAATAATGGGGGCAAAAATGTATAAATAAATAACTGTACTGTACACTCGTTAACTGTTTGATCATTTGAAAGCTCGTTAAATATGTAACACTTGCCAGGTGATCCTAATTTAGTTATAATTATTTTAGGTGCCTTGTTGTTGGGCATTATTTAATAATTGAATAATCATTAAATTATGATTCTTTTCTGGGTAGTAAAGGAATTCAAATGGTGAACATGCTGTAAATGTAAATTCACTTTTTTAAAAACAGGCTATAATGGTCTATGGGCTACAAAACATGTTCATGAAGTTCTTTGCACAAAATCCCTCTCACATAAAGAGATCTCACCAGCTTTATTCTTGACAGTTTTAGTCCCTTTCAAAACGAGCTGGACTCTGTCACTTTTATGCAAATAAGCTGTTGCTGGCCACGCCCCATCCATCCCATTCTAACGCTGCGCGTAAAACAGAGGCGATATCCAGCCCTATATGATCGACCCCTTCAACTAATTGAAGAATCTTCAACTAATTATAGTGGGTGGGGGGCTCGATATGCAAATAATCCATAGTGTGACGTCACAATACGGGAGCAATCCAAGCAGCTCATTTTGAAAGGGACTGAAAAGAGACTCCCCTGCCCCTCCTGATCGTTCACATGTTAGTTTTACAAGAAACTTTTAAAACTATTCTTCACGCAGGGAGCTGTGGGTTTTCAGGGAACAGCAGGTTTGGTAGAGTAGAAAAACTAGAGTAGAAGGATTACAGCCTAAAAGCTTTTCCCTAGGTGAAATGCACATATTGCTGATGACTAAAGAACCACTTTAAAATGATTAGCCAAGCTGTAGCCACGTGCTTTCCCTTTTTTTCCCTTTTTGTAGCATCATTCATGCTGACTGGCTCTATAATATTGAAATAATCTTCTCCCACTATAACATTTAACTCCATTACGAAAGAGGTTTTGCCAGTTTTAGAGGTTGTAGAATGATTTTAAATGATTGATTCAGTGCTCGCTGTGGTCCGAATCAAAAATAGGTGACTTTTATTTTTGAAAACCGCTGTGTTTTCAGAAGGAGACATCAATTCATTGATATTGATTCCGGTAAGGTGAGAGGTGCTTCACTGAGGCGAGAGGTTTTGTGACTAACTAACAGAGTGAAGTGGAAGAAGAACGGGAAAAAAAAAAAACAGTGACATGATTGGCTTTGTCAGTTCATTTGAAATGATGTCCGAAACAAGTCACTGTCTAGCTTTTCTTTTCCGCCGCCTCTTTAGTCATGTATTAATATTAATAATTACATTTACTATGTCCTGAGGCTGTCATGTTTTATTACATTCGCCAGGCTCTCACAGACATCTGCCAGTGTTCAAAGCTTTCAACCCAAGGAAACCAATCCAATCTATCTGAGATACTGAAAGGAAAAAAAAAGTATCGTCCTTACCTGCCATATTTCAGCAGGCAGTGCCAGTGATGCTATAGAAAATCCAAATATCACCGGTAGCAAGAGCAGTTTGCATGCGATGCCATCTTATTACCTTTAGGGCATATTACCCTTGAGAAAAAGCTTTTAGAGGTGGCGGGCAGTTATTTCGCCGTCTGGCTCGATAATAGGTTTATGCAGAATGACAAGGATACTGTGGCTAATGCTTGTAAGCCAAGCGAGAAATTACCCTGAAAGTAATGTAACATATGAAACATGGAGCTACATCAGAGCTATTAGCTACTCCGTCACTATTTAGGTTATTTCACAATGGTTATGATGCACTTTTTTTCTGTTGGGGAAGGGTTTGCAGCTCCCATCTGAGCCAAAGTGGCACTAATAGCAATTCAGTTGACCTTGGTTTGCGAGGGAAAAAGGTACAGGAAAGCACAAAGTCATTTGCCTTGATCAACAGCATTAAAGGGTAATGAAGGAGACCTAGAGAGGCAAAAAGCAGCAGCTTGAGCTTATTATACTTTGCTTAATGGCATGTAGAGAAAATAAGCAGGGCTACAAAGCATGGAGAACGAGGCCCTGCCTTTTGCTTATGGTTAGAAGGGGTATCTAGGTCAAATCTTAACTTTTTCTCCGACCCAGAGCCTACCTGACCCCACTGCCCACTAGATGCCACTTTTCACTCAGCTGGGTGGGCCTCACCTCAGGGTTAATGTTAAACCAATCAGAAGGTGAAAAGGAAGGCAAGTGTTTTCATTTTGAAAGAGCAACTCGATCATACTGATCCAAAACAAAGTGCCGACCTGCAATGGTGGCAGTTCATTCTAAACGAAAGGACCCTGAGATTAAACCCTATTGAAGCCACACAGCCAATCAAACGTTTTTGCACACACTGAGATCTTTTTGCATCTGCATGTTACTCACGTTTTACTAAAAATACACCCAGTATTCTTTGCGTTACCTTTACAATATGTTCACCATTTGAGAGTGTACTAAACAGAAAATGCCATATTACATATTCATCACCTACTAAAAACCACCTAATATAATTTTAATTATAATGCGTTAGATATTTAACAAGCAATGTCTAATGAGCGATTGAGTGATGAAAGAGTTAACCACTGCATTTAAGTGAAAAGACAGGATAAGTGGATAAGTGTTAGAAAAAAACAGTGGTGTGGAAAAGTATATGACTGCTAGTGTATACTGTAAGGGTTAAAGCCCTTAAATGAATGTCGGTTGCGCTCGGGTACTGTCAGCAGTCCCGTGTTGCTTTAAACATGTTAAGATACCCCTCGCTCTCCTTTCCCAGTTCTGGAGCGAGTCTACGTAGGCATGTAGGGCACAGAGGCAGGGCAATGGAGTGTGGCTCGCCTCAACCCTGTCACTTTGATAGAGTGAATACATTGTGAGAGATAATGGAAACTTTCTATTCAGTGAGGAGCGGAATAAAGAAAGCCTTCCCCCACATTCATCACCATTGATTACTGTAGGCCCTGTGACTTGCACAGAGAGGGAGAGAGCGAGAGAGTCCACAGTCCACTCACAAACACAAGAAAAGAAACAATAACTGCCTAATACAGGTCTTCTCTGAGAACCGTATTATTTTTCGGTACCACTTTACAAAAGACTACCGTTATAAAGTGTTTATCTTTTTTTTTTTATCAGGTTGTTAATTAGGTTGTAGAAAGTTTATTAATCATTGATTAGCAGTTGTAACAGTTGTCATACGTTAAGGGAGGCTCACTATTTGGCAAGATCTCATATCTTCATAGTTGCTTAGTTTGTGTTGTCCTGTTTTCAGGCAAAATGTTAACATGCTACTACCATCAAAACATCAGACCTTGCCAAAAAGTGAGCCTGCATCAATGTATGACAACTTGTTAGTAACTGCTCAATGGAAACTGTCTACAACCGAATTAACAACCTAAGTATAAATCATTTATAAACCCTTTGTATAGGTAGTCTTTTTGTGAAGGGCAACCTATTGTTCTACTATTTGTGGCACATTTTTAGCTTTTTTTGAGGGGTCAGAATATGATATGAAGGTCATTTTACTTAGTCATAGGAAGAAAGAGAATTATTACACCTACATGCCCTCCATGTAGTGGGCATGTAGGTGTAATAATCAGCAGCCGCGTGTGTGTTCGTGCTGTTAACAAGGGCACAGAGGGAAGATGATGGCCATACTGTCATGAATTTGATAAGCAATTACATGCACCCAACTCTTACTTACACACCTATACACACTGCACACGGCAACCCTAAACCTGCTTCATTCTGATAACACTAGAGATTCCTGAATCCATTACCTGTGTATCTTGACCGCAGTCTTTTTGGGCTTATCTGGTCTGGGTTAATGGTATGAAATGTGCTTGCCTGGCACCTAGGTTCTTAGGATGCCAGTCACTTCATGATTACATTTCAAACTGTATTTAAAAATGAACACATGTAAATACGTCCCATACGTGTTGGCATACTGACCCACTCCATAATCGCAGCGCACAGTGCCTCGGGTGCTCTCCTTCATACTCCTGTTTTGCAGAATATGAAGAAATTACTGAATAGCTTTTGAGGTTAACCAGAGTTCATGCTGCACTACAATAAAAAAAAATAAAATAAAAAAGAAATCCATGCCCAGAGCGCAGGAACATATTGCTCTCCATGGAAACCTGTGGCCCAATTAGATCTCTTCGCCGCCTCGCAGCTTTCGTGAGTCTGGCCGATGTGTGCGTCCTTCTGCTCCACACATTAGCACCTGCTCTGTGGCCACCAGTCCGGAGGGCCGAGACACAGCCCTGCGTATAAGTCTGCGGTTATTATAGTTGTTTTGCTACTAATGTGATGTAATTAATGGAAATTCACAATTAATTGCATACTTTTCCTTTTCCAAGCTGATACATTTTAATTACTTTCTTATTCATCTCTTTTGATCATGGCAGTGGTGCGCTGACTTGTAGCCCAACATACACACTGCAGCGCAGGTTCACTTTTAGCCATGATTATATTCAACAGGGTGCATCTAATCAAATTCATCCCAATTATAACAAAATGTTGTCGCTTGAGTAACTGTTTCACTTCAAGTAAATGAAATGCTCAATTAAAAACTATATTTTGTGCTTTCTCCGATCATCATTTTGTGCTTTCTCTGGTAGGTAAATGTGACAGATATGCACAAATAAAAGAAATTAGGCATACAAAAATAATAACAGTAATAACAATAATAATTCTAATACTACTAATAACAATAATCATCGTCATCATCATCATCCACATCATAAAAGAAAATATGGAGAAGAAGAATGTTGAAAATTGCAATATGTTTCACCGTGTTGCCTGGAAAAACAATAACAACAACAACAATAATCATAATAATAATAATGTTGAATGTCGCTGTATGTTCCAACATGGTCCATGGAGAAACCTCTTAACCTCTCAAAGTAAGTGTTTCCACACAAGATTGAATGCAAGACCTTTATAAAAAAAATCCTCAGGAGTACCATAGTCGCATTGATGGAAAAGTTGGAAGTCAAACTTTCAACACTTTTCTCTGTACTTCAAAGAACTCTACATGAGACATAGTTTACTCAGTATTATGTTCGAAGAGGGTTTCATGGCATATGGCCTTTACCTTGGCCAGTCTAGCAGAGTTAACCTGGGGCTGGACTGCACTGGGGACAGCATGTATCCTGCAACGCTTGGAGACTCACACATCTGTTCCCTGGTCAGGAGTGTGTGGCGAGAGAGTGTGAGGCGACGTGTCGCATCCGTCATATTGGCTTTCTCTCAGGGCCGCCGCTGGAGCTCGCAAATAAACGGTTGTCAAACACAAACTGCTGCACCATCACAACATCGCAGGCACGCAGCGGCTTCTGTTCACTGCTGACTTCTCTCTTTTTCCCTCCTTTGGGCGCTCGCTAAACAAATGAAGGCAAATTGCGCGCTCAATTTGGGGCAGACTTGTCTAGGCTGCAATTTCCACTGCGCTTGCTTTGAAAGATAGCACCCCTTAAGTGCCAGGCGCTGTGCTTTCAGATGGTCGGAACCCGTGTTGACATGGTGCAGTTGAACAGCTGAAGTATGAATGCGGCCATATGTGAGCTAACTGGCATCTGTAACAATTTTGCAGTGTACACTGCAACAGACAAGTACAGTTGCGCAGTTGCTGCATTGCCTTTGGTAAAAGCGTAGCCTTAAAATAGTTACAATCATACATCCTAGAATAGTAAAGTTGACAGTACTATAGAACCACAGTACTAGACTATGCAAGGGGATTGTATGGTCTGAGAAAATTATACTTAAAATGATGCTTGATTATACTTAAAAGCTGTTTACTACTGGCAGTAGTGTTGGGTTTGTGTGGAAAAATTAATATTGCAATAGATACAAATAACACTAATACAGTAAATAGCGGTTTAATGTATGGCATAGGGTTCATTTAACCATTTCTAGACTTCTTTCATTGTGGAAGCCCAGCATTATTTTTAGCTACCCTGAAATTCCTGGGTTGGCTCAATTACTTCATTAGATTAAATTAGGTGTGTTGCTTAGAGAATTTTATATATATCCAAATAATGACTCAAGGCATTAAGCAGAAATCTGGAACCAAACCTGTGTTCTTCTAACCAGCTCACAAATGATAAAATTCTTGTTTGTTTGCATTTATTACAATGCTCACTTGTTATTTTTGCTCGGAGAAAAAGAAAAGGCACCACTTATAAAAATGGCATCAAACAATTTGCATAGGTGTCTAAGACTTTCGCACAGCA
The DNA here is from genome assembly GCA_037577145.1 of Brachypetersius gabonensis. Classification (NCBI taxonomy): domain Eukaryota; kingdom Metazoa; phylum Chordata; class Actinopteri; order Characiformes; family Alestidae; genus Brachypetersius; species Brachypetersius gabonensis. Next base: position 24,076,038 of record JBBJLR010000001.1, read on the forward strand.
CAGTTTAGGCTCTCGGGTGGTTAATAAGGTTTTTTGTCCGTATAATACAGAAAACATGAGTACAATCTCCAATGAGGCCACAGACAAATTTGGCCTTGGTCTCTGTGGATAGGTAGAATGGTCCTCCCCCTCCCCTCCATCACTCAGTGTGATGGATACCTGGAGAAAACACATGCTACCCTTCATTTTCTCAAGGTTACATTACATTACATTCCTTTTGCAAGCACATCCAAAGCGGCCTACACTCAAGCTTCAGGACAGTGGGAGAACCAGAGGAGAGTTCTAAATCTTTAAATAGGGAGTAGTGTAAGAAGATGTAAGCCTATTAAAGTAAAATGTACAAGTCCGATATGGGATAGATAATGTTTGAAGGGAGGAGGTGCTCCCTAAATAGAGTCTTCAGGAGGTTCTTGAAGATAAAGAGGGATTCTGCTGCTCTGGTAGCCCTTGGTAGCTCATTCCACCAGTGGAGAAAGGTTGGTGGTATTACGTGATTGAGAAACATGAGATATCTAGATTGGAGAGAAAACTGGAAAAACAAGAGATTTACTAATGTAAGTAAAATGAAAAATAAATTAAGTAAATAGCTATTACTAAATGTAATTCTAATACGTCCTAATACGAATTGAACACCAAAACAGAAATCTCAGTTTTTATTCAAACTGTTGGAAAAAATGGTGCGTTTTGCTTATTCGATCTTTATTTCACATTAAAAGATGCAACATCAGCAATGTCTTACTGCTGAGAGCAACATACATTTGACAAATCTAAATTGGGGACATTTACTGATGCACATAAAATAGAAAATAAAAAATACATAAAATAAGATGAATAGCTTTTATATTTGGCATCAAAACACAGATGGTTGCCATTAGACGTTCATCATAAGCTCAGTCAGTATCCACGACTGGGATGTATTTCGGTGTTATACTGATGTACTCTGAACATAAATCTCGGTTTGTTTAAAGCTGTTGAAAAAAAGACGTGTTTTGGTTGTTTGACCTGGGTTTTGCAAGCAAATGACATCGCATCAACAATGTGTTACTGCTAGGAGCAACATACAGTTGATTAAAATTATGACTGGATGATGAGGCTTGAAACTAGCCTCCAGAAACGGAGCACAAACAGCAGCATCGAAATAACGTCTTTATCAGTAAACATCAGTAAAATGTAATAAATGCCACAGAGCTTTGCGTGAATGAAAGTAAATGTCACAGAGCTGTTTGTGAATGAAAGTCGAGTCTGGCCTGTGTAGATCCTTAACTGAGGCCTGTTATCTGCTTCCCACTGCCTGTCGGGAATATCGTTCCTCCCCCCACAGAGACACTAATCACTGTGGCCAGAGAGTACACCCCGCTGCTGTATCTGTTATTGAGCACCTTAGGAGAGAGAGCTAAGTGCTCGACCCAGTCATGTGACCTTGTTGATAATGCTGATAAAGCTTGCAGCAATTAGTCCTCACTTCTCTCCCTTTCGGATAAAACCCCCCAGACGGATCTTTAGGACTCCGTGAATGAAACATGGCAAGTCTCTAACTGTGGCACAGACCCCATGCACTGCTGAGCATTCATTTTCAGCTAGGGAAATAAGGGGACCCTCATCACAGCCTGGCGAATATGATATGTTATTGTGATAAATCATGTTACCAAATGCGTTTTTGAATGTATTATGGATAATGTAGGTACCTCTAGAATACTGTGTGAGATGTACAAGAATTATAGAGAGCTGGCTGTTTGGCTTAGTTTTTTTTTTTTTCGTTTCACTGTTTTTTCTCTTTACTCCTATATATTACAACTGGGATGCCTTTCAAGATATTAAAGGGCCCTTATCATTACTTTTCTGGAGCCTGTGAATATTGTTTGAAATGGTACACCATTCATTCAGACCATATATGGAGAATAAGCATGAATGGGATCCCATAAAAAAAAATGTACATATTGTGCTGTGGTGTGGTGTGTTCGCATATGACAGAAGGGTCACTTTCACTTCGAAAACAGTCCATTTTCAAATCATGGTTTTGTGATGTCACAAACAACATTTAAATACATTTCTTATTCTACCTACTGCTGTTTAGACCCACCCATTCATGTTCGGATTTATCAGGACCCACTTTATATCTGCAAAAAACCCTAATAAAACTTCTTTGTCTAAATGTTTGATCGGGGTGGGTGGGGGTAGCTTTAACTGTGCAGCTTTAAATAATAATCTATTTAGCGCTGGACCAGCTGTGTGCAGTGCATGATTTGCTGCTGCACCGACCACTTTGTGTTGTAAGTAGTGGTTAAAAGAGGGGATACTCAAAAATGGTAATGTTGCTAATAATGAGGCCATGGAACGAAGGTAGAAGCCTTTATTGTTATTAGTGGCATTGAGAAACAGCGTGCTGTCAGATCACTCTGCACTTTCATGTGCTCATGCAATCCTTACCTTGATATTTCTTCTGTAGCTCTACATGAAACATCTTCTCCATATTGTACATGTGTTCTGTGCTCTGGTTTCCACAGGTATACAGGAACTCTGCTGTACCAAAACTTTACTGCAATGGTACAGAACTTGTAGCACACTTTGATTTTTCCAGTGTGTCTAAGTCCTGTAGTTTCTGATGCAGTGTTCTCCTGCCACAGTTTATGTTCTGGATAAATGCCGTAAATGTAAATGTAAATGGTCATCATCCCAAAACTCCATGGAGTCGAATCAGCAGAGTTTTTGTTTTTTTTTGTCAGAGGTGCTGCCGTTATTGTGGTCTTTTATTTTGTATAGTAAAGTTTGAGTTTGCATTTTTTTTTTTCTTCAGCATTCTTTAGCCATACAACTAAAAGCCCAACCCAGCTATCGTATTAGCAAAGGTCTGGTACACCGTTGCATTTCTCACAGCATGAGAAAAAAAAAAAATTCTCTTCAGTCAAAACGGATAGTAGCGCTACCCAGTTTTGTGTTTGTATCTCCACTGTTGTTACTTTTTTCCGAAACAGAATTAATAAAAAAAAACAACAACAGTGGATTCTTTCCAAGTCTGTCAGTTGCCGTGACAACATACTGACCAATCAGAAAGCAATGATGCAGTTGGCTCAGCTGTGGCCCAATTTTGGCCCTGCCGTCGAGCAGCTTGGGTATGGTCACTTTATTTGTAATGGAGAAACATTTGTTCGCAGGACAATGCGGTTAGTTTTGCCAGTGGAAAAACAGCATAAACAACCTCTAATACAGACTTTCATCCATCCATCCCCTGAACCGGTTATCCTTAAGCAGGGTAGGGGGCTGCTGGAGCTTCTGGCAGCAGGGAAAAATGGAGAAACACCCTAGACACTAGTCCATCACAGGAAACACAAACACACATTTACAGGTCCTGTCATGTCTTTGGACTGTGGGAGGAAACCAGAGAACCTGGATTAAATCCACACAGACAGTAAGAACATTCAAACTCCAGCCAGAAAGAGCCCTTGATCAAACCGAACCCTAGACCCCCCTGCAGTGAGGCAGCAGCTGCAACTACTGCACCACCATGACACCAACCCCCCCTTACGGACTTTATACGGGGTAATGACTCTGTTGTGAAGATGACTTTGATGCTATAGGACAGCTATAAAAATAATGTTGATTACTGTTGTACATCAAATACAAAAACATTTTTCTGATTAACTTTATTCCGGCAAATAAAAACTCATATTTGTAAACTTTCTTTTCAAGGTTGAATGTTGGACGTCTGTGTATGAGATCAAAACAGCGACACTGAAGCCTGTAAAGATGTTAAAATGTAAAATAAAATCATAATAGATGGTAAAAGGTGGTAAACAGTACGTGTGCTGTCTGCTTCGAGAGGTCAGCGTGCAAATATAAACACACTGGGCAAGTAAGTGTATGGGCGGTTCTGAGGTCAATGGAGAATCAATTATGCCACTGCTGAAAGGGTCGTCTCGAGATGCAAGCTCTCCTGCATATTTGTATAGAAGCTGTCTCATTATCAGTTTGCTGCTTTTTCCCCAGTTGTATTAAGTTTAAAAGGAAAAAAAAGCCCTTCTAAAACTACCAAGGTCCGGACTTCTGTGTCCTCATAGCTAATTACGTCCATGCTCGTGGGCACCGGCTTTTATTTATTTATATATTTATTTGCTTGCTTGCTTGCTTGCATTTTCAAAACTCTGTAATGGGGATTTCAAGAGATTGCCTTGTACAACCCTGACATCATCTGAGCTGCGGGGGGATGATGACAGGTGCCTTATGTTGCATCTTGCCATCTGTATGCAGATTAGATGATAGTTTATCTGAAGTTACCTCCCTTTCAGAAGCCTTAGAACTCAACTGCAGTCAACAACCGCACTCAGAGAAACGCTTCTGTAGATGTTTCTGTATATTCTCTTAAAATGTGATGCATGGGCCACTGTAATGTAATGTGATGTTTCTCCTCCTGGGAGCTGAAACCACTGTTTTTAGTTTACCCCCGGCCAAATGGTTATATATATAATACTCAAAACAGGCTCTGTGAAGAGCTGGACACAACTGGTTTTCCACCATTTAAACAGACTCAAAAAGTTATTTGAAAAGCTGGACACAACTGGTTTTCCACCATTTAAACAGGCAGAAAACCATTTATGCAATGGTTTCCCTGTGTGTTCATGGTTCTGTATAGAACTAGTGCTTTTACTGAGTAGTTTAAGCCTCATAATTAAAGGCTGTAGAAGATAAATAATTTGTACTGATATACTCTACCTGTCAAAACGTTTTTGCAGACCACAGATTTTCACAACTTACTCATTTATTTCATAAACTGCAGATTCTATTCTTGTTAAGCATGGGAATAAAATAAAGCTTCCTTTGGAAAGAATCTGTAACAGTGCATGTCTGACAGTGTAAAGATATCTATATGTATATTTGTATAAAATATACACTCGTCAAAATAAGGGTAAGAAAGAATTATGACCTATAAGATCCATTTTTGCTTTCCTAAATAACCTAAAAAGAGAAGATCTTACCATCATTTTATATTACGGAGAATGTTATAAACTTCCGCGCAATGTAACTGGTCTTGGAATAACTCGATTTACATTTAAATCTGTGGAGGTTTTTCAAACCATTCAAATGTTCAGGAAATTGCAATGGTTCTTCTTTGACATCCTCACAAAACCAGAGTTCACAATCAATAAAAATAATATTTTTTCATGTTAAGTATTTAATTGGATTGAATTCCTTTATTGTGATTGTAGACAGTATATTAAGGTTCAATGTGCATTAGGGGACAAAAAGGAAAGGTACATCAAGGTATTTTAGCATTTACAGTGATTGAGCAGAAGAAAAGCAGTCTTATTCAAAGAGAGCTCGAGCAATGGGAAAGTTTATTGAAACCGCATTGAAATCCCAACAAGAAAACCACACTGCTGTTGTCTTCTCCTTATAGACAACTCTATTGATCCTCTGCTTTGCTTGCATTCCGCTTCCTTTTACCACCTTGACTCCAACACTGCAGCCCATCTGGTATGTCTAGAATTAATTGACTCACACAAGACACCCTATATAGACAGATTCCCCTTTAGACGCTTAGCATTGTGATGCTTAACCGTCTCTATTGATTGGCAGCCTCTAAATACCAGTAATATTTTATTGAGGCCATGCAAGCTTATTGTGGAGAGGAGAGGCGGAGGGAAGACAAATGTCTCCTTCACAGAAGACTTGATTCTGATTATCTGGCTCCCTGCAAAGCAGCGCGGCGGAGCTACAGTAAGCGGCAGGGAGGCCCGGGAGGAAGCAGGCAAACAATGAGGCGCAGAGCGGGGCCATGGAAAGAGGCGTTGGCAGGCGATGGATAGGCATTGGAGGCAGGCAGACAGACTGATAAGGAGAGACGGAGTGAGATGGCAGTCTCTTAGCCTCGCTCACGCTGCTCTGCTTGATTAATCCCTCCCCGGCTACAACCACACACACTCATGCACACACACACACACACACCACACACACACACACACACACACACACACTCATGTTCGTTTTCCTCTCTTTGTGGGTTTTTTTCCATTGACCTCTACACTACCGTACACTCCAAAATGGTTCTCGCCTTGGTATTTTACTGGTAGTTAGGGTTATTTTTAAAGGTTCGTCATTCTTACCCATTATACTTAGTTAAAAAATATATTGAAAGTTTCTTTAATGGTTCTTTCAGTTTTAGCACCTATTTTCAGGAAAAAACTTAATAAGTATAAAATTTACAATTCTGTACAAAAGTCTCAGGCATCAGAGAAAATTGTATTTAATTCATTAGATGAGGTGAGTGTTTTAACTGTATTAAATAAAAGTAAAAGCAATCATTAGAAATAACATTCCTTTATTAAATGAAATCAGGGGCTGCTCGAGGATCTGAGGAGAAATCTGGAACCAAAAGTGTTCTCCATTCCAGCTCACAAAATACTTACTTTTTATACAAGTTGTTATAGCTGTCTTGTTTATTCGCATTTATTCCAATGTTAACTTTATCACACACTGACAAAAATGCCTTCAACTAATTTGCATAAATGCCTAAGACTTTTGCACTGTACTGTATAGAAACTGTGGACATTTTTCGTGCTTTCCATGCATGAACGGCTCAATCCAGAAATGGTTCTTTAAAGCAGCGGTTGTCAAAACCAAACCTCCGGGGAATCCCAGGCCATATTTTTGCTCTTTCATCATCATTTTTCCCAGATCTGGTTTGAGACCATTGCTTCACAGAACCTACCACTGCAATGTTCAGGGAATGACATTGGATCTTTTATTGCATTGCTTCAGTAAACTAGTTTTTGGACCTTTTATGTATTTGTGTTAGTAGGTGGTCTTGCTTTGCCTTTCTATAGGGTCCTAAAGTTGACCCTAACCTTAACCTTAATAAAACATGTGCAAACTGTGTCTTGCCTCTCTTTCAGTGCTTTTGTAGTGCTGCGTTTTGTCAAGAAGACACTCCACATATCCCCACAATGTCAAAATTTGCATGCATGTTAATTTTATCATTCAGGCAACACATGATCCCCATAAACGGCTAAATGTATAGCCACACACACACACACACACACACACACACACACACACAAACACTGGTATGTGTGTATTTTATTAGCAAAAGCATGCAAGTCCTTGCATGCCTTTGTTTAACAGTGTACATGCACAGCATTGCCTAGAAGGAAGGAAAGTAGAGTTATGCTTAAAGGAGGAAAAGACTCAAGACATACAGTGAAAGCAAAGATGTACATGAAAAGACATACAGTACTGTGCAAAAGTAGGCACGTATTCAGATTGTTTAAAACCATTTCTCTTAGCGTGTGATAAAATGTCTTTCTGCCAGCAAAATTGAGGAGAAACACAGCAACCTGTGTGATGAGGAGAACACAGGTTCGGTTCCAGATTCCTCCTCGGCTCCTTCAGCCATTGTTTGGATTTGTGAAACTCCATCAGCAGCTCCTGATTTAATTTAATGTAGGACTGATTGAATCAAATCAGGTTTCTGATAGAAACTACAAGACTTCCACAAGAAAAAGATTGATAGGCTGAACATAAAATCCCCCAATTTACTGTATAATATTATTTACATTTTTCTTTTTACTTTTATTTAGTATATTTAGTAATATTAATATGTAATAAACACCCACATGTCGCAGGTGTCATGTCGGCCCCCTTGAACCCATAGTGTTAAAGAAGTCCAGGGAGCAGCCATGTCTTTTCTTGGTATTTATTCAAAGGAAACAAAACTGAAAACAAAACCTGGCACTAGGGCCGATACCTTAAACATGAATGTCTAATGACATAAACCTTGACCTGAACATGCGACTACCTGACACTGACATGCCAATACAGGACATAACAATACAATCACTGACAACCATGGATACCATAGACAGAACTTATATACATGACATACATGAACTACAACCAATGATCAAACAGAATTCATTACCCTGAGTACCCCCCTTCAGCTGAAACAGTTTCCACTGGCCAGAGGTACTCAGGGTGTCAAAATAAAAGTCACACACATGAACCCAAAACATAAATCCCAGCTCCCCCTAGTGGTCGCTGACCCAATCGTGACAGCAGGTGCCTTAGACTTTTGCACAGTACTGCATGCACATGCACGTATGAAAGATGGGTGTGTTTAAGTGCAGGCGTAGCCTGCAGAGGCAGTTCCCTCCCCTCGCTTGTTTATGGACTCACTGGCTTGTATCTCATTTGTGTGCTTTGCCCTGTAGAGCCATTCATCCTGCATTAAGTCAAGTAATGTGATTGCTATGGGATTTTTGTCATATAAGCACCAGTTGTTTATATTGATTACCTCGCATTTAGGCTGGAGACTTGTTTACGTGTTAGGTATGCTTTGTGTTTTTGTCTCCACGTACGTACATATGACAATCGCTCACAGAAGCAGATAAACTGCAGGATTTGTGGTTTTTTTTCAAACGGGACGCCACTCTGAAAAGCCTCAAATGCAAACTGTAATGATTTATGGCTCCATCCAGGGTAACAAAACAATAAAATTACGGCACTTATGAGTTCCACCAGTACTGCCGGCTGCTGATAAGTTGTAAATCCATTTGACATGTTTTTTTTTTTTTTACAGACCTATAACTTTTGCTCAGAAAACCTTGACAATTTCAGAGCATAATGGCCCTCTGTTTGTTTTTCTGCCATCATAATTCTCAGCTTAATGTCTGTATCTTGTCCACCAAGTAGCTGATCAGACAAAACTATGGATTCACATTTGGTTAGTTCATAACTGAAGTAGTGTTATGTGTGGAGGTTTTAATACTGGAGCAATGTATTAGGTTAGTTTAAAATCGAAGCATGTTAGATTCTAACGTCATTCTTAATATTCTTCCATAGTCCAGTGTCTTCTGTACCTTCCAGTTTCTTGAGGGTTACCTTGTCTAGTTGTCATCGCATAGCAAAACAACTCCATATGAAAGTTCCCCCAGTTTGTCTTGATGCATGAGGAGACTTGATGCATGCTGAGCTCTGTTTGGTGTTCTTACATTACATAGAACCAAAGATATTGTAATTTCTAAAATGTGATAAAAATTATAACCATTACTGTGGTTTTGAAAATGCTATCACTTGGAAATGCCCCTAAAGAAAATTTGAAACAAAAATTTGTCCGCAAACAAGAAAGACCAAATTTCTTTTATTTTAGGAACAACTTTTATGTTAGAAATGTCTTAGAACAGCTGGAAAAAAAAAACAAACACAAGATCTTTAAAAGCAGGAAAACTTTCAGGACAGTCTCTGCTCTGAAGTGAGTGGGGAAAACCCACCGAGGGAGGGGGGTTCAGAGGGTGGCCCAGCAAATGCAGAGCGTGTAGACGAACAAACATCAGTATCAGACTGTTTTACATTTACTAAACAGATTTAACACTCTGAGGTTTGTGTTCTGCTCTCATGCACCTTCTTTGCTGACCTACTCAGGCAACAGCACAGTGGCGTTTAGTGTGACGTTAGCTGTTATTGTTCATGCCTCACTAAACATTACTGATTCATTTGGTTTTTATTTTGTTCTTATTATTAGTACTAGTTTCATACAAATAAAATATATAGATATTGAATTTGTCTTTTTGACAGTTCAGATCTTTACACACCTGTTCTATCCTATCCTCACTTCTCCTCTCTCCTCCCCTCTCCTCTCGCCTCTCCTCTCCTCTCGCCTCTCCTCTCCTCTCCTCCTCTCCCCTCTCCTCTCCTCTCCTCTCCTCTCTTCTGCCCACTCCTTTCTCCTCTCCCCTCTCCTCTCCTCTCTCCTCTCCTCTCCTCTGTCCACTCCTTCCTCCCTCCCCACTCTTCTCTCTCCTGTCCTTGCCTCCCCTCTCTCCTCTCCTCTCTCCTTTGTCCTCTCTCCTCCCTTCTCTCTTCTCTTCTCCTCTCCTCTCCTTGCCTCTCTCCTCCATTCTCTCCTCTTCTCCTGTCTCCTCCTTCTCTCATCTATACTCCCCTCTTTTTTCTGACCGCCTCTCCTTTCTCCTCTCCTCTCCGCTCCTCTCCATTCTTCTCTTCTTTTCTGTTCTCTTTGCATCTATTCTACTCTCCTCTCATTTACCATCCTCTCTTCTCTCCTCTCATCTCCTCTCCTCTGCTCTGTTTTCAGCACTACAACTATGATGAACTTTTACCTGTCTGCCCCAGATACCCCCTCCTCTCTCCATCTCCTCCTCCTCCTGTGCTCCACGCCGGTGAGGAGGAACAAGTCGTGTGATTAGCGAGGCAGTCAGGTTTATCCTGGTGGCAGCCTGCTCTCCCCAGATAGGCGCATTAGTGTCACGCACAATGCCTAATGGTGTTTATCATTAGAGGCAGAGCCGGGCCGGGGCTGGAGCCGAGAGAGCGAGAGCTGCGTCTCTGCCAGAATCCAGCACTGATGAGCCTCTCTCATTTACAGGCTCAGGTAATGACAGAGCCCATTTCCTGTTTCCCCCTCCTCATTTGCGGATTACTCGGTAGCTACCTGTTATATCTCCTCTCCAAGCCATTTTAGCACAGATTTAGCCCCAGGACGTATTGCTTAATGGTACTACCCTCTTTTTTAAAAAGGGGTTCTTAAAGGGGCCGATGAAGAGTGTTTTTGTAGGTTTTCAGATTCAGACATTTAAAAAAAAAAGGAAAAAAAAAGAAAACCTGAAAAAAATACAAGGGCAAAAATAGTTTTTCCCTCCTAGATGATTCTGGTTAAAGTTTAAAGAAACACAGCAACATAGATTTGCAAGCAGTAGGATGCAAATAGTAAAAGAATATATATTACCTCGTTTCGTCATAATTGACATGCATTAGTGCATCGTGTGGAACAATTAATGTAAGTGTAAATACAGAGAATTTATATGAACAATAAATTGCCTCCATTGAGCTGTAGGCCATAATGACAGGAGCTGAGAAATGCATTGCATAGCCATCACTTGCCCCTGTGTTGGCTTTGATATTTATGGCATTTGTCTGATGCAGATGTGAGATTTGATTTTATTTTAGTGACAGAAAACTGATCCAAGATCAGGGTTAAAGCTTGATTTCTGGCTGTCATTGTTTGGCGGCTCTGAGGGATTGCAGAAACTCAAAGAGTAAGAGTTCACTCCCACTGGGGATTTAATGAGGAGATTTCTCACACTCTCTCTCTCTCACACACACACACACACACACACACACACACACACACACACACACACACACACACACACAC
>JBBJLR010000001.1:24098585-24111648 GCA_037577145.1 Brachypetersius gabonensis
TGTGTGTGTGTGTGTGTGTGTGTGTGTGTGTGTGTGTGTGTGTGTGTGTGTGTGTGTGTGTGTGTGTGTGTGATACGCCTAAATGAAAGGGCGAGTAGAACCCTCTGTTTTATTATGCATATCTGTAGTGTGGGTGTAAATTAATAATCATGTCTCAGTTGTTCTGTCCGCAAGCATGCGAGGCGGATGATGCATTTTCACGTATTTCCTCCCACACTAATCTAACGAAGCTACTCCACTACTTAGAATTACACACACAGTAATACAGCCGCCCTGTCAATCAATCGGTTACAGCCAGATGGTCGAACTTCTTGAGGTTACGTTTTGCCTACACAGACTCAGACCCCTTTAATAAAGCTTTTGCCAAAAAATAGACTACTTTTGCCTATGATTATGCTTAGTAGTAGTTTTCGTAGTAGTTTTTTCCCCCAAGTTGCTCCAGGGAGACTGTCCCCTGTAGTTAGGGAATGGAAGTCGCTTTGGATAAAAGCGTCTGATAAAGGCGCTTTATTAAGGCGATTATTAAAATATCACTGAAATCTAGAAGACTTACCCTGTATGAAGTCCCGTGTTCGTGCAATAAAGTATTCCAGAGTAATCGTGTGTGCAAAAGAAAGTCAATTTTAAAAGGTTTTCCACAAAAAACACACTGCTGAAACTCCGTCAAACATCCATATTATTTACTTTAGGAACAAATAAAGCATGTGTTTACTTTCGCGATGGTCCACAAACTTGTTGAATTCAGTGTAACAAATTTGTCCTAATTCATCATTTTCTATGTCCGTCTATGTAATAAATATATTTACCTTCATTCTGTTGCTTTATTATTATTTTTTTATTATGGTGTTGTGTTATATGTTTGTAATTGTTGGGGAGGTGACTGCATTCTAGAGGTCATCTAATCAACTTCTTCAGCAGTAATAATGATACCAAGAAAGGTCAAATTCAAATTCTGTCTGGAAATGAGCACATATTTTTATATTGTAATAAGCCAAAATGTCCCAGTTTGAAACTATATATAATATATATAACAATGACTATGGACTATGGACCTTTACCCCACATATTTCTAAAGTTATATCCCTACTGAACAACTTTGTCTTGTAGAAATAAAATAAGAAAAACTAGAATTTCCTTATAAAAATGATCATATCAAGATTTTATTTTTTAGTTTCACATAAATAATTACATAAATAAGTATCCTTGGGTCTTCTGAAAAAAAAAAAAAACCCAACAACATAAGGAATGAATGGCTAGCTTATGGAATTAAATGTTATAGCCCAATCAATAAAGGAATGCAAAAACGCCCATAAATGGCTCAGAGTTGATAGGTTACCAGATTCACTGAGTATCATATAGCTCTTATTGCTAACTTTATTTGTGCCTATTGTTCTCAGACTCTGATTATATTTGACCAGGTGTGTTCAAACATATGCACAAATATACACACAAGTCTGAATGATTTTCTGTATCTTTTATTTTGGTTCAACACAACCTTAAAATACAGGTCACGTGCCAAACAAGAGAATTACATTACACTAGACGTTATTTCTTTGATTTTCTTAACTATTCAGCTTGCTGTGCCTGGAGATGTATGTATAATTAACTGTGGAATCGCATTCACTCTATTCACTCTGGACGAATCAGTTTCCAGGCGTTTCTATGCTTGACTTGAAGGAACACGAGCGCAACTAGGTCTTACTTTGATCCCGTCATCAGAGGGCCGGGTTGATTTCATCATGTCATTATGCTAATATCCTATTTGTCACTTAGTCTTATAGAGATAGAATAAATTAAGTCCTCCAGATAGAGCAATCTGGCAGGATTAGAGCAAATCCGCTCTCTTCGGTCCCCCGACTCAACAGTGCACTCGGCCGATAGGGACTCCTGATCTCATTAAGGCTCTATGATAACTGTTTATGATAACTCATTAGAACCATAGAGACTCTCTCAGTGGTGCTCGGCTTATTCAGATAGCTGCTCGTAACATCTGTGTGTTCAGAGAATGGGGATCAGGCTATAATCGATTTAGTATTATTTGGATCAGAGGATTTCTCTTCTGGTGATGGAGGTTTACAGCTAGCTATCTGTGTGTGTGTGTGTGTGTGTGTGTGTGTGTGTGTGTGTGTGTGTGTGTGTGTGTGTGTGTGTGTGTGTGTGTGCGCTTTGGATGCATTCCAGTGAAGGGGATTCCACATTCAGTAACCATGCAGAAGGAGGTGCAATTAAAGTGTCTGTGCTCCCATCCACTTCTATGTCAAAGGAGCAAGTTATCCTTTCATTTGGTGTAAAATGAAGCGCTGTCTGAATGGTTTATGGCGCTCGTTTTTAACGTTCCAGTGCACCACGAAAGCGTTCATCTCTCTAACATCTTACATCTGCCGCATCATAACTGCCTTATTATGCTGTCACCCCTGCACAAGATCAGCCACTCGATATGCAGCTTTGGTCATGAACGTGCAAAGAGGATTGTAGGATTTGTTAGGCATCTTTGCTAGGATTGCCTTCCTGATTCGAAGATTTGGGATTTTTTTAGAGAGACGATGACTTCATGATAAACTTTGAAACTAGTGTAGATGTGGCTGCTCGCTACTAAAATGTGTGAATGGCTGCAGGAAAAATCGTTTTCAAAACAATTAGCTTTATACGGTAATTACTTCTACATATGTAGTGCTGTGCGAAAGTCTTGAGCCCCTCATTTCTTTATATGTTGCTTCCAAAGAGTCAGACTTCCTATTATTTTATTGTAGTCTTGAGGAACAGTTCTCCAGGCTTCCTGAAAGACTTTCAAAGGCTCTCATTTTCAGTCCAGTCCCTGAACCTGACCAGTTACATTTTTTGTGACCTACAGAATGAGGAATAAGAAAGCAGATTCTCGCAGTACATGGAAGCCATTAACAACAGAGCTCATTAAAGAAGTATAATCAACCCAAGCACAGTGTGAGTTAAATATAGTAGTTATCCATCCATCCATTATCTACCCCTTATTCCTGCATTCAGGGTCGGGGGTCGGGGGGGGGGGGTACATTTTAATGTACATTTAAATGATACATTTCAATAAACTTTATAGTTACATTTTGTGCAAATTGGGCAAATTGCTATGACTTAATAAATCAAAATCCTAAAAATATTTATATATCCATAACCACATCCACAAGAATGTCTTCTGTGCACTGGAGCATAAGCAGCCCTGATAGCCTGAAGGTACAGTTTCGAATGGTTTGAGACTAACTGTCAGTGGAAACATAGCTGAGGTGTCTTTCTGGTCCTCTGTCCTTTACCCAAGATGTACCTGCCTGTCTTCAACCAGTAAAATTCAAAAGGAGCTCATGGATCATTTGAAATCTATAACATTATCCTATTAAAAAGTAATCTTTCCAAACTTCTGCTTCAATTTGAAGCAGGTTTCCCTTCCGTTCTGGAACAGTTCTTATTGCGATTAAACTGCTCCACACAGTCTTTCCCACCAAAGATAATGTCAGACAAATATGGGCTCGTGTGCTGATAAGTGATGTAGAGATTGCTCTGCAGAAAGGGAAGGGCAGGGACAGGGACGGCTAAAATGTGCTTTTTCAGCACAAATTCATCCCCGGCTCTCAAATAGACTCCAGTGATCTACCGGCTCAAAACAAGCAGTTATGGGAAGGCCTGTCACAGGTTCTGCGCTGCACTCAATTTATGGATCTCTGAAAACGCTGGAGGTGCTAACGTCCCTCCCGCATCTACATTAGGGAAAATATGCAGATGTTATTCTCAGAATCTTTTCTATTTCTGCCGTATGTTTGCTAAGATGTTATTGCTTAGGCTGAAGAACTGCTGCACAATGATTTGTTTTTCTAACCACTTCCAAATTAGTTGCTTCTATCCACTAAATATCTCACTAGTAAACAGAAATGTTTAAATACTAAGCAGTTAGTAACATAACATAGCTATTCTTGCTTTTAATAACAAAAGAGCCTAAAATTTATCCAAAAAACTGCAAAAAGGGCAGATCTTTGATCGGTACCAAGTTTCTATAAATAGTAACAGTAAATGTAATTCATATGTAAATAAGTATTTGCGTAACACACTGTTAATTATGTAACCCCATAGCATTGAAAATTTAAATAACTGTAATCATCAAGTAATGATAGAATAAATAGAAATGTATTACGGACCCCCATTGTGTTGGCTTTAGACCCCCCCATGCGAAACAAAGCATTGCCGGAGCAGATAAGTGCGTTCTGGGATCTGTGCGGAAAGCCCAATACAGAATGTCCTCAGACAATACATTTAATTCCATCTTTTGTCCTTTGTCTCTCAAAGCAGCTTTGAATGTGCTTATGCTTTATTAAAATGAGCTTTTGGACTCAGATCCTCGGAGGTATGTGAGATTAGATGCTAGAAAAAGAAACAAAGAACTACTGGCTAGAGGTCTCCTTAACTCATCATCAGCATGGTTTGTCGCATCAGGTGTACGGGGAAATGATTGGTCTTTTGCTTTATTGAACGTGCTGAGTCTGTTAAGAGGAAGGGGGCTAATTAACTCCTCTACAGTGAAATCCGCCACTCGCTTCCTTCTGGGAACCAGTGAGGACGACTGCGATGTGTGTAGACAATCCTTACTTATAATTGGTGTTGTTAGATAAATGCTCCCTGATGTCATTTGTATTTATTTGGTAGATAAACGAGAGCAGCGCATCAGAGAAACTTACTGCTCACATTAATTTAGAACTGAGCTCTCAAAAGTTGCGGTGCTTGGTGAAGACGTTAAAAGGGCAGTGTTATTTGATGCAAGTCGCAATAATTTTGACACTGATGTACATAACAAGTATGGCTGCGCAATACATCCTCTGCTTTTCATTACTGGGAAATCCGTCTCTGCAATACTGATATGGCAAAAGGCTCAAGAATGCAAATGAGCCTCTAACCTATCACAGTATTTCTGTGTGGGTGACCAATCACAGCTCCAGGCGAGTTACTGGGTATTCTGATGAATGGTTGTCTAATCCTGCAAAGGTCTCATTTTTAATCATTAAGGGTGGCGAATCAGTGCATGAATGGCCGAGGCTACACTGCTGCAGCCAGAGTAAGGAGATATATAAGCATTAGTTCTACATGAGAAGGAGGGTGATGAGTTTAGTCCAGGATGTCTAAAAAGTTTTCAGAATTCATTTCAAAGATGGGAGGGGCTACTCAATTTTTGAATTGGCATCACAAGTTCAGTATACCAAACGTTTGGTCTCTCGTGTGTATAAAACAGATCTAAACAATTAATTTAACTGCCATTTTACTCTACATCTACATACTGGTAGGCAGCTAGTGGCTTTGTGGCTAAGGTGAGCAAAAAGCTGTGGGTTTGATTCCCAGAACTGTTAATAGCACCACTGAGGTACCCTTGAGTAAGGTACCGTCTCCACACAGTGCTGCTACACTAGGTGAATAGGTTAAATACAGAGAAAGAATTTTGGGCTGTGGTGTGTTCACTTATCACGCTACACTTTATCTGAATGCAGAGTTGTTAGTTATTAGGATTTACAGCCTGGACTCAGCATCACTTTTTGAAATCACACTTTTATCTGCTGTTAACGTTTTAATGTTAAAGTTCAAGTATTGACTTCAGCTGGGCCACGGAGAATGCATTTTTGAACAATTCGGACAAGACTAGGTGACCCAGGGTTATTTCTGCTTTGGGTTTTACAGCAGGTAAAAGCAGGGCAAAGATTCTGTAAAGATTAAGGCCCAGGTGGACTCTGGCTGAACTAAAATTTTTCCGAAATACCAGTAACGCTGACATTACCTCACCTCCCTGCAATAATCCTGTATGATCCTGGCTTTTGCAACTCAGGACCCATCTAAACCAGCCACAAAATGTACCCAATCCGATGCTAAATATGACCATAATCAATACAGCTAATCAAAGTTAGTTTGCATGCATATCCATGCCACCTAAAAAAATGCAAAATAAAATATGAGAAATGTTTCTTTAAGCTTTTTTTAATTCCAGAAAAGTGTTGATATTGACCCAATAATATCTTGAAAGGCATCACAGCAGCAAAATCATTTTTGTCCATATCGTGCTCCTCTGATACCAAGTGTACTACATCAGTGCTCAATGTGCTCAATGCCAGACACTGGGGCTAAACAAGTGCTGTAACCTGAATAGACAGAAAAATGTAAACCTTGATTTTGTGGTTGAAAATCACAGAAATTGTTTGCATCCATATATATGGGATAAATTAAATCCATGTGATTAAAATATCTAATCTGATCTAATCAAATCTAACCAATTTAGCAAATTCATCTAAAATACAAACATAATTTATTCAAAATTGTGTTTGGTTCAATGTCCATATTACAAAAAAAGGCCCCCTAGCCATACCACCAGGTTCCACAGGTCAAAAGCCACTGGTCTAGGTGCTTCAAATGGATCTCTGAAATGTAATGAACGAAATATGTATTCAACCACGTACCACACATTACATTCGATGTGTTTTTTATAGTGTAAAGATGTCCTTGTGTGTTGTTTGTGTCACAGCTTGCTCTCAGCATGTGGGCTTTTTGAGTAGATGACTTTATCTTCCATGAGCAATTAGCTTAGCCCACCACATTCGTTTACCTGTAGGAAGAGAGGAGATATGAAGGTCATCTTGCTGGGGGCTCGTTCTCCTCCGCTGGCTTGTTTTCCTTCTGAGTGAGAAGAGCTGTTGACTTCAGAGTGGCACCGCTAACTTCGGCTGGCTGATAAGTCTCAGTGTGGAGAAGCAGAGGCTGGATTTATATTCAGACACCATCTGCTTTTGAAGTTCCAAAGAGTTGAAATTGATTTTTTTCCCCCCTTTTCTCTCACTCTCTCTTTCTCGCCCCTTTCTCAAGCAAAGGTTATGACTCCAGGTTCAGCGAGTTATCAGCTTTGGTTTCCTTTGCAAGACTGAATCAGCAAGAATATGCAGCACGGTGAGCTTAGGGATCTGAGAAACGGACTACCTTCATAGGCTTTTCAGAAACACACACACACACACACACACACACACACACACACACACACACACACAAACCTGTACAGAACAGGCAAACAATTTTGAAGTATAGTACTTAGTAAAACTCCACATGAAAAGTGTATGGTCTATAATTTATGAACACAGACTAGAGTGTGCCGACTAAACGTCTGCAGCAATATCGCACAACTAACTGAATCTTAATTTGCTTTAATGATTTTCCCGCAGAGTTTTATCACAGGCCTAATCATATCCACCTGATTCCCCCATTCTGATGCCACTCAAGCCTTGATTAACTGAAGCAGTCGTGTTTAATTAGGGGTTTGTAAATAATCTGATCAGTGTGGAGAACCTTTATCAACAGATCCAAGACTGTGAAGGCTTTTCCCATGTAGTGCGTTAGAGTAAGAGCACAGCTAATGGAACGTTGTGATAAAATACCTTTAGAGTCAAAGCATTAGTCAGTCGTTAGACTAAACAGTTATTTCTGTCAGTTTTCTATACTGTTATTACATAATTAACGCTCATGTTTTTTGTATTGATGGGATCGAAGCCGCACTTCTGAGCATCTTCCCTCAAAACCACTTCATGCCAAAAAGACATTTTTCTTCAAATCTTCCTGGAAGTTGACCTAGAATTATTTTTTCATATTTTTTTTATGGTAAACATTTTGGAGAGAAACAAAATGTGGGTGGGGATTGATTTTATTGGCGAGGATTTGATAGGACTGTGAAAAATGGACTCTTTGCTACTGGTTAGTCAGTCAGATGTCATTGTCTGCTCTGTCAAAAAGCCCAAAAATTGCTGTCATTTTTGATATGCACATTTTTTGGGGCATTTTCTGTCACTTCTGAAATATGATGAAGTGGCCAGTGTGTGTGTGTGTGTGTGTGTGTGTGTGTCTGTGTGTGTCTGTGTGTGTACGTCTTGCAGCATGGTAGAAAACTTTTGAAAAGTTTACAAACTGTCTGTCAGAACAACCCCACTCGTGTTTAACATGGAGAACGGTGACTAACATGAACAAGCTGATGTATCTGATTATGTTACGACCAAAGCTAGTGAGACAGTAAATCTATTTAGGAGAGTGACATAGATGTACCTGCGAAGAAAAGAGATCATCTGCAGCATCCTAATTACCTAACATAGCTGAGATGTGTGTAAATGCTATCAGAAGCAGAGGTACTGGTGTTTCAGTACTATGATAACAATGGTAATGTTGGTTAATATCATCTTTCCCATCATCTTTCCCTCCCTATTTTACAAGGTGACATGCACTTCAATTTTTACCCACTGCAGGTTTTCACCACGTATCCAGTTATTTCATAAAATGTAGATTTCTATACTTGTTAAACTTTAGAAAGTTGTTAAGTGAATAACTATAAATGAAAATATATGTCAAATAAAACAAGTTTCCTCTATAAGATGGAGAGTGTATGTCTGACATCCTATTAACTGGCTGTTTGATGATGTAGAGTCAAATTCTAGACTGTCCTTTAACTTTAAATGCTCTAGTAAGCTGTTTCATCCCATTGGCTGCCACTTACTAGCATGTTAAATATCTGAACACTTGTCTGGTGGGCCACAGTGTAAATATAAATGTGTTTGGTGGCTTTAATAGTGATGAATAAAACCTGCTCAAATAAAGATGCTCAAATGTAATGTAGATTTATTTGTTAGCAAAGATTATCCAGTGCATTTTAGTAAATATCAAGTGTGTAATATGGAAATGTAGAGAATCTTGGTGTGTAAATATTTGTTGAATGATAGTGTAGTAAAACATTCAGAAATCATTTAAAGGAGAGTCACTGCACTGCTTAAAATAACCAAGGACTTCTCCTGTGCTTCGCCCCCAGCCGTCTCTGGGGTACTGAGCTTGATTTCCCACTTTCGCATCCACTTTGATTTTTCCCACATCTTTGATTGGTCTCTCCTCTATCCTGTCTCACGTTCCCTTTTTAAGCCCAGCTCCACCTGAAGTTCATTGTCCATTCGCCATCATGCCTCTTTGAAAGTGAAAGTTTTGTCATACGTGAACACACAGCATGAACAGCATAAAATTCTTCTTCTGCATTTTATCCATTCACCAAGCGAAGCAGCGGGCAGCCAGGAACACAGCGCCCAGGGAGCAGTGTGTGGGGATGGGACCTCACTCAGGGTTCCTCAGAGGTGCTTAACAGTCTTGGGAATCGCATTCATGACTTCCTGCTCACAGGGCGAATGCCCTAACCACCAGGCCACTAGTTGTTTACACCTGGTTTCATGGTTCTTCCTCTCCCTCGGCCATGAGTTGCAATACTGAATACACCTGGCTCTTCTATTTCTCGCAAGAATGTGTGTTTATTTGACAGTGCATGCCATTCCAGCGCAGCGCAGTGATATTATCTCCTTTATTTGATTTCCAGACATTTTCTGATTAAAACCATCATGACTCATTCCTGCAAGTGTGTCTAACTCCCTTTGTACCAGCCGGCGTAACAATAATAAGGTGAAAAAAAGGTGCATTTTGACATCAGGCTCACTACTTACTTTTGTACTATTGGCCTGGCTAGTCCTCTAAGTGCCCCAATTTTGGCCACACAGTGATTTCATGTCACTGTAATTTAGGACTGAACTCTGAAGAAGGTCCAGTCTGATGTGGCAGAGATGAAGGGAGAGGGCGGGGTGCCCGTCTGCATCAGGATAGTTGAAGATTAACAGCAGGGCTGGGGGCGGCACTCGGGAGAGTTGTGCTGGGCACAGACTCTGTCCACAGCATGGAGGAATGAGTGACCATAGCAGTCCAATCCATATCCACTGCCTTCCACTCATCAGGCCTCTCCAGAGCTCTCAAACACACTCCATCTCTGTCAGTGCCGGCACAGTGTGTGGTGGAGATCACTGTCCTGTCGTCTATTGCGTTTGGCCCACATTTAACAGCCTGAAATGTCCCACAAATCTCTAAATATCACAACTGCTTCATGGTCTCTCAGATCTGAGGAAAGTTTCCAATATCAAACCAAAGTAACCACATTCAATTCTGGTTTTGGTCAGATGGAATACTGATGTGGGACTATCCAAACATTTGTGAAATTGCATTAAAAAAATCAACTGGATGTTCATACAAGGTATAAAGTTCCACCACTTTAATTTCTGCTTATATTAAATTACATTAAATTTAGTTGTTAAAGTTGGGTGAATAGAACAATGTCATTTGAGAATGTATTTAAAGAAGGTTCCCCAGTTATCATGCAGCCAGTTTTTGTTAAAGGAGTATAGTGTATGTTATAGGAGCATTATCTTTTAAGGAAAAATGAGCATGCAGAACAGGGTCACAAATCATAAAAATGCTGATTTTAAACAAATTCCTCTCATATTAATGTGGGGAAATGCTGCAGACATTGTTTATTTTCGGTGTATATTTGCATCAGCGCGTAAATGGGATGCAAATATGCACAATGAACAAACAGGGACAGATAGAGACGGTGGATCCTAATTTGGCAGTACGGTTATAAACTCCAAGCTTGATTTCGCTTGTTTTAACATCGTGTCGTGTTGTTTGTATTGGTGAAACAAAGGCTTGCATGACATCTTGTCAAGGCCAGCTTGTTCACACACAGAACTGAAACACAATTTCATATAAAGGTGCCCAGAAAGCAAGCGTCGATATTTATAGCAACTTCAAATTTCATTGTTTTTTTTTTTTCTTTCTCCCAGTGGAAAATCTTCCTGCACTACCACTGCAGACAAATCAACATCAAGTTCACTACGCTTGCTTATCTTCTGTTTAATGACTTTTCTTTTTTGAGATAACGTGTATAGGACACAGACATATACATAAACAAGGCATATGCACAAACAAGCAATGCCTAATAAAGCAGATGCCTAAGAAGATTATATTTAATAATATATTTAATTAGGCAGCAGATAATATACAATAAACAGAATAAATACAATTAGATTAATACATCAAGGATTTTATTAGTGTCAGTGTACTTATGTTAGGTATTTTTATAACTATTTCCATACCTAGTTTGGATAATCAATCCTTGATTCAATTATATCAGGGGTGGTGTTGTATTTGAACGTATCAGTGCAATGAATGAGGGCAACTTTATAAATAGGTGTCACTGTCGCTGGTGGTCCTTACTTAAGTGCAAATAGTGAACACTTTTTTCCACATATTGAAGGAAAATCCATCACTATTTCATTTTAAGTTGGACCTTTTCTGTTTTTCAAATCATACAAATGAAATAAAAATGGAGATTCAAAGTTTGGTTCAGACAGTGATGACAGATATGAACAAAAGCAGTTTGAATTGTTTGAAAACAGCAATACAACCAAACAAACAGTACAGTAGCAGAAATTACATATTTAGTATTTCACATCAAACGATCGTATGAACCTGTTGAAATCCACCACTTAAAAGGTACTGTTATATATACATACATATACATTATGTATGCATTACATGCATTTTATTCTCTCCTTACCTCTTTGATCTGAAAGCTTTTTCCGTTCACCCTTTGGAGTAGAAGTTTAAATGTGCCCACAAGGCAAGCTGGTATATATAAACTTGCAGAGGGAGAAGCCCTGGTGGGCTCTACTACGAATGAAGAAATTAGGAGGCAAAGGGCACTGAGAAATATTGGACACCTCATTCTCTTTGTAATTGTGTCAAGTCACTAGGCTGCATGAGATAATGACGGCTGGTGGTGAAGTGAAGAAAGCTCAAGGCTGCAGGAACCTATGCAGAGATACAGGCAGTGGCTCAGAGTCGCCCTGGAGCTCAAGATATCCTCCACTGGTTTTAACTGACTTCACAGTTGGGGAAACTTAGCAAATTAGCGTTGCGGTTTTGGCCTCGGAGATGTGACCGCGCAGAGGCTGAGTTATTGCCCCAGCCTTGTTGGGATTTGCCATAAACCTACATACCTCTGCTCCTGTGTAATCTACATTCCTATTCTGCCTTTAACATCAGCCCAGATTGAGTACGTCAGGGCAATGCAACATGAAATCATCTATTTTGCTCGCATTTTGCATGGCTTTAAAAATGCATAAGACATTACCGCTGAGCCATTTGCGCCGTGTCTGCTTATCCCGGCACCCTCAGAGAGAGTGGCCCGCGGTATTTAGATGCCTGCTATTGCCAAGATGAAAAGGTAGCCATTAAGCTTTAATGGAGAATGGCGTTTGATTTCTTTTTTGCTCAACAAAGTGTAATGGTCCATTAACAATAACACATCACAATTTCAGCAAGCGATGATTAGGGCCATCTGTGTCTCTCCCAGTCAGTTTGCCGTGGCAGACTCCTGTTAGGACAAGCCATCGCGAACGGCTCGGATCAGTGTTTATTTCGTATATAGTGGAGTGTGCATAAATAAGTGCTTGGAGAGATTTAATACACACCGCACACACGCATACAGAGAGGAAGTGGCCACATTTCAATGGTATTATGGTTCTCAGAAGCAAAGATGTGGTGACATGACCTTTAGTGCGTGCGAAGAAACTCATTGTTCAACAAAATAAATAAAACTCCAAATCACAATAAAGAGTCATCCAATATCCCGACAATAAAAAAAGCAATGAAAGTCATTCCTGTAACGATGAGGGTCATAGAGGATAATTGCATCCATTTTCTCACATTTATCTTACCTTCTGTGCACTCATAAGTCAGATATGGGTCCATTAGAAAAAGAGAAGCACACGCATATTCCTGCATCATTAAAGGGGCCATAACCTACTTCTCTTTGTGTTTTATGTTGCCCCCCGAAGTTCACTTGTGCTGCTTGTATGGGTGGATCATCGCTGTTTTTTACGTGACCATTTTCAGACTGTTTTTGTTCAGCACACTGATATATATATATATCCCTTTTGGCACAAAAATACTGTTTGATGCCAGTCAGTTTTTGTCTCATCTTTGTCATATTGAGTAGATTAAAAGAGAAATGGGAACAAATATGTGACAGGCTGTAAAGTGTCCAGACATACAAGAAGCCTAGATAAAGGAGCTCTATCCACTCAGCATTCTGCACCACCAGTATACTGATCACCGCCTGATCATCTGGAATCATCTGCACCTGTTTAAGCTAGATACATTCTTTATATAT
>JBBJLR010000001.1:24122474-24134582 GCA_037577145.1 Brachypetersius gabonensis
GGACATCTTTCAGTAAAAGCTTATGTTTATTTCTCTACTCTGCGTTTGGGTTCCTTGTTTGGACTAACGTTACACCACCCACAAAAGCGTTCTGTCATAGCTACTGTTGTGAGGTTGCATCCCTACTTTATGTATTATTACTCTTTTCATGTATTCTTTTATTCTCTCCCATTATCCTATTCTGTTTTTGTAAAGCAAAATGATAATGTGCTATAAACATAAACCTGAACCTGTTTATTATGTAAAGCTGATAATGATAAGCGTCATCATCAGCTTTACATAATAAACAAAACCACTTGCGAACTTTTAGAGTTGGTTAAAATAATGGAACAGCATATTGTTCTGGGAGCAATGCCATAGTGTACCCATTTACAAAATGCAAATAAACTACCAGTCAAAAGGATTTGCATACCACAGGTTTTTACCACTGATCCGCCCATAAACTGCAGATTTTTATTCTTGTTAAACTTTGCTAAGATAACAAACATACATATGTAAAGTAAAACAAGCCTCCTTTAAGATATAAAGAATCTGTAACAGTGCATGACTGACATCCTATTAACTGGTTGTGTGGTGATGCAGAGTCGAATTCTAGACTGTCCGTTAACTTTAAATGCACTATTTTAACTGTTTCATTCCTTTGATTGCCACTTACTAGACCAGTGGTGATGAGTAAAAAATAAATAATATGTCATTTGTATAATAAATGTACTAATAAAGAAAATATTGTAAAGTTGTTTGTTACAAAGGAAAATAAGTGTATATTTTAGTAAGTATTAAGTAACATGCAAATGTAGGAAATTGCAAAAAATTGAGTTGTAGTGTATGTATACCAATTTATGGTTCATCATAAGAATCTTTACACACTTCCTCAAGGACACACAGAGTCATTAATGCAAAACACTGTTCTTATGATGCATCAAAAGCTCTTTAACGCAATCAACATTTTTTTCTAATTCTCAGTACGTTGAGGTGAACCTCATTTATAAAAACAAATGGGGACCAAAATGAAATAAACAGCATCAAAGATAAAGTATAAAAATGTACGAACTGATCAGAAGACAAAGTAAAAGGTAATAAGAAAACTATTTAAAATCAATCAAGTATCAGGTTAGACAAATTTGAATAAACAAATTCAAATCCCACTGTTAGAGATAGAAAATTAAAAGTAGTGAAGTAACACCAGCACATTGTGTTTTAGAGTGAACCCCAGTTTGTCATATGTATTGTAGCCAAAAGCAGATTTTCCCAACTCAGTGAAAACTAACTGACAGGTGATTTGATTTCTGGAACATGTCTAAGAATTCGCATTATCTATAATAGGCTTTGTTGAGATGCACAATGGCATGCGACCCTGAACTTCATAAATAAAACGAAGCCAATGTGTCTTCTGCCACAAGGCCAGAGATTATCCTTCAGCCTTTTCATAGAGTAAAAAGTGATGGGTATCGGAGGGGTCATCACTAATGAACCTTAAATCAGAGCAACATGCAGAATCTAATGATTTTAGAGTGATGGCAGGTGTTTATCTGTATATCACACCCCATAATCCAAACCTGACAGTCGTGTTGCTTTCATCAAACTTCCATACTTTCTCTAGTGTTGGTAATGTTGAGACCTTTTAGGAGATCATGGCTTACAGACCGTGGCTCCTGATTACAGCTAAAATTGAACGAGTGAGTGAGTTCAAATACATTGAAAAGGTTCTTCACACTTAGACATCTCATTTACAGAAGATGCGTCTCCAAAAGACCATCCAGTGAAAGGTTCTTTGAGGCAGTGTGTGCGTCTGCAAACACAGGAAGCCAAGCTTTTGCCTCAGTTTACCAGTAATCTTATTAATTTGGCATTTAAAATGATGTTTGTCTAGCCCGATGCAAAGGTATTTGAGCTCCTTGACTCTTTGAATGTCTTATCCCTTCATGTTAGAGGTCCAACCTTTAAAAGTAGCTCATTGTTGTAAATGGCAGATGGTAAAGTAAAAAAAAGAACACTGCAATTTGCTTTGCTTTGCTACTCCAATACATTCAGCCAAACAGTACAGAAGCATAGAGGCACAATGTAGGTGGTAATGTACAAATATTAAATAATACTGCTCCAAAGGTCAGACCTCAAAGGACCCCCTTGGATACTCTTAGAGGCTCTGATTTAATGTTCTCAACGTTGCTTTCCTTTTGAAAGATCATTTCTAATCCAGTAGCACTGGGCTTAAAACTGATATTTTGTAAACTTCTTAAAAGTTGAGCATGATCAATGATCTGCAGTGGAGAGATCAATGAAGAGGAGTAAGAAGATTATTTTGAACAAGTGTGGTAGCAGAGATAGTGCTATACTTTCCTGTTCGAATGAATTGGTACCTACACAAAAGAAGTTTACATAGAGGAATGCCTTAAGATGATCATAATTCTACATTTTTTGATAAGAATCATCATTTTTATCTGCAATTATTAAGCTCTGTTGTTAAACCCCCTTTGTGGAGAGTTATATGCGCTCTTTTCCTGATACTGGGAATCCTGATCAATACAACAGATTGATTAAAACTATGTGTAATGTGTTCATCACAAACTTCAGAGAAAAGTGAACCAAACCACCCACTCCTGTGCTTCTCTAGCATTGAGAACTTCAGTAATTTGAAAAGATCATGGCTTACAGCCAATGGCACCTCATTGTTGAGAAGTATTTACCTACTAAACACGAATGAGTGAGTGAGCTCCACATCAAAAAAGGTTCTTCACACTTAGACATCTCATTTACCGAAGAGTCATCCAGCAAAAGGTTCTTCAGGGCAACGATTCTCAAACTGGCCCTCAAGTACCCCTCCATACACCCATGTGGGTTAGGGCAAACCTCTGGACCATATGTGAGATTTTAGATCCAATATTGGTACCTTGAACTTTAAGGGTGTTTCTAGTTTAAATTCATTTTTTGTTCAAATAGATTTAATAATACTCATTTGACATCATGCAGTACAGTATTTCACTTGTTGGAATCAGATTTTTGCAAGAGTTAAAGCTTTTCCAACTCTGTAACATTGTAACATGGGTAAGACAGGGATTATTGATTACAGCTGATTATCATGTTGTCTGTTGACCTGTCTGTAATTAATATGAGCAGGTCTTTACACTGGATTCATGTTTGTGGTTCACAAACATACAAAGGCTCACAGAGAGTCTGAGGGTAAACAAGCAAGAGCTAAAATTAGTGTTTTAACAAAGACAGGAATAAGACACACAATGAGGGATAATACTAATCCAAACACTGAAAAAAGGGAAGAACAGAATACACACGATGGGTCAGATGGGAAGAGGAGATGAAAACAACAGGGAATCCACACAGAGGCAGGTATTTTTCTTGACTAGGAAACTAAAGAGCAGACAGGACTATGGCAGGGTTACAATCAAAACAAAGGCACATAGAACAGGGAGAATACAAACACTGACATGGTCATGGAAATGGGGAAAAATCGGAGAACATTACAAAAGCACAAAAAGAACATTACAGCAGGTCAATAGGCTGCATGATTAAAAAAATCCAATCGCATTATAGACACATTATCTGGCGTTTTATCTTTTGTATTACCAGAAGATGCTAAATTAAATTCGTCTCATTTTCTGAATGCTGTCTTATGTCCATTTCTCTCTTTCTCTCTCTCCATAGGTAAGCCATTTTCCAGCTACAGTGGTTTGAAACGTGAGATCAAGGTATGTGTCTGTGTGGCTGCTAGAGAGGACATCTCATTCCGTCTTCTGCTATTATTAGGATAATGGCGAGAGAAGGTAAAGGAACTGGTATTTTATTTAATGACGCGACGTGCCATTGTGTGAACTCATTTAGAAGATGATAATAGAAACAAGGAACATTATGCCTTTCAGAACTGAAATCTCATAATGTTCCGCATCTTTGGCTTTACGTAAGTCACATTTCCTGCTGAAACATCGCGAGCGCTGATTTGGGTTGGATTTTACCACGTTGCCTCCATGTTCTACTCACAAAGACACCCACGCCTTTTTAATGAAAAAGTTGGTGCGATGTTCCCGACTTCCCTCCACAGCGTTTACACACACAAGCAGTTGTCTGAGTTGCAGAGGTGCCGTTTAGCCAGTCCAGTGGTGTCAGAAATCATAGTGGGTGTAGATGCAGAGGGGGAAAATGCGACGAGTGCATTTTCTTTCCTTTTCTGGGCTGAGAGCAGAATAATGAACTACATGCACCATGTATCTCCTGGGACCCATAATTTTGGTGCGCCCACCTGCCAGCTTCTGATGTGCTTTCTGTCTGCCACAGCAAAGAACATGAGTTATTTTGTTCTGCCCCCATTGTCAGGACTAATTTGACATTATGCACACTGCCTTTCCGGCAGGCCTGGAGTTTGAAGAAGTTCTAGCTCCACTCCCCCCCCCCCCCCTCCCTTTTTGCTAGGAATAAGCAGACCGCTGCTTGGGAAGATATTAGCCAGAAGGAGATGTTTGAGAACTCGACGAAATTATATATTTCTGAGTTATAAGAGAACATTATACTCCCTGAGCCCGGGCTGAAAATAGATAGCAGCTTTTGAGCTCCCTTAGCTTGAAAGCGAAGAAGAGACATGGAATTCTGGCCATTTGCGAGTGAGTCATTTTATTCTTGTCATGCTTTAGAGGAGGTAATGCCCATTTGCAGTGTACATGTACCTATACTTTTCAACAGCTCACACTTTCAGATGAGTCTGCTGGAGCGTGTTTACGGTATGTGGGATCAAGACATGATGGCTGCCTTTTCACTTTTGGGGTTATCAACTCGTGTTCAGAAGATGAATCTTCTTGTAGTAACTTCTGCTTCATGCTATGTAGCTTATTACCTACTTCGCTCATCAACACTAATCCCCTGCCATATTCAGAGCCTTAAAAGTCATACCTAATGTTGTCGCTGGTTATCAGAGCCCGCATTAGAACTGTTGTTTAGCACTCTGACAAATCAGGCCATTCCAAACCGCATAAAGTGGCATTAGAATAATTCAGTGTAATTAGTCTTTTTAATCACTGCCGCAGCCACAGTGGCCCAGTGTTTCCTCTGAAAGATAAATAGTGTTTACCGGGCTGGAAATAACCTGCTTACACTCCTCTGCTTTGTAAATTTAAAATGCCATGCTTGATTGGGTTTGTGACATATGCATCCGTGCCAAACATTTCTAAGAGCACTTGACAGATTGTAGATGGTGGAGAAGTTTTTCTTGCGGTCGTTCAGAAGAGATGAAAGTTGATTTTTTTTTTTCACTTTCCATCTTGTTTTTAATGTTTGTCACCCTCAGAAGTCCTTACGCCATGCAATTCAGTTACGGAAAGTCAACCTGAGGAGCCAAAGTTGTTTTCCTCTTTTGGCTATGAAACAACAGATATTAGAATTCAGACACTGCAGCTTACAATTAATTAGACTAATTAAAGTAAAACTGATTCTGTGAGCCGTTTCAATTACCAAAGGAAAGACTGTCTTCCCAAAATTGTTTTGACACATTGCGGAGGATTGCGTAGACATCCAAGGCCTCAGGCTTAGTCAAGACAAAAAAAAAAGCGTTTATTTATAAGGCAGTGTATCAGTAACCCAGAACGGTTTCCACTTATCGTTTCTGGGCTCTTGAAAAGAATACACAGAATGCTTAAGCAAACACTGTGGCCCTCAGTGGACAAAGGATGACCCACTTTTCAAACACAGAAAAGGGACATTTATGCTGGCTGATCTGACCAAGATAAAACACACACAGGTGAGGGCATTGAGCTAATGATCCTAATCTTTTTTCTAAGCTAATCCATAACAGAAGACAATCTATCAATCCATGTAATATTATTTGCTGTAGGTAAACAATTCATTAAGAAAATGATACACCTTATAACATGGCGACAGTCTCTGGTGGGGCTTTTAATCTGAATGGCCGTAGACCTGTCACTCTTTTGCCAGGTGGACTGAAAGCTCTCAGAGAATGCTCTCATAGTACAAGATCAGATGTACTATACAAAAATAAACGTGGGAGGTTTTCTTTGGAATAATTCTTTGGAATAATAATGAATTTTGATCTTGGATTTTGTCACCTGTGCTGCTTAAGTTACAGTACTGCGCCAAAGTTTATAATATTTTTTATTTAAACTATATCTTTATCATCCTCAGCATATTGAGTAGATTAAAAAAGAAAGAAACAGGAACAAATATTTTACTGCAACAGGCTACAAAGTGCCTAAAGATACAAGGTGTTTAGATAAAGGAGCTCCACCCACTCAGCATTCAGCACCACCAGTATACTGATCACCGCCTGATCCTCTGGAATCAACTGCACCTGTTTCTTCACTGGTTCAGGTCTTCAGTTAGATGTGTTTTGTTCTGCTTGAATGATTTACACACAAGTCTGCAGGAGAACTGTTCCTCAAGACTGCATAAAATACAAAAAAGTATGAATCTTAGGAGGCAAAATATGAAGAAAACTTTTGCACACCAGTGGTATTTCACCAGCAGCAGTCGTTTTAGCTGTGATTAAGTCATGT
Organism: Brachypetersius gabonensis; assembly: GCA_037577145.1. Classification (NCBI taxonomy): domain Eukaryota; kingdom Metazoa; phylum Chordata; class Actinopteri; order Characiformes; family Alestidae; genus Brachypetersius; species Brachypetersius gabonensis. Next base: position 24,128,984 of record JBBJLR010000001.1, read on the forward strand.
GACCAGAAAGAGGATGCAGATAATTTTTTTTATTAATTATGATCATTATTTATTTGTCTTGTTATGCTTTCCACGGTACTTTGTGTGTGCGTCTCTGTTGTTTCTTGTTTCTTCAGTCATAGAGCACATTTCCGCCCTCCTCCATCCAGTTGGTGTTCTGTACTTTAGCTACATTAAGGAGAGATAGCTGGAGGGAGAACTACAGCAACCGGAAATAAATCTGTGTTAGTGCCGGAGCCATGGAAACCAGCCTTAACTCACATATCTTCAAAGAAATGGAAAAGTTGAACAAATTTCCTTTTTATAATTGCCAACAAACATTTTTAGTATCAAGTTCACTTTCACATACCTGATTGCAGAAACATGCAAGTCGGCATAACAGAACACTTTATTTCCAAAACACTCTAAAAATTTACACAAAATAAACCCGTTCAATCAAAAGTTCGGCACTAGTCTTCTTATAAGGCCAAGTCTTATCTACTAGATAGTCTAGGAAACACTGACTGTACACAAGGTAGATCCATTGTTTTATATTGTGTCATACTGTAATGTACTGATTATCCAGCGGTTGATTATTGCCCTGCAATGAACTGGCAACATCTAGGGTGCTTCTCTGTCTTTTTTCTCTGTCCTGGATCAATGGATGAATGATTAATCATGTTGACAAGGTATACATTTTCTCCCTCATTACTTCAGATACAGAACAGAATACTTTGCTGTGTTAAAATGAAGTGAAAAAAGGTCAAAAAGGTCAAATGAAGGGAATTTAAAAAATGCAAATGCCACATCTAAGTCACTATATTAGTGACTATATTTGATAGAGGAATGCTCTGAAGAAATGGAAAATGTCAGTTTTGATTCTAGATCAAGATTTCCTCATTTGACTTCTGTGAGAACCCTCTTTTGATGATGCGTCTGGAAGGTATGAGCACATTTTGAATGACTACAAGCATGTGGGGGCTGTTACTTGTTTCCAGGCAGATTCAAGTATTTTTTGTTTGCTTACTCACTAAGCTAGAGCTATTGGTTTAATGCAGAAAGAAGCAAAATGTCTACAGATGTCTAAACATCAAATCCAATCCATATTTGACAGTAAGCGAATCGCGTTATTCCAGTCACAACTGATTCTAAGCTGCTCGAATATTGACCGTCTACAGAAAGGGGTCACTTCTGAAGTTCTTTTGTTTATGAGGCAACAGCACTCTGTAAATAAGCAAAAGAAGATGGTAAAATGATGCACAGCAGCAGGCACTATGAAACCAAACCCCTTTTTTATATACAGAAAATGTACTCTTCCGTTTTCAAATTTACCTCCTAAACAAAGGAAGCTCCTGAATTAACAATTTAAGATGAAGGGGTTTCACACTCATGCCTTAAATCTAAAACTAAGCGGTCGATTTTACAAATGAACAGCCACTTAATTCAAATGAAGGGGGTTGGTGTAGTTTCAGGGGTAAATTAATTAGGGTTCAGCACATTTTAAGTACATAGCAGTTCATAGTGAGGTAGACTAAGCATTTACTGTCTCTCAGCCTTTACTAGGTGTAAAATTGGAGTTTTGAGGAGGAAAAAATCTAAACACTGAATACCGAGAACACAGTGCTGGTGACTTATGAACAACAGAACTGTTTACATTGTATAGATGTTTAATTCTTGGGCAGCTAAGGATCAGCTAATTTTTTTTTAGAATTTGATTACTGTCAAATATAGCATTCATAACTTAATTTCATATTTCAGTTTTATTTCATCTATTTAATGTTGTGTGCAATGGTTCATGTATTTCATGTTCTGTTTAAAAGTGCAGTGGTATATGTAAGAATTTGTGCTTTAGACCTATAGTTTTGTCGAAGGCTATAAGTGAAGTAAGAAGTGAGTGAATCAGAGCAAAAATCTGCGTGAAAAGAAATGAAAAGCTTGCCAGAATGTAAAATATAATGAAATCTTTACACTGTTTACAGAGAAATGTTCTCTAGTGTAATTAAAATAACTCAATATAGACTGTGGCAGCAGGAGTTTATTAAGGGTGTTTGTGGTTGTGTGTGTCATCTGAGAGCACAGTGTTGTTTAGATGAAAGGAAATGTCTTTATATATAGAAGTTTATATGTGGAATGTGTTTTAGCAGCTAGAACTGGGCGGCTGAGAGCAGTAACCTGTAAAATGACCACTTTTTGTGTTGCTACAGTTGAGCAACACCAGAATAACAGTAATTGCTCCTATCATTTATTATTAGCAACATGTCCTGCGATGCATGTAGTGTAGTCCTCTATATCCCAGATGTCTCAGAACCACAACAAACAGTCATTCAGCTTGGTGTCTGCTCAGAAATGACAACAACCTCATAAATTCGCTCAATTAGTAAACCTTAATTTGCCTTCTGTAATGGCCTGTGGAGTCTAAGCCAGGTCCTGACTGCCGAGCCACCACCACCTCAGTGATGGAGCAGGTCAGTGTTGTAAAAGCTGAACTCCACCAGCAAAAGGAACCGTGCTCTACTACCAACATATCACAAATAAAGCAACCTGTACCTGCGCCACACCTAAGCTGCTCAACAGCAGGGCAAATCACTGCTTTCTAATTGGTGGACAACAGTATTATACCCAACATTATTTTTCACTGCATATAAAACTGGGTTAGATTTTCGTTGTGCGGCTAAACAATGCTGAGATTTTTTTGTTTTTAATTGAAACAAGATGATAGATAATAAAATACCCCAATATCAAAAAACTTTCCATCTGTTTGACTCCATGGTTTAGGGACAAGGAACTGTTCTCCAGACTCTAGACTTTCAGTCCAGTGCCTGAACCCGACCAGTTATCTGAAATTTGTTTAATCTACACAGTGACCTACATGTGAATCATGCAAGCATAACAAAGTACATCTAACTTCAGGCCTGAACCAGTGAAGAACCAGGTGCAGATGATTCCAGATGATCAGGTGGTGATCAGTATACTAGTGGTGCTGAATGCTGAGTTTATCTAGGCACCTTGTATCTTTAGGCACTTTGTAGCCTGTCACAGTAAAACATTTGTCCCCATTTCTTTCATTCAATCTACTCAATATGCCACAGATAAGACAGTGGTACAGGCAGAAAATAGAAGTTTTGCACCAATGAGATGATTCAAAGCAAAATATAAAGATATCAAGTAAAAGACTTTCAGATCTCTCTCCAGTTTGAAGTAGCACCAGCGTGCTCAAAAATTAGCATTATTTATTTGGTGATATTAAAATCCTTTCCTGCAGTCATGTTTCTATCCTTTCTGGGGAAGCACGCCTTCAATTCTCCATGTTCTTCACAAGCTGCAGCCTGCAGACATTCTTCCACTGAATTAGGTAATGAAATGAGTTGTCTTGTTCTGAGCAGTTGACGTAAGTATCATATCAACAGCAGCAAGCAGTGATGTAGTCCTTCGCTTCAGGCTATAAATATCAAATCATGGTCAGGAACCAACGTAGGACACACCTGTGCAATGAACCCAAACCCTTTTGAGATTCTGGTAGTATTTTTGTGTTAAGCTAACAACATTACACATGAAGGCTTCTGGCAGAGAGAATGCAGACCTAAGACATTTTGATTCATTTTTTCTTGTGTGAAGTGATGATCCCTGACATAGAGCTAGACACACTTTGCTTTGAGTCACCTCTATGCAAAAATGCTGTTTAAATACGGTTTTATGCCTCTCAAACTCTTATCCTTGGCATATTGAGCAGATTAAGTGAAAGAAATGAGAACAAATGTTTTGCTTTAACAGGCTACTAGGTGTAGATAAATGTGGTCCAACCACTCAGCATTGAGCACCACCAGTATACTGATCACCACCTGATCACCTGGAATCATCTGCACCTGTTTCTTCACTGGTTCAGATGGTTCAGCCTTAAGTTAGATGTGTTTTGTTTTGTTTGAATGATTCCTACGTAGGTCATGGTGTGAAGTATGCTTTCGAGAAATCATCATTCTGAATGCCTAGATGGTCCCAAGGGTTCCCCATTGTATACATTCAGCACTAGTTAGTGGTAGAAAAATATTTATTAGCTTATAGACCAGGGGTTGTGGGATTGGATGATTGTGGTTGGGCTTCCCAAAGGTCCCTGAATTTGCATAATGTGTCCTGGGTGCTGTGGTGAGACAACGCTGATGGATGAAAACACAATGACAATAGAAATTCATGAATTCTGTCACAATGATATGGCTTGGAGACAAATCGCTACAGAATACTACATAACAATGAATAACATATTCAGCAATAATAAGATACTGGAACGCTCCTTTTTATGAACTAAGTGATGAAATAACAGTCATTTAATTACATACATTATATTTCACACTCCTGAACTTTGTAAACATTTCAATTAGGCCTTGCGATTGCAGATTCATAATTGAATCCCATGTGTGCATGAAGGCCTGTGGCCTTTGCTGAGGAGAAATCTAGAAATCTAGGTTTATGGGTCCTTCTTTCTTTTTGAATAAAACACTAGGCCGTTTTGCACATGTTATTTGTACATGCATATTTATTCAGTATTATTTCTTCAAAATTCATGTTTTTTTTCCATATTTATCTACCCAATTCCTCGTAAACCCGTGTACTTAGCCTCATATAATCTCAGAATTGTGGGTGTATTGTTTCTCTTGAGCATATTTTGTAAATGGTAGGCTTTCAGTTGATGGTACCCTTGTGCTGCGGTATCCAGCGAGGCGATGGATTGCAGGGATTCGAGCGGAAATAACCTCTCATTCTGTGACCGGCCGTTGTGTGGAGAATAAGGCATGAAGAGTCGCTCTGAGCAAACATTGCACTCAGTTTCAGGTGTGACCTGTAGATTTCGGTGAAAACAGGCTAGATTTTGCTTGCAAAAATGTCTGCTTTTGTGTCTCGCATCTACAGCACAGTGGTACTGCTGGCTGATTCCAGCAGTTCTGATCTTGATGTTCAGTAAAGAATGGAGCTGTGAGTATTGAACTCCAATATTTTAATACTGCTTTAAAATATAAAAAAAAAAACTTATGAATTGAGGTGAACTGACTCAGAAGACAACAGAATCTGCAACAGTCAAAATGGAAAGGTACATTCTAGAAGGGCATAAAAGCATTCTAGAATAGTATGCATGGCTTAGTACTTTCTAGAATAGCGTCTGTGTTCTAGACATTCCGGACCAGTATGGCCATTGGGAGTGAAATAGAATATTAAATGAGATGTGAATGGTGAGAACATTCTAGAGCAAAGTGAACTGAGGGGAATATTTTTAAACTGTGAATTTGCAAGAATGGCTTTAAACTGTGTGGTTGAGAGGATGTTCATGTTCTAGATTGGCATAGAATGAGGCAGCACATTCTAGAACTGTGTGAACAGGGAGAGCTTTCTAGAGCCATGTGAAAGGGGAGGATTCTAAACATTCCAAGAAAGAACAGTAGAACTGAAGGAGAACATTCCAGAACAGCACAACTGAAGGAGAACATTTCAGAACCGTACAACTGAAGGAGAACATTCCAGAACCGTACAACTGAAGGAGAACATTCCAGAACCGTACAACTGAAGGAGAACATTCTAGAACAGCACAACTGAAGGAGAACATTCCAGAACAGCACAACTGAAGGAGAACATT
>JBBJLR010000001.1:24137507-24150881 GCA_037577145.1 Brachypetersius gabonensis
CCCTCTCTCTCTCTCTCCCTCTCCCTCTCTCTCTCTCTCTCCCTCTCTCTCTCTCTCCCTCTCCCTCTCCCTCTCTCTCTGTTTATCTCTCTCTCTCTCTCGCTCTCTCTCTGTCTCGGTGTCTCTCTTTCATTCATGACTTTTCCGTATCTAAACCTCAGGTTTATCTTTACATTTTCTTTATGGTTAATGTATTAAACTGAGTTTAAAATTAAATTAAAGTGATCTGGTGTCATGGTGTCTGTAGGATGGAGACATAGCAGCGTGCAACAAGCTTCCAGAGGGACAGTTTAGGGGACAGACAAAAAAACAGTCTGCTTGTGTGAGGCACCACCAACACGGGAGTCGTGTCACTCCTTGGCTAATCCTCAGCTCCTCAGACTAAGAAGGTTCGGCTCTTTAAACAGAGCCGGCAGAAAAGCCTTCCGACTGTCCTCTGTCCCACTCTTCCGGGCCTGCAGCCACCGACATCGCACTGGAGCACTTTACTCCTGTAAGAGCACAGAAATGTTCTGCAGGGAAACGTGCCACTCGTCTCTCTGCAGCTGCGTCTTTCATCTGCTCGCCTTGCCGCGCCGTGCTCCACAGTCCTAGTGGCTGTTCTGGGCAGGAAGGAAACTCCTCGAATACAGTTCACTCTCACTCACACCTGACAGCTTCCCGGGATTAATCTACTGGGTGATACGGTTTCAGAGTACATCTGTACTTGTGGAACTTAGATACGTTTTCAGAACTAAGAGAAGGCACCCCAAACCTTTCCGTTCTCGACCTCCGACCCTCTAACAATGTTGGTTGTCGCATTGTCTACTGGTTCAGCCGGGTATATATGTATGTACTCAACCAATCACTCTCCATGCATCCTCAGTTCCTAATGAACCCAGCTGTCGTCAATCACTCATTCCCCAACACACAGACACACTCTCTCACGCACCAATACACTCATACTCCCAGTCTCTTAATGAACACACCTGTGACATTCACACTCACATTCATTCCGCTCCTGTCCAGAGCCCTTTTCCCTAATAAGCTGCTTCTCCTTACCCGAGTCGAAGATTCGCCAGACGTCACATCTGGGAGCACATTTGGGGCATATTTATGATTTTCACTATAGAAATAGGCATTTTAAGGCATTTGTTTGACCAAGACAATGCGTTTTTTCACTATACGCAGGTGCTCTTGTAACGTAACCCCCGCGAATAACTGGGGATTACTGTACATCACTGCTGAAAGAACAGATCTGTGGCGTAACACAAGGACCCCCCTTGTACTTGTATAGCATCCTGTCAGAATCAGAATGCTAAAGAAATTCCTAGATCTGTTTTATAAGGATGAGAGAAAGTAATGACCTGCGACGACATGGCACACAGTTGTTTATGTGTTTCAGTGTTTGTTTGTTTCACTTAGGTTATGTTTAATTCCTATCACGCACAACTATTGACTAGAGTTAGAAATAACATTTCTTCTTAATGGGGGTTAATTCGCACGCACTTTGTTTCTTATTACATATCTTTTCAGAAAAAATAAAGCTTTAGAAAAAATAGTTGCATCTATTTATCAAGCAATCACATTTGTGTAGCCTATGCATGAGAAAAGTGAGTGCATTCTTTGCATGTGTGCGTATGTATGTGTGTGTGTGTTTGTGTGTGTGTATGTGAGGATGTGAGTGTATTTGTGTATGTTTCGTGTGTCGCTCTCTGATTGCTCTGCAGCCCTGCGTATATACTCATGTCTTGATTGATTGTTCTGCACACTCTGCGTCTCTCTGGCAGCAGCTCGGCTGTGTCATTAAGTCTTGTTGCTTTAAAAACAAAATCAACATCAGACTCCGACTTCTGTCGTCTCGAGCCATTGGCCGCGGACTCAAGGTGACTGAGAGCCCGCAGTCCTTTAAGTGTCCGTTTGGCGTCTGGCTTTAGAGCAGGTGGCGGATCTGTGTGGTGCAGCAGGTACGACTAAAAGCCTCCGAGCTAGAAAGGTCACAGTGTACATGGATGAAAAAGCATTTAGGGCACAGGCTTCTAGAAGGTCACAGTGACATGAGACGAATTGAGCCAGGGGACCAGAAAAGACCAGACAGTCTAAAGAGACTGCAGATTCCCTCTGTGTCATCAACACACGCGTCTTAGAAACTGAAAACACCTTGAATGTAGATAAAACACTGTTATCTCATCATACTTATCATATCTAACCCTTAGAACCCCATTTGCTTGTGTTATTCTACCATAAAAATGCTATCTGCTCTTTTATTTAAGCATTTCATAATGAATGGACCAGTAGAAAGGCTCCAGAATGACTTAATAGAATACAATCTTGATACATTAACATACATTGAGGTGAAGAATGTTTCTTACCTTAGTTTATAAACAATTTTATATCATGAGACAATGATATTTAACATTATTTATTATATATAAAACATTCTTATCTACATAATCTCCTTGCTTTTCTTTTTCTGTATTGTTTTTTAATCTCATGATGAATTGACAAAAATTACTCAGTAGAATAAGGTCTTGTTACATTAACACATATTAAGGATAACAATTTTTTTTTTTCATTTTGAGGTTTAGTTATGAGACAATGATGTCTAACAACTGTTGTTTAAACAGTAATATAAACTTTTCATTGGACACTTTGCTTATTTTAAGAAGCATAAATGTCTAGGAGAGCCTGTGATATTCTTAGCACTTTGTCATAAAATATGATTTTAGATTTTCTGTGATTTTCAGACATTTTATAGATGTATGATGTTAAAAGGAATAGTTCAGCAAAATATTGCTTCATTAACATTGAATTGGATTGGTTTAGGACAAATAAAAGAAGTCAATAGTCACATTTTTTGTACATGCATCCCTAAAACCTCAGGTCTTCAGTGAAGTGGTATAGGCTTGTCGATGCACTTCAGGTGCCAAATGCTGCAAGATATGAATATGAATATGAAATAATGGCCATTCAGCTCTAGCACAAAAGTATAGATGCAACATTTGGACACTAAACCTCTGTTGGCTGATAAACTGCATCTGGGATGAGGGATTTGTTTTGCATTTACAAAGTTATTAGGTTTTTTTTGCAGTGATCAGCTTTGTGCATATAATGTAACGCTTTGTATAGACATCAATGAGTTATTTCTCCTCCTCCGCCCTCTCTCTCCTTCTACAGGGATCATGAATTTGAAAGTGAAATGCCCCCCTAGACAAAACCAGCCCGACACGTAGCACGTGGTAAAGACAATTTAAATTTAAATTAGGCTTTGTGTATACTTTAAAGAAATAGCAATTTTCGACCTAATCTCTGTTTGTTGCATCTGTAGTATGTGGTCAATTACCATGGATAATAATTTCTCTGTGCTTAGAAAAGAACAGAAAGACCTGTTGACTCCAATCACCTGCCCATTGGCTTCTGTTTTAGGTGCATGTCAAGTGTGTTCTGTTCCTTAACTAAGGCCTGGGACACACGTCGACATGACCGTGGGAACTGCACTGCAGATGTAGCGGATAGAAATTAGGCTGAAAAAACAACATATTCCTTTAGGGTTCTGAGGACCAGGGCTCTATTTGGACAATCTAACTCAAAGTGCAAAGCATGAGGCACAGCTAACATTTATGGCACAGCTAATTCATTTATGAATTTTGCATTTTTGACAGCGTACAAAACAGACTCGTCACCTGCGCAAGCTAATAAAAGGTTGGATCTCTTCATTATTCAGAGGTGTGTTTTGGGCAAAACATGAAATAAACCAGGATCATTATGGCTCATCATCTCTTTAAAAGGAGGGGCAGAGATGTTTTGTTAAAATGACATCTTTACGTGTTAAAACAGAGCGATGCAGGTGCATCTGCATCACTGCCTCTGTATACATACATTTTTGGAAACTTTTGTTTAAATACCCATGTGTGTGACGATTGGCCAAAAGCTCAACAACACTTATTTTTTAATGGCACCGTTTACTCTTTTAATTTTTGGCTGTTTCATTAAACAATGTGATTACGTGAAAGTACTATGATAAGACGTAAAGTATATAAATGAAATAAAATAAAATCACTTGTGTGCCTGTCTTCATAATGAGCAGTTTTTTTTAAACTGCACTGCTTAAACATCATTTAATGTTGATTTTAGATTCTTTAATAAAATACCACTGATTTCAGACATGGTTTTTATTGGTCAAATGCATTTTGCTTTTGTAATTTTGCTTCATATAAATATCAATACACCAACAATGCTTCCAAACACACCTTTTTTTTAAAAAACTCATTCCTCATTGTTGAAAATGTGCATGAAAATGAGGAATACGCTTGTATGAACCCACCAAAACCACCTTACATCCTGCAGAATAGGGCCTTTCATATTCAGCAAATCCCCTTCACGTGTGTTTATGAGCAGCTGTCTTCTTGGAGCGCTTCATCATGGCATTTATTAAGACACAAATGAGTCCAAGACGGTTTTAATTACGTCAGGATTTTTGATGGGCTTTTTTGACTCCATCTAGCTGTGCTTGATGAAGATCAATTACACTTTGCTATCGCAGAGGTAACACTGTGGAGATCATTAGCTCTCTAGTCGTCTCCATGTTAAATCCTTCTCAGGCAAAATTTTTTAATTAAGCAGACAGTCATGTGCGTGTACATAACTCAACAGGGAGTGGTATAATACCCCTCTCCTCTAATTTACTCCGCGCTGCGTGTCGAAGGTCTGTTTTATTTGTGTACGGCCACGCAGTCACCAATGTCACCGGGCCTGTAGGCATAAGTCAGGGGTGAGGCTGAGGTGTTGTGCTGACAGGTCGTCTTTCCTCCAGGGAGATGTCAGATAAGGACTGGAGAAGGTTGAATGCTCCATCACCATTACCGTTCCCGCTCTCTCACTCTTGCTGTGTCTCTCTCTCGCTCGCTCTCTCTCTCATCTGCATGCGGCGTGCCATGGGGATGCATGCAAAGAGACAAGGAGCTTAATGTCAAAGTAATTTTCGCTACTCCGGCCGCATACTGAATAATCTGTAGTGTCTAAGCAACGGCTGGTCGGACGGCTTTTAAGCCCGGGAAGGTGCACCTGGTAAAAGTGTAGCCCTGCGGTGCAGGATTAAGCTGTTTGAGTCAAGTGCCAGCTATAGCACCCTGCCATGAAGGCCGGTGTTCTTGTGGATTGACTGACCCGTCTAAGGTACGCCCACAAATGCTTTTTACCACCTGTTGCTTTTACAAGCTTTGGCAAAAAGCATATTTATCCCAGTGATGAACTGTAGTAAAATAAGTTAGTTCTCTTCTTAGAGTTATTTCAGATGTGTATGAAGGGTTCTGCTGTAAGCATAAACCTGATGGAGTCTTTTATTATGGGCTCAAACATTCACAGCTCTATTAGCATGACAGCCGAACTGGGGTTGTCGTTAAAAACCTGTCCGTTAATTAATAACTAACTTTAGAACAGTAAGGGTAGCGATTTAAGCTGTATATTTAATGTTATGCAATAATCCAAGTATGCTTTGGCTATAATCACATTTAAAGCAGTGACAAAGTGCGGTTAGTTTTGGTTTGAAATAAACTGTAATTAGACTAAAAATGTACTTTTCTTACATTTATGTTAATGGCATTTAGCAGACACTGTTATCCAGAGTGATGTACATCAGTGCTCAAGTAGACTATGTCTGTTCTTCATACCTGTAAAGCCACACTAAGATAAACACCTACTTTTAACCAAGTTACTGCCAGCCAAGGTGCACACCTTAACAAACCATGTCAAAAGGAAAAAAAAGTCAGAGGTTAATAAACAACAAAGGAAAAACAGTTAAGATATATAAGAGATAAGAGGACTGCTTAGTCACCAAGGTGCTCCTTGAAGAGGTGGGTCTTCAGACAATGCTTATAGACAGTGAGGGACTCCACAGATCAGATCTGATCTGCAAGAGTCTTGATGTCTTCCTTTTCTCTTGAGCAGTGTAGGTTCTGGACGAGCAGTGCCTGAAGCTCTGAGAGGACGAGAAGTGAATCTGCTTGATCAGTTCTGATAAGTAAGGAGGTGCAAGTCCATTCTTGGCCTTGAAGGCAAGTGTTTTGAACTTAACGCGAGCGGCCACAAGGAGCCAGTGAAGGTTTCATGGTAGAGGTGTGTGTGAGAATTTAGGAACGTTGAAGACTGACCTCACAGCTGCATTCTGAATCGCCTGAAGTATCTCGTTAACTTCAGTGCAAGTCCAGCCAGTAGAGAGTTACAGTAGTCCAGTTTAGAGATGACCAGAGACTGAGCAAGTAACTGCGTGGCTTCAGTGGAGAGAAAAGGTCGGATTCTTTTGATGTTGTAAGAAGATACTGCATGTCCTGGACATGTCCTACTATGCTACCTGGTGCCTCCGGTCATCAAGGCAGGAAGGCAGGCTGTACCCGATATCCCAAGGCTGGAGAGAGTAGCCAGGATGATCTGATGGTTAACAGTGTCAGAGGCTTTTTTTGTGAGTGAGGGCTCATGCTGTAAGAATCAACTCGATGGAGTCTTTTGTTATTTGATCAAACATTTGCAGTATTAGTGAGGAGTCAAGAAATGTATGCTCGTCAAGTTCTTGACATTTTCAAGGCAACTGGCCAGGGCTTTTAAAGAACAACTGTCATCTGACTTCAGCAGGAGATAAAGCTGGATGTAACCTGTGTAACAATGATAAGAAATGTTGTGTTTTTAGAAGATGGACTTTTGGACTCACGGGCACGGATGGCACAGATAGTACGGATAGTATCATTACTGATCATTTGATTAGCCAGCCACCGATTAGCCAGCTGCAAACAAATTGGTTTTTATGTTGATTTGATTGATAGTTTACCAACCATTCATACAATTGGGGTTTTCTTTAGCAGTGTTTTCAATTAATACAAAAACAACCAATAATTATAAGCATATTGTATCCCAAAGACAACAGATAGAACATCAGTCAACTGTAGACAAGAAGACATCTAAAACAGTTGCCGTAAGTGAAGAACACTGCATAAGCAGAAGTTGCTAATAGGAGAAATATTAAAATATGGTAGCTACAAGACTGTGTGATCCTGCTTCTGTCTGACTCATTCTAGGCCGACATTGACAGCAAATGCAGTTTTGTGGAAAATACCATTTCTAATGTTACAGCCTTGAAAGTCATTTGGTTTGACATTTAGTGAGATTTTCCTGCCGTCCAAAATGTGATCTTCAAATCTTTCTGTAGTTCTTTGTGTAGAATGCGAGAGAGAGAGAGAGAGAGTGCTTGAGAGAGAGTGAGCTTGAGAGAGAAAGAGAGAGAGAAATAAAATACAGCTTAACAACGTGCCATTTTCCTCTTTATCGTATTTTCTTTTTTTCCCCGCTCACTATGTACTTTAGAGTAATTTCTTTGAAATACTATATAATTTTCTCCTCTGGAGATCACAAAAGAGCCATGAAGGTATTGTGTAAATGTATGATTGTCCTTTGAATGAGATTCAGTTATAATCGCACCCAAAAGTGATTGGGCTTTATCCTCCGATTTATTTTCACCCCGTGTGCCTTTCACTTTTAACCCCGGCCCCTTGGCTTTCTCCCAGCACAGGGAAAAAGTGTGAAAATATAAACTGTTAAGTGTCCCTATGAGGACGTCTTGAGTGTTTGTGTCTTGAGTGTTTATGTCTCCCTTGTTTTCTGCGTTGTGTTCACTCGTCGCTGTGGATGGCCTTCGGCATTGCCCCTCACTTATACCTCATTCTTCATTAATAATCCAGAGGTGATAAAATATTAACGCGACGGTGGCCACAGGTGAAGAGAACAGTGTGGAAGTGACAGTGAGAAGCTTATAGCTTCGAATAGCTTTCCCTGAGAGGTGCATACGTTATGACATGCAAATTTTCCATCAATGAGGAGGATGCAGATAGAAGGCAGTTTGTGCAGAAGACCATCGTTGTTTTCAGGGTTAAATCACTTACGTGATCCGGTGCAGGAGTTCAAAACAGTTCATAACAAAAGAGAGATTGGAACAGCAAAGACTGTTTGGACTTGGTGCAGAAGACTGTCTTATTTTTAAAGCCTAATTCACGTAATGTGATCCAGCCCAGGAGTTCAAAACAGTTCATAACAACAGAGAGAGTCACAAAATCTACTGACACCAAAGAATCTTCCAAAATACTGTAGACTTTCAGCCTATCTGTCTTAATGAGATATTTCCCAGACTCATAACTTTAGGTGCCTACCTCAGCTTTTCCTAAAGACCAAGATTGAGAGCGCTTCTTCTTTTAAGGGGCTTTGAGAGGACAGCGTGCAGCTGATTCCTTAAGCACAGGCTGGAAGCCTCTCCAGGGAGTTTACACTGGGTATCTGCAACTTTGCAAAACATTTTCAAGAGTAGAGAAGAGGACGGAGCACAGAAGCATCCTTAGCTCTGCACCTTCAGCTATATGACTCTTTTGCTTCAAATCAGTGTTCATGGACATTCACAGGGCCTTTTATGAAGCATGTTTAGAATATAGGTGCACTTTGAGGGTTAATTTTTCCTTATTGTGTCCTGTCAGAATTGTAAAAAGCATCAGTCACCCTCAGAAAATCCTTCTGCTGACTCTACAACTCCTCTTCCACAACACACCAGCCATCAGACTCAATAATTCCCCCCATTACACACCAACACTTCAGACTCTATAAACTCCCTTCATTACACACCAACACTTCAGACTCTATAACTCCTCCCCCTGTCACCATCCATCAGACTCTATAACTCCTCCCCCTGTCACACACACACCCATCAGACTTTATAACTACCCCCCACACACATTCACCATTAGACTCTATAGCTCTACCCCGTCACACATCCAACTATCAGACTTTATAACTCCTCCCCCTGTCACACACACACACACACACACACACACCAGAATCTATAACTCCTCCCCCTGTCACACACACACCCATCAGACTCTATAACTCCTCCCCATGTCACACACACCCACATCAGACTCTATAACTCCTTCCCCTGTCACACACACCCATCAGACTTTATAACTCCCCCCCACACATATTCACCATTAGACTCTATAGCTCCACCCACATCACACATCCAACTATCAGACTCTATAACTCCTCCCCCTGTCATATACCCACCATCAAACTCTGTAACTCCTCCCCCGTCACACACACACCCATCAGACTCTATAACTCCTCCCCCTGTCACACACCCAACCATCAGACTTTATTACTCCTCACCTGTCACACACTAACCATCAGACTCTATAACTCCTCCCCCTGTCACACACACACACACACACACACACACACCAGACTCTATAACTCCTCCTCCTGTCACACACACACACACACATCAGACTCTATAACTCCTCCCCCTGTCACACACACACCCATCAGACTTTACAACTCCCCCCCACACATATTCACCATTAGACTCTATAGCTCCACCCCATCACACACCCAACCATCAGACTTTATAACTCCTCCCCTGTCACACACCAACTATCAGACTCAATAATTTCTCCCCAGTCACACATCTATCATCAGACTCTATAACTTCTCCATCACACATCCACCCATTAGACTCTCCTGTCACACACACACACACACACCAGACTCTATGACTCCTTCCCCTGTCACACACTCGCAC
Source organism: Brachypetersius gabonensis (assembly GCA_037577145.1). Lineage (NCBI taxonomy): Eukaryota > Metazoa > Chordata > Actinopteri > Characiformes > Alestidae > Brachypetersius > Brachypetersius gabonensis. The sequence continues at coordinate 24,147,094 of JBBJLR010000001.1, forward strand.
AGTAATCTGTGCAAAAAACAGATACTACCCAGCTTTCTAAATCATTAGCATTTCATGCAATATCTTAACTAGTATGTACCATATCACTACATATGTCATTAATATATACAATAATGTACAGAATAGAGAATAACTCCAAACCCTGTTTTGTGTTAATTAGTAAACTACTTCAGCAGTAATTTTATCTGTGTATAGTATTTATATACTTAGTGACCACAGTATTTTGCATATACAAGTATTTCGTTTTTTCAGAGTATTTTCTGGGCAGCTGTATTTTGTTACATTGTATATATTGTTCTTGTTCTTGTGTCTCTGTGTGTCTGTGCGGGATGAGTTAAGTTTTCTGATTCTGGTTTTGATTCTTTCCCATATATCAGTGGAAAGAAACCACAGTAAGACCACATATTATTTGAATGGTGGGCAATTCTCAACACAGCAGACACCAAAATGGTAGTGACAGAACAGTGTGCTGTGCTGTTACAGGTGTGTAAGACACAGCAGTGTTGGTGTTTTTTTTAAACCTTTCATTGTCATCACTGCGATGGGAGTAGACTTCTCAGAAAGCAGCTGTTCTGTTCTTCATAACAATAGAACTAATACGAACAAAAAAGGAGCTGTCGTCTATGACTACATCTACAAGGTGGACCAGTGAGGTATAGTATTGTGCAAAAGTCATAAGTACTTGTGAAAATACCACATATATTACTAAATATGCTAAATAAAACAAATATATATATATGAGGTGGGAAAGTTAACGTGTTATTATTGCATTAACGCTTTATTTACTTAACACTAACAATTATTTATCACGCGTTAATGCAGGTTTAACTGCAGGTGTTTTCACTGAAGTAATACGAGCACTGAGTTATTTAATATGGACAAAAGTTATGGGATGCCTGACCCCCGCAAAAACCAGCCGACGCGTGCAGCGCTCCCATTACTTTTGTCCAAATAAGACGCCTGACTATTACATCAAATGTGACTTTAATAACACTGCATTTAGATACATAGACTTTCATATGGATTTGGTCCTTCTTTGCAGCTGCTATAATGGTTCCGCCCCATATGCTCTTGACTTTGAGGCTAACTTGTTTTTCAATAACAAGCTATATAAAATGTGAATGCCCTGCACTGGCAACTAGCTTTGGTTTTATATCAGATTTTATTACATTAATGTTTAAGTTGAGGTTTACATAAATATTTGAAATGCAGCTGTGACTGTGTTAAAGGGAACACTGCTGTTAAAAAGCTTCTTATATATACAAATATATATATATAATCTTATTTGTAAGATAATTTTTTTGAAAAAATGTTGTTCACAGTAATGACTGTCATTAATAAACATAAATCTGCACAAAGCAAACATTTGTCTACCCCAATGTTGATAAGAGTATTAAAATCAGTATGTTTAGGACAGACTTAAAGGTGCGATTAATCGCGACTCTACTAAGAGTCCTAGTATATACCGAAAATAATAGATTGGTGGCCCATTGACATTGGGCTGACCCTATCAACTTTTTAAACACCACTCCCTTTCGCTTTGGTCCCTGTGCCTGGGTAATGCATTCACCAAAAAAAGTCAGCACGGTTTATTTTATGACCACTGGGCCATGAAACACTCGTCTGCGGCCCAATGGTTCTTTTTTGCTGGCCCAATCCTTTCTTTAAACACCTCCCCTTTTTGGCACACATATACAGACTGTGCTCTCCTTTTTCCCAAATATTCATTAAAAGATTCATCTGCATAATTTTTGACTGAGTTCACAATATATTGATTACTATTGAACACTACAAGAAAAAAGATTAGTGAAATGCTTAGTGACAGCGACCTTATCAGTTATCACTCTCTTCTCTCCAAATTTGCCACTGATTTAACTTCAGCAAAGTCCTCCGTCTACTGGCCTAAGTTTTAAGAATCTGCATTCTTAAATCTAACCCTCACAAGCTCTTTGCCACCTTATCATCACTTCTTAAATCTCTGTCTCTCCCTGTTTTTCCAGCTCTCTCACCAGAAGACTTCATGACTGTGTTCTTTGATGAGCAGATTGATGACATTAGTAGATCCTTCCCACCAATCATCAAGCTGCCAGTCTGAGACCAGCCAATACTGCCCAGTTTCTTGGCTTCTCACCTCTTTCTTTTGGGGATGTACCGTTGCTTCTGATATCCAGAAAACCCACCACGTTTCCGCTTGACCCTATCCAGTTAAGCACACTCCAGATGATATCCTTGGATCTTATCCCGAATATCGCCTGCATCAATAATGGCTACCTAACACCTGGCCATGTTTCATCTGCTTTCAAGTCTGCAGTGGTCACACCAATTCTGAAGAAACTGGACTGAAACTGGACACTGGACTCAGATTATCCACCACTGCAGACCAGTATCTCTTCTCTCCTTCCTTTCCAAAGTCCCGGGATGTGCTCTTTATAACCAACATCTTTCTTTCTCAATGCAGGTTTCAGGTCCCTCACTAGTCCGGGTTCAGTTCTATTGAAATGGCCCTTCTAGCCGTCTGTGAAGAGCTTCATGTAGCTGGATCAGCCAACCTGTCTTCTGCTCTGATTCTTCTTGACCTTTCTGCAGCCTTCAACATGCTTAACCATCACCTGGCTACTCTCTCCAGCTTTGGGATGTTGGGCATAGTCTGGTTATGGTTTGATTCACACATCGATGGCCGGAGGTACCAGGTAGCATGGCATGGCTCCCAGTGTACCCAGAGAATATGCTCCACTGGTGTTCCACAGGCCTTGGAGCTTGGACCGCTTCTCTTTTCTCTATATACTGGTTCACTTTAGGATGTAATAGCCTCACATGGCTTTGCATGACTTTAGTGCAGGAACCTTCGGAACCTTCACTGGCTCCCTGTGGCCACTTGCATTCAGTTCAAAACCTTAACAGGTGCCTTCAAGGCCAAGCACAGACTTGCACCTCCTTACTTATCAGCACTGATCAAGCAGCATGTCACTTCTCATCTTCCCAGAGCTTGAAGCGCTGCTCATCTCAAGGAAGCCATCTTTCAAAACGCTTTTCAGTTTTGCCCCCCCAGTGATGGAACAAACTCCCTCTTGCAATCAGATCTGTGGAGACCCTCAAGCGTCATCTGAAGACCCACCTCGTCAAGGAGAACCTTGGTGATTAACCAGGCCTCTCGTTTATCCCTTATATATGATTTCTTTATATTTAAAAAACCTTGAGCCCTTACCCTTTTAACTCTTTGTCCTTACTCGTGTATTAACCTCTGACTATTTTATTTTGACAGGGTTTGTTATGATGTGTAACTTAGCTGCCAGTAAAAGCAGGTGTTGATTTTAGTGTAGCTTTGCAGATATGAAAAACAGATATAGGCCAGTTAAGCACTGATGTACGTCACTCTGGATAAGAGCGTCTGCTAAATGCTGTAAATGTCAATGTAAACATGCAATTCATATCCAAAACTAATGCATATGGTAGGTGTAATAGGAGTTGATAAAAAAGGCCAGTGTATGGCCTATCAGTGTATCTAACTATCTTGTAGGACAATTAGTTCAGAAATCCAGAATCCTGTTGAATTGTGACTTGTGTACGTTTGGAAGGTTAATGTACAGTCAGAAATCTTGTAACTTTCTTCTCATTAAACTCTGTAAATGCGACTCATAGGAGTTATTAGGAGGCCTTCAAGAACACAGAGGTCTGAGAAAGAGCGGCAAGCTTTGTGACATTATACCCCTGCAAATGTACACACACACACACACACACACACACACACACACACACACACACACACACACACACACACACACACACAC
>JBBJLR010000001.1:24164699-24187190 GCA_037577145.1 Brachypetersius gabonensis
GTGTGTGTGTGTGTGTGTGTGTGTGTGTGTGTGTGTGTGTGTGTGTGTGTGTGTGTGTGTGCGTGTGTGTGTGTGTGGCTGTTGGTGTAGGCTTGTCTGTTTGCGTTTATGTGTGTTTAGTTGTGTTTGTGTATGTGTATGTGTGTTTGTTTGGGTATGAGCATGTATAAGGGCTTGTGTATGTGAGTGTGAGTTTGTGTATGGCTATGGCTATGTGTATGTATGGGAGTGTGTCTATGTGTGTATGTGTGTGAGTATGGGTATGGGTATGTGTTTGTGTATGGGAGTGTGTGTGTGTGTGTGTGTGTGTATGGGTATGTATGGCTGTCAGTGTAGGCTTGTAAGTGTATGTGTGTTTAGATGTGTTTGTGAATGAGTTTGGGCGCACCTCCAGCCCCCCCACAGACCACACCTGAGAATCCTGCATCCCCACCACATTAAAAATGCTTCCGGCGCCGATTGCATCTGTACATGTGTATGTGTAAGAGAATATGTGTGTGTATGTGTGTGTGTGAGTGTATGACACATTGGAGATCTTTATTTATCCATAAGTATATATGCACCTATCTGTAATAATGATATGACCCATATTTTTGAAAGACTACGTATGCAATCTTTTGTACAGTAGTTTTATACAGTAATCCCAAGAGCACCCCCGTATAGTGAAAAACCGTGTTATTGGGGGGTTTTTTGCCTATTTTTATAGTGTAAACCCTAAACATGCCCCCAAATATGCTCCCAAAACATTTTAAACTCAGTTTAATGCATTACCCTTAAAGAAAATAGCATTAGCAGCGTACAAAGACTCTTACACAATAGAAACGTTGAATTTGTTTCTCGGAAAAATCCACATTAGACTGAAGGGTTAATCTATATAAATATATGTGTGTGTGTGTGTGTGTGTGTGTGTGTGTGTATACCATATGGTTTACCATGTATATATATACAGTGGTGAGCATATACAAATTTTTAATGGCTCATTTGAATTCTGCTGAAGGCATTCAGAATATGTGTGCTACCCAAATAATGACTAAAAGTAAGTCTTTGAGGACGGGTTTCTCAACTCCTACAGTAAACTAATTGCACATGGTGCAAACAACCTTAGTCTTGTCGAGGTTTCCATTGGGAAGCTTCTTAAAAATAAACTTTCCCTGAAGCAAACCTGGCGGCTTCATAGCTGCATGCATGTTAGCACGTCACGTTTGATGTGGTCATTTCACAGTAGGCATACACACAGGTTCGAAGACTCGTTGTCGCCCCCTACAGTGCAATTCGGCTAAGTATACATCCGCGCTAAAATATCATGGTAAAAGTCGTCATAGCTTGCATAGTATAAACCCAGCTCCCAACCCAACTTTGTGAATAGATTAACGGCGATATTTTTTTTATCGCCCGATAAGAGTTTCACGTTAACACAGCATGTTAACGCTGATAACGGCCCACCACTAATATGTTTACATATATATATATATATATATATATATATATGTATATATATATATATACATGTTGGTGAACATGAAATACATATAGGACATATATTTGACCCATATAAAAGTCCTGACAAGGTATGAAAACTAATGGGGTGTCTGAATTTGCTTATGAGCATTACTACCCAAATGAAAGCTTGCCTGAAAGATAATTTATCTTCCCTCTCGTTACCACAGCGTGAGGGCACTTCACAAATACTGAACTTTAATTTCCCTTTGCCCTATAAAGACGTCTGACAGACATACCAATCACATCAAATTACAAATAATATTACCTCTCACATTAGATCCTATTTAATCTGCTGCCGGTTCGGAGCCTTGCAGCCTTGTATGAAAAGCGAACTGATCAGATAAGCATGCCTTTCATTCCTCAGGCCTCACTCATAAGTGGTAAGAAGGAAAAAAAAAACACTTGCTCAATTGACTTACATTTTCAAGGGCTATCAGCAGATCTGTGAGCATGTCATACTGGATATAAGTTGATGGATCTATTTAAAGCTCTGCTTGGGTCTGCATCACACTGATATTAAAAAGCCTCACCTATGGAGAAGTTATTGTCCTCAGAGGAGACAGTTTGCCATCTGATTCTATGGCAGCCACTGGGAATCACTATGGTCTTGGTCAAAAGCAGTGTCTGTCTCTACTACGACACCTGGAGACATCCTGCTTGACACACACACACACACACACACACACACAAACACACATTCACAGACATACACTCATGCACAAAATCATTCCTCAGAGTCATGCTGTAAACTTTAATATAGTGGATAAAGACTGCACATCAGTCTGGATTGAAAATGGGAGGTGATATCAGTGGGTAATGAATTGAGATGAGACCTTTTCCCTCTGAGTGCTTCGCAGTTTATTTGTTAGCTTTTTGGTCGCGCCTGCAGCCTACAGTTTATTCTGCCATGGTTTGCTCCACTGCCTTCTGGCCATTCATCAAGGCCTAGATTTCCATTATGTGGCTCAGTCAGCTGAAACGAAAAAAAAAAGCATGCCTCGTTCTTTCTCCCCCTGATTTCTGCTACTTCTCAGCACATGAGCAGAAGACATGTTGACTTCATGATAGTATGCTGTGATACAGGGCACACCATTAGTATTAGGGTGGTGAAGTCAGAATTGTGATTGCTGTAGATATCCAGGCCAATTTAGTTAAGTTATTGAAATTGCTTTCATTGCATTCTAGAATTGTTCCAACCAAGAAAGTGTTCCAACCTCTCATTATTCAGCACCACCAGTATACTGATCACTGCCTAATCATCTAGAATCATTTACAGCATTTTGCAGACACTGTTAACCAAAGCGCCTTCCATTCCCTAACTACAGGGGACATTCTTCCTGAAGCAATGTGGAACCCAGTGGTGGTGGGCTGAAGGTTGGATTTGAACCCATGACCTCTTGGTTTAGAGGCAAATATCCTACCTTAATTAGTGAGGTTACGTTAAAGGTAAAGGTATAAGAATTGATTTAAAATATGTAAATACATGGCTCTCTTTAGATAGGCACAATGGCCATGATTAGGTTAGCAATTTCTCAACAGCACTAGCCACCAAGGAATATCAGGTTGACATTGGTTCTGCATATCATCAGCAACTTATTGTGACTTACTGCTGGATGGTATATCTGGCTGGTCGTTTAAGCATAATCGATTTCTTTGCAAAAGGAAATAAAAATCTATCTCTATGCAAGTCATCACATTGTCATCAATGTAAAAAAGTCTTGTTTTGCTTAAATTAGTCCTGCTTGGTAGCAAATCATCATTGATTTCTGTGCAGCACAAAGGTCAGCAAATGTAAACATGATTGTAAGATATTCAGTCTGGCAAAGTAGAAAGGATGTTAAATGATGAACTGCAGAATTAATACGAAGACGCAATCAGGGGGACGGGAAAAAAATGTCATCTGTAATGACTCGAAAGTGAAAGAATCAACATCTAACAAAAACGTTATGTGGCCAAATGTGGATATTATCAAAACAGTTCTACAGGAAGGAGCAAATCACAGTAATCGACCAAGCTAAATCTGGAATGAAGGACCGAAACGAGTCAGTCAAGGCCTGTTGTATTTTGTGAACAAATGAAAAAATAGAAAACATGCTGAGAAAGGCTGCAGTGTGATAAAAAGACTAATGCCGGTGGAGGTTCACTCTTAAAAAAACAACAACAAAAAACACAAAGAGGTCTGTGAGCAATGCCATAGAGAGCAAAGCCTCTTGCTTTTCTAAAGAGCCATTTTTAATACAGACATTTGTGCTTGTGTATGTTGAAAGAAGCCGTTTCATAACGGAACAGCTCTTTTGCCAGTTTAATGGTTCTATCTGTAACCTTTACATTTTGTGGAGGTTCTTCAAATTTTAAAAAGGTTCCTCTGTGGAATCTCACAAAGAACCCTTTTTAAGGTGTGTCTAAGGATGCATTTCCACCTCTGCAACTGATTCACCCACCCAGAAACAACCACAAAAGAATTCAAAAGCACTCAAGATGGGTAGACGACGGACAAAAGACTGTTAATAGACGGTGGACCGACACTGAGTTACCACCCAGGGGAGTCGAAATGCACAGATGACTAAGAACCTATAGGAACCGAGAACAACTTAAACAGAAACACTGGACAACTGTAAACAATCACACTAAAAGAATCCGGTGGAATATAGACAGGGGCAAAATAAAAGTCCTCAGTGCAGGGCAGCCCCTAGCGGCTGCGGACCAGGGGTGTGACAAGCATATCGTCTCACTACTTACAATGAAATTCCTCCAGAAGGATGCAGAATTAGGATTACAATCAGAAAACTCTATTGATCCTGGAGGACATAAATACGAACTCTGCAGAAATACTCTATATGAAATAAACTATGCTATATACACAACGTCTGGGGTGTGAATAGTGATATACTGAATTACTGAATTACTTTAAGGGAATAAAGTTTAACCCTCTGAGGTCCGAGGCCATTCTGGAACTTTGAGGCAGTTTACCTTTACATTTTTAAGTATTTCATCTGACTAAAAACATCTATACAAAAGGTGACACATATGGTTATATTCTGGAAAAAAATATAAGTAAAGTGAGTAAAGTAAATGTAGTGAATTTCTTTTTGATATTGTGTAAACATGACATGACAAAACTATTTTCAGAGGTCTTTAAACAAAATACAAAAACACACCCTAAATATGTCCGTAAGGAGAGCATTCAGAAATGGTATGTAGTTGTACTACTATTTGTGAAAAAGTAAGACTATGCCCTTTAAAGACAAAAATATAAAGACAGGATATGGAGCAAAACCAAGGACATAATAAGAAAATAGAGTTTGGGGCAAAGTTTTGGACCACCCAAAGACAATTTTGAGACAATTTCTTGATTTAAAACCAAGACTGACTTCAAAAGCCTTTCAGTGCATGCAGCCAGAAAAGAAAAGACTTGGCAAAAAACATTTCAGAGGAAGATTTTTTACCGTTAAAGTGATCAGTCACTTGGAACCCGAATGTAGATTGTGTGCGAGACAAAAATGAAAGTTTATTATACACTAAATTACTTTTATTATTGTGTCCCAATGCCGCTGTCTCGAGTGTAATATCTGAGCATAGACAGTGGCTGTAATTCCAAATCAATAAAACAAATGAAGAAAAACACCCAGAGCTTAAAGGTCACGTTCTGTATTATTACCTCATATTCTTTCTTTTTCCCTTTTTTTCAGTTTTAATCCACATTGTTTGAGTGCAGTGAACAGCAACATGACAGTTTTAACTTTAATCTCTCAGCACCCTCTCAGAAAAGAGGCTCACACCCAAAATGTGTGTGGTGCTGCTTAGATGTGGTGGATACAAAATCCTGGCTTGATCTGTTAGAAGACATAGAAGTGCTACCATTTTTTGCTTTTTTTCCTACATGCTTGCATGTATTAAACATCTAACCTCATTTCCATCCTCAGGCTCATCCAACCACACATTATGAGAGTGTTTTGAGGTTTGACTGAAGATCTTTTGAGATTTAAGACGAGCCCCCATAGCAATTAGAATCGTTCGATTTAAACAATCTTTTTAGAAAAGCTGTAATATGTGTGGGCTGTAGATTGTGACCTATTTGGAAACAGGTCAAGGGTTCAGATCTCCATGTGGTACAGAAGATAAAAAGATCACATGTCAGAGTATAAGTGTTATACAATTTTTTTCTTTCCACAGTTCTAACACCCTTAATTAAAGGAACCTGTAGGGATAGGTTAGGTGTGAAGCTCTGTTTTAATACCCTGGTAGACCCTTTCCTAAGTAGGCCTTTACAGGATTTTCTTGTAGGTTTGTGTTAAGTGCCAATTCTTTTGAAAGTGGAAAGTACCTATTTAGCATTCTTCCCGGCTTTTTCCCGCTTCTTGAGTTCTTGCAATGTCCAGTCTGTCTTTTCTTATGGTTCCTTACCTTCGTATGTTCTGTTCTTTTCCCATTTTTCTATTGTTTATGTCTACCATGTCTCTTTAGGCGCTTTTGCACAGGGATACAGGAACCATGCTGTTTCTAAACTGTACTGTGATGGTGTGGAAATTGCAGCAGGATTTGATTTTCCAGTGTCTCTCAGCCTGGTAACAGAGTTTCTGACTCAATTCTCTCCCCGCAGTCGGTCATCCCAAAACCACGTCCATGGATTCGAACCAGGAAAAAGTTTTCAGTCAAAGTTTTGACTGAGTTTTGTTACTGTGGTCTTTTATTATTTATAGTCTTGTTTGTGTTTTTTTTTTTCTTCTCAGCATTCTTTAGCAATGCAGTAAACACCCAACCCAGTGGTGTCCTGTGCACCTTCACATTTCTTAAAGCATCATAAACATCTCCTACTGAAATGTATCTTCTGCCCAAACATACAATTGAGCTTCTACTTTGTTGACTTACCAGTTGATAGTATCTCCATTGTTGGTTTTTTGCTTGGAGAGTAAAAAAAAGTGGCTTCTTTTCATGTTGTGATAACATTTTGACCAATCAGAAAGCAGTGTTGCAGTCGGCTCGGAAAAAAGATTTGTTTGCATTTGTTTCCTTGTTCCAGTGGACAAACGGCAGTTGTTTTGACGTTACTCTCCTCTTTAGTTTCCCCACCCTAGCCCCGCCTCCTCTTTAGTACTTCCACTAGTGTCTTGTTTCTGTCTCCTCCCCACTATATATAGTCAGTATATGAAGCCTCTGTTTTCAGTCTTGATGGTTCAGTCTTGAAAATCTGCTTTTTTTGGATAGAAATACACTTTTTTAATGTTTAAATGGAGGAAAGTCATAGCAGTTTCGATCTAGACAAAATTCTACGTAAACCATGTGGAGATACATGGTATTTAGTAGAACTGAGACAGGCAAGGCTCAGTTACTTTCATAGATGTTTTATTATGTGATGACCTACATTTGTGGTTCAGCTGAATGCCACGTCTTGAGCAAATGTAAGCCTACACGTAATCTTGGTAAGACAATAATCCATTCTTTTTCTTCCAAGTTCTTTAATGTGACACATCATTGTGTCCTAGCTGGAACGCCGCCCGGTTTCGCCCCACACGGTCTTATAGCTTCATGATTAAGACTTCGGCAGCCGGGACGAGCTTCCTGCGCTCTAATACTCTCCCTTCTACTACAATATCGATATCTGTCATTCTTTACTGAAGTCCTGAAATTCCATGTATTAATCTCAGTAAGTATAAGCGCACAATGCAGCAGACCCAAATTCTATCACTTTCAGTCCTACATAGAATTCTGAATCTGAATTTTTATGCTAAAAGACGTTCCTTGCATATTGCACTGCTCTTTTAAAAAATAAAATAGAAACACCTACATTTTATAAAGAGTTTTCATTTACAACAAATAGCTCTTTAGTGGACCTTCCAGTGATTCTCTTTTTAAATACTTGGTTATAAAAAAGCACTATTGTGCCTCAATTCCCCCATAGGAAACTTTTGAGGGCACATTTACATTGTGTGTACCTCATTAAACAAAAATGTACCTTTATCTGATAGTGTAGTGAATCTGAAGTGCTTCTTAATGCCATCATTCCAAAGAAGATTTTGATGGACCATTATTTTTAAGAGTGTAAACAAAACCAGCTGTATGTGAGTACATCTTTTCATCTCTCAGTATAATAACTTTTGGTATTGAGTTTACAGTAATTACTGAACAATGAATTGTAGTTATTGAGTGATACGTTTTAAGATGAAGAAGTAAACAAAGTAGTTCAGAGTAAGTTTAATGTGAAATGTTCCATTGTAGATACGCTTCTAAAGCCAATAGTTTACAGTAGTGGGGATAGGAATATTGAATGCATCTAAATATTTAATTTATGAAGTAGTTTCATTTTTATGGAGACGGAATATCAACCAAAAATCAAGAAAAAGCATGTTACCAAAAAGTTATGAATTGATATGCATTTCACTGAGTGAAATAAATATTTGATACCCAGGCAAAACATGACCCTTGTTGGCGGGTACACCTGTAAGACATTTCTTGTAGTCGGTCACCAGGTTTGCACACATCTCAGGAGGGATTTTGGCTCACTCATCTTTAAAGAAACTCTCTAAATCCTTTAGGTTTCTTGGCTGCTGCTTGGCAACTCGAAGCTTTAGCTGCTCCACAGATTTTCTATGGGACTGAAGTCTGGAGACTGGCTGGGCCACTCCAAGACCTTAATGTGCTTCTTCTTTAGCCGCTCCTTTGCTACCATGGCACCACAGTCATACTAGAAGACAATCCACAACCCATCTTCCGTGTTCTGGCTGAGGGAAGGAGGTTCTCCTCCAAGATTTTACAGTACATGGCCCCATTAATTGGCCCCTCAGTGCAGTGAAGTCATCCTGTACTCTCAGAAGAAAAACATCCCCAAGCATGTTTCCACCTCCATGCTTGACTGTGGGGATGGTGTTCCTCAGCTCATACTCAGCATTTCTCATCCTCCTAACATGTCATGTTGAGTTGATGCCAAAGAACTCGATTTTAGTCTCATCTGACCACAGCACTTTCTCCCAAACCTTCTCTGGATTATTTAGATGTTTCCTGGCAAATTTAACATTGGCATAGGTGCCTTCTTGAGCAGGTGGACCTTGCGGGTACTGAAAGATTTCAGTCCATTCTGATGTAGTGTGTTATCAAAGGTCCAGGCTGCCTTCAGATCATTAAGAAGCTCCTCCCATGTAGTTCTGGGCTGATCTGAGCAATATATTTTATGCCAGTCAGACAGTCTCATCTTTGAAATAGTGAGTAGATTAACTTAAAGAAATGGAAACAAATGGGCTTTGCTATGTTTGAGTGATTCATATGTAGGTCACTGTGTGTGGGGTTCAGGGACTGGACTGAAAATTAGGAAGCCTGGAGAACTGTTCATCAAGACTGCATGAATCCAAGAAAGTCTAGATCTTTGGAATTAAAGCATGAAATATGAAATGATGGGTAGCTCAAGATATATTCTAACATATTAGAAAAAATCTTGAGCCATCCCTCATGTCTTAATTTTTTGTTATATAAAATATATCCAATATATACTGAGTGAAATTCCCCTTTAAGCAAACTCCCAAGTTTGAGTTAAGTATAGGACAAGTGGGTGAAACTAATAATGAGAAACAATGGATATGGAGAAAATTTGTGGAGAAAATGTATCCTCAGCTATGACTAGAGCCAAATCCTTTAACAGGTCATCAAATCAGCACACCAGCAATTAGACTCAGGCCATTTCAGACTATTATGGCAGGAGGTGAGTCACCGGGAGTTCAATAATCAAGCATTGTGTTCCTTTTCCATTGAGGACGAACAGCAAATGGACACTTTGAAACTGAGACTCAATTTAATTCTTTCTTAATCACATTCTACCCCTCAGTTCCACCTTCTCCAAGTGCGAGACTGACTGTTTAAAGATCACACCGTGGAGCCTGTGGCTTCTGCACCTTTAGACCTCTAAAGCTCATGTGGCCAAAGACTAAAGAGGAAAAAAAACCACATCCTCCATTGCAACAGCATATTTGTAGCAAGTGATCCATGTGTAGAATCAGGTCCAATGTCACCTTCAGAACAACAGCACATGCTTACACATCTTCCAAATGAGGACCTATTGCCTTGAAGTGTAAATAAAAAACAGGATTAACTCTGTGGTGATTTCATAGTCTCATACAAAACCTCCAGGAATGACGGCTTATCACCACATCCGTTCATGAATATACAGTACTGTGCATATTTTGCTTTCTACTTTTAATGTAGTCTTGAGGAACGGTTCTCCAGGCTTCCTGAAGGGCTTTCCAAATCTCCCATTTTCACTCAAGTCCCTGAACCTGACAAGTTAACCAGTCCCTGAACCTGACAAGTTAACCAGCCGATGATCAGTATACCAGTGGTGCCAGGGGTTGACTGAGACAAAAAAACGCCCTGGCATTTTGGGGTAGAATAGCCCACGACATACAATTACGCACACCACCCATCTTAGCGCTCCCATGAATGTGTACACCAACAAAGTATTATTCAGTAACAGTAGTATTCAATATTTGGGGAAAAAGGAAGAGAGGGCATTCTGTTTGAGTGTGATGCAGAGAAAAAAGAGAGATTTTAATAAGTGTGAATGTCTTTCATGTCTGTATATTTTTTAGAACTACATACAGAAAAGCTGCCTCTGTTAATGTTGATGAAGGGTGGTTAATAAAATTATGTTCTCACATTCAATAAGACGATTTCATTTAGCATGGAAGGCATAAAATAACTTAAATGTCTGTTGTTTTAGCCAGTGTACACAGTGAGTCATAAACAGCAGCGGTAACACTGACGATATTATTATCTTATTTTACCTGCGTAAGTAAACAGCTAGTTTATATGCCACCACTAACTGTCTAGTATGGCACAGATTTACCAAGGGTGGTCAATGGGCTCCTTTACTCATACCTGAATGCAGTCCAGCTTACCACAGGTTCACTGCCGCCACCACCACCATCATCAGCTGATTAAGACCCTGCAGCTAAAATGTTTGTCATTTTGGTACATTTGACAGCATCTGCATGAAGTGCCATGTTTTTTCACCCCCTAACGTTTTCTCTCTCCATCTCATCCACTGACACTGCACCTGACTCAGAGCGAAAAGGGGGTGGAGTTTAAAGATATGATTGGACCAGCCCTGTGTCAGTAAAGAAAAGAACCAATGTGCCGCTGATAAGTGTTCCAGGGAACTTTTTTTGGCAAAAGCATTACACAGACACGGGGAGCAAAGCGAAAGTGGTGGTGCTGTTTAAAGAGTTGACTGAATCAGCCCAGTGTCAACTGGGCCACCAATCGAGTCTTATGGGCCAGACAGACCAATAAATAAATAAATAAATAAACGGTCGGGCCAAATAACACGTCGGCCCACCGGGAAAATGCCCGATATGCCAGATGGTCAGTCCGACCCTGTGTGGTGCTGAATACTGAGTTATTGAAACACCTTTATTTAGGCATCTTTAGGCACTTTGCAGCCTGTGAGAGTAAAACGTCAATGTTTCAATCTCTTTCATTTAATCTCCTCAATATGCCAAAGATAAGGCAGTGTGACAGGCATTAAATAGTTTTCCATCAACAAGGTGATTCAAAACAAAATATAAAGAAATGATGGCCCAAGACTTTCAGAGAGTACTGTATATTGGTGCTGACCAAAGTAATACGGTTACAAAGGAGCCTTTTTTTTTTTTTGTGAAGAAACCATAATAATATGATTGAAACTTCATATTCATTAGCTCAGTGGTAACGGGGCTTCACTCTGAAGTCATGCTGTGGCTTAAGAAGAACAAAAAATAGAAAGAGAGGAGGAAGAGATGCAGCCAGAGTGCAATTAGGGGACTTCTCAGCAACACAAGGAGAACAAATGTGGAGTAAGACAGAGCAGAATCCACTGAGGCTGGGCGATTAAGCTGGGCTTGGACGTCCCCTATGCACCCTTTTCTTTCACACGCACACACACACACACACATACACACACACACACACACACACACACACACACACACTTCAGCTACTTTCCCTCCCCTCCCTTCCCAAAAGAGAATAGAGACAGTCACTAGCACGGATCGAAGCCCGCCGTGGTTGGGATTATGTGTCAATTTGCCACCCAGCTGCAGCTGTAGCAGCTCTCGGACGAACATGACTAGCTCTAATTAGGCCATGCTACCAATTACTGCTGATCCGGAGTCAGAAGAAAAGAGTGGCTGAAGAGACAGAGACAGAAGAACTACATTGTGTTCGGCTGAAGATATTTCTTAATGTCAGTCCGAACGTGTGAAGCTATAGGCCTTTTTGTGTGTGGTTTTCTACATTGCAAGTGTTTCACTACATTTCTCAAACTTAAAAAAACATGAACAGCAATGAAAAACATTTTAGCGGTTTATGGATTTAAAAAAGAGTAGATATCTCATGAAAAGCAGCAAAATATAGAAGATCACTTGTGGGTACAAACAAGAAATATAGAAGATCTCTCATGGATAGCAACTGAAAAAACTCCCATGGAGGGGAAAAAGAAATCCAAACATCTGTCGTGAAATCTGAAGAAAGCTAAAGCTAAATGGTCTTTTATGGAAAGCAACCAAAAAACTAGATAATCTCTCATGGAAAGAGAAAAGATGTTGCGTGGATATCAAGCAACCTAGAAGATCTCTTTTAGGTAGCAAGCAAAAAACCTAGATAATCATGGATAACCACAAGAAATCTAGAAGATCTTTCAGAAATAACCATAAAATAAATGTGTTACAGATTAATTTGTTTGGAGTTTTTTGCGGATGAAAGAACTATGTGTCTGAATCATTATTCAGATGTGCTGAAGGAAGCTTAAGTCAAACACCTAGCCCATATTAAATAGCTGTCAGCTGGCTAGGTTTGTTTTTTTGGAAAAGACGCTTAAAAACCACCCTTCGATTCTAATTTATTTGTTATCAAGGTGTTTTTGGTGACGAAATTAGTTCAAAACACCAGCATCTGAGGAACATCCCTTGAGAGCATACTAGTGTGTTTCTTAGGTTAAATATGGAAAGGTATGCACTTCGCAAGCTCTAGAGTCAAATTTCTTGGAACCCAGTAGTTCTGGCAGCAAGGTTCACCTAATTAGCACACAAGGCCGTTATAATCAATCACTAACATCCAAAAAAATACAGTGTTTTTTATTTTTTGATAGAGTCAGCAGAGCTTAACTAGACAGAAAAGTAGTTTGTGTGCCTGCTGCGTGAAGTTTTAAAGTAAGCAAGTTTATCCTACCGGTTTGGCCATGCAGATGAGGCACACACCACATTATGGCTCATCTTTATGTATTTGGTCGTATTACAACTTGCCTATGGACATGGAAAATGGAAAACTGGTATAATAATGTTTCCTCCACATATGAGCAAAGACACTTTTTGATGAGAACTGCCGCAGCTCGGAACTGATTGGTCGATGCAGTCCGTTAGGAGATGACATTCTGAGGTGCTGAGGCAGATTTCATGATATTATCATATACTGTCCATATTCCAGATTGTATAATGCATTTTTGTTGGTGTGATTGGATGCACTGCTACAGTTCAGGGTGAGGAAAAAGTCAGGAGCCACCAAAATACTTGGATACCAAATGCTAGACTACCTTCCATTAGCATAGTATGGGTGTACATGGGACACATCTAATAAATAATGGTCATGATGGCATTAACCAATAATTTATACAGCATTCATGGCACTGAAAAGATTCTGACCTCATTCTGTCTGTCATTTATGTCTATACATCTTCCAGCAAACCAGGAAAGTGCACTTTACAGCACAGATCCTCCTGTTTCGTAGCATTTTACACTCTTGTAATGTTTATAATATTTGTTTAGTCGGGATATACTATTTTCTGTATATTTGTATTACCTTAATTTAGTCTTAACTGTACTCTCGAATTAATAAATAAATTAAAAATATATACATTTTCAATGAACTTTATTGCACAGGTCGAACGAGGGCCTCATTTCACTGTACATATATGAGAACTATGTTTGTTAAGAATCTTTGTTAAGAAATTAAGAATATTGAGAATATTGATCTTGAAAAATGGAAAATCCATTTGAAAATTCATCCAATTTGTTATTCCCCCTTGAACTTACTCAGGAGTTCGAAGAGTTGCTGTTGATTGACATTATTTGGACACAAAGTCATGCAGATAATACAAATTACTAATGTTAAACCTTTAATTTTCCATTTGTGTATCATGTGCTATTGGTTTATGAATTAGCACAATATACATATTTCGATAACTCTAAGATTTATTTGCTTTCTTATCAAATTAGAATATTTAATGTAATATTTCAGTGCTAAATAGTGATAAACGTTCCATAGCAAGCCTACTTTTAAAATAAATGAATCACTAACCAAACAACTCTTTATAATATAAACACTTTTCAAGAACTGACCTCAAATAGCTGGAGCTGCATGAGCACTTTTAAATTTCAGAGTTCCCAGTTCTCATAAAGGCAGGATACATTTTTTACAGATACTTTTCTAGACTTTTCATTTACCACGTATAATCTATTCATTGAGATTCTTGTCATAATCAGAATCGATCAGCTGAAAGTACAATTTATCAGATTCAACCAGATTAAGGCGGCTGAGGTTTAATTATTTTGCCAAGCAAATTCTGTATCCCGGAAACGTGTTTGTTGGGTCTCTTTATTCACAGTTGTATAGTTGACAGTCTTGTTGCAGTGAAGTATAAAACATGGGTAACACTTTATTTTAGTGGAAAACATTTGAAAGCATTTAGACGCTGTTTATTCATTTGCATTACAGTGTACATTAATAACAACTTGTTTATCGTACATAATTCCAAGTATTGCAATTAATAGTGGGTTTCTAAAAACAGATTATATGCTAATACAGGTCAGAATTCATAAAGCTTAATGCATAGTGGGTAGACCATCTAGAAATGTCTAAAAGGTGAACAAACACCTTACCACACACCGCCATATGTTCTCTATTATGTTCCATTAAATGCAATATCTGCATGATCTGAAGCACTAATGTGATTTTGGCCAAAAAATGAATCGAAAAGCTTCAGAAACCATAGGATTTCTGATACAATGACACTAAATGAACAAATTCAGTGAGTGAGAAATGCCGTTCTTTAAAAACAATGTAGTACCCCAATAAGTTTGAAGGTAGAAATACATTAATCATTTGTAAGGGCAATTTGTATCATTGGGCAGTATGATGATACTCATCATTATTGTGATATTTTACATGAAATTAAACTTTCAGGAAAGAAAATGTATCTTTCAGGGAACAAACACTGTCTCTGCCACTTTACTCTTAGTATGGGAACATATTCCACTATGGGTACCATATTCCATTGCAGTCCTTTTATAGAAAAGTCTGTCTCAACTCCAGACGTTTTATTTGCTTATTTAAAGAAGTTACATTAGGACAAGGTACTAACATGTCCACGAGAAGGAGAATATCAGATTGTACACAAGGGACCCTGTTTTGTATTTGAGGGTACTTTTACACAGTTTGTACCTTAAGGCTTGAACCTGGAAGATGTCTTTTCCTTTTTTATGCCATTTGCTTTTCTTGCCATATCATCAGTAATGACAGCACTTAAAGAACACTGTGCAGCTGCGTGTTTAGTTGGAGTGGGTGGAAATGCTGTATTCCTCGTTTTTGATGCTATTTGTTCTTTGTGGCATTACTGATATGAAATAAGTTCCATTTTAAGTATCGTGATGTGATATTCTTGCCCTGTCATCCACCCCTAAGAGCATGCATTGCTTACTTATTTTTAAGGGCTGGGATTGCATGACACCAGGAGTATAAAGTTGTGGTGAGCGTACTTTTAAGCATGAATGTAAACTGAATGAATGAATGAGCTGAATGTAAACAGTCTTCATCCAATGATCTGTGTAGATTAGCTAAATTGTTGTATCCGAATGTAGTATCGCTTTTAAATGCATCATGCTGAGATTCTGCAGGCAGTGCTGTGGCCATGAACCAGTCCGGAGCAGTTTGTTGAACGCTGGTCAGTGGTAGATGGTTTGTGACTCATCTCCGTTCCCGCCCGGGCTCAGCAGCAGAGCTGGCTGCCTGCTCTCTGGCTGCGCTCAGCTCCTTTCAGTGCTTTAGCCCTGGGCATGACTTGCTAAGTACTTCACCTTCATCACCACAGGGAACATGGATGATGATAATTTGCTGGTTGTTCTAATTTGCTGAGATACATTTAACAGAGGATGCAAGCAGGATTATGGACTATAAAATGTAAGTTATTAGATGCAGAGTATGTCAGTTCTCAGTGTGTTTAATTTATCACCCCCCCTCTCCCCACCCTCCACTCTTGTTCCACTGCAGGCAGCCAGGGGCAGTTCCCTGTCACCCAGAATGTGACAGTAGTGGAGGGGAGCACGGCCAACATGACCTGCCGTGTGGATTACAATGATAACACCTCCCTCCAGTGGTCAAACCCTGCACAACAGACGCTCTTCTTCGGGGACAAGAAAGGTCAGTGTGACTGGATTGTTTGGAAAGCCTTTGTTCTATGGGTCTTACGGTGCTGGTGGATATATATAGACATACATATACACCTGTACATGTGACCTGATCTGACAAAATGAGTCACAGTGACCCAAAATTCAAAATTGAGGTTTTGGTATCATTGAAAAACGTTTGGCAAGTTACAATGGTTTGAATTATGGTATCGCAGCACCATTTTCCACCTGAAAAACCAGGAAAATTGCATTTAAAGTTTTTTGTCAGTTTTTGTTGATATCTTTAACAATCCATAGCATCCAAAGAGATGCACCCAGTATTCAACAACAAAATTTTACTACAGGCGTTTAGATACATTAAATCAGACTGAAGCTTTAAAATATTTATTAAATACTGAAATAATTCATATTTTTGTAAGATTTGAGAGCTGCAACACAACTTAAATAACCTTTTAAGTACACTTTTACAATTATTTCCACAATGAAACTGGGAGATTTTTTTTGAAGACCAAAAGAGAAAAATAGATATTTTTGATGTTTTTCAACATAACGACCCGTATTGAAATAAATAGAACGCAGACTTCCGACTCCTTACGGCAGATGGGGTCACATATGTGTGTGTGTGTGTGTGTGTGTGTGTGTGTGTGTGTGTGTGTGCCGGGCTGGTGAGTTTTATATAGAGAGCCTTGCTGAAACATGAAGGTATGTTTTTAATGTATAGCCAAGTTTAAAAAAGCCTCTTTATATTTATAATCCTCTTGAGTGCCTCAGAAATACTTCTTACTTTCAAAAGGGTTTTGGATCTCTAAGCTGAAGAGCACCAGAGGAACACATTTTTTCAACACCCAAGCAGCACTCCTAGTTACTTGTTTAACATTTTCTTTTGCCAAATGTAACCTACTGGTAGAAAAATTGCTTTGCAAAAGCTATGACCCTTTTGCTTTTAGATTTTTTACTGATTAGAGGTGTTTACACTCTTGCATATGACTGGATGGTAGGTCAACTAGTCAACTAGTTCCCAGGGTTCTGTCAATACATTGCAAAAATGCTATTCTTTATTGACACAGTGGCTTCTGGCCAAGATTTAGGATGGACGTCTTGGTCTACTACCTGTGCACTTTTAGATGACACTCATAGTAAGCTCTTTGTTTATGCAAAATAATACAGTGGACTATTGTGTTTCAGAGCGCAGATCTACTTGTTTGACTCATATTTTGTCATATTTTGCGTATATATCATGTGTAAGACGATTTCCCTTGATACTATGTACAGAACCCACCTGGTTGAACTAACCCTAAATGACACCTGCCACCTGCCGCTTTCCTTTTATATATTTTTTTTTTAGAAGGTTTGGATCTATGAAAGCCATTTAGCAGGAAAAGGGAGGATATTTCAGGCATTGCTCCTTTCAATACACGCTATATTCATACAGGTATGCTGGCAGCTTTTAGGGTTTTGGAGAAAGTAATGTGGAGTGGGCCCTGGCTGGACTGCTCTGTCAGAATCAGAGCTGTTTCTCTGCTGAAAAAGAGCAGCTTCATTAGCCTGCTACAGGCTGCAGCACAAAACACTGACATTTAAGGCTTTGTATGCATGCGAGTGTGCGTGTGTGTGTGTGTGGGTGTGTGGGTGTGTGAGAGAAAATTATTTTTCCCATCTGAATGCATGTATCGCCTCTCTTGTGCACTCAGATCTTTGTTCCGCCACGGGAAATATAAGATTCTCACCGCATCCCCTTTGGTAGATAAGTGACAAGGGTGTATATTGGCAAAGTCTGCAGCTTTTAAGCGCCAGCACTTCTGTGCTTGGCTTTCTGCAAAGAAAACAGGTTCTGCAGTCTGTCAGACTTCTTCTGACATATTTTAAATCTAAAGCTAAACTTGGCTGAGAGGCCCATGAATTCACCTCACCATTTATTCATAAGGACCCGTAGAAAACTGTTCGTCTGGAAAGCCTGAGAAATCCTTGGGTGATTGAGCTCAGGACTAAGGATGAGAACTGAGGTTGGAGATTTAGCTTCTTACTACATGATTTTTCCAAAAAATCCAACATAATCAACCTTGTTGATTTGAATTCCTCCAAATCCATGAGGTTTATATGCAACATCAGGCCAGACACACCGTGTCACAAGCATAACAAATGGTGAATCATATTCATACAGCAAAACAGCTCCTTATGTAAAAGTTCCCCTGGTTTGTGTTGATGCTCGAGGTGTCAGATGTCATGCTGAGCTTTGTTTGGTGTTCTTAGTCATGTTGAACTGAAGTTACTTTAACTTTGTAATGATAAAAGCATGGGGTTTTAAAAATGGCAAAAATGGCACCTGTAAATGCACACAAAGAACAAAAAAAACCCCAAATCTCATTTATTTTAGGTCTTAGAAACAACCAGAAAAAACACTTTGAACCCGGGAGAACTTTCCGAATAGTCTCGTCCACAAGTGGGTGGGGAAAACCTGCAAAGGAAGGGGGTCCGGAGAGAAGCCGAGCGGCAGCATTTCGAACGTTAACACAGTGAATGGCGAGTATGTAGGAGAGCAAATGCCAGTTTTAGGCTGTTTTAGACCATTTTTATTTGTTGAAATCAGATTTTACTTATACAGTCTGAGTTCGGTGGGTTTAAATGAGATCCTCCCATCAGACAGTTTCGTGAACTTTGTCAGATAGTCTCTCTAAATTATTAGTCTTAACAGGCTTTTATAAGGAAGAATTGTGAATCATAGCGTGTCTGGTCCACAGCTTGTGTGTAGGCTAAGTGCTGCATCTAATTTTAAGTTTTCTTCTCTTATTTGCCCTCCAGCAAGGTGTTAAGAGTGTAAGTGGCTCACAGCTGAACTTCATCTTTACTTGTTCTTGGCACATTTCCTCACACCTGAGGAACAAGCCTTTTTCTTGTATTTTCATGCGTCCAGATGTGCAATGTTGGCACAACTATCATGTTGGCCATGGGGGACAGCAAAGCGAAGTCCAAAAGGATTCAGAACTCACGCTTGACGCACTGGAGGGGACGGACGGTCTGGCAAAACTTCTAGGTAGTTTCGTGAGACTTGCTTGGCAACTAACCCTTCCTTTCTTGTTCTGTGCAGACATGAGGACAGATTTGATGTTAAGGCGACATAAAACTGATCAGGCTGTGATCTGTACAACTGAGGCACAGCGACGCATTGATCCTGCCAAAGACTGATTGAGACAGCTGTGCTTTTTGGTGGCAGAATATGAGGGTAATTAAATGGACAGTAGAGAAGAGAAGCTGCTTGCAGCATGTACTGATGTAATGTGAGATACATGGGGACAAAGAGATGCCATTTTTTGTTGTGTTGGCACACTCGCAAGCCCACAGGCAACTGAAACACAGACACATCTGCTGTGGCTGTTTTTCAGAAAGTTATTCGATCATGCACTTTAGAGCTGGAGTCATTATATACCTTATATTTCTTTATATCTACTCTCATAGCGGCAGCGGCTGGTGTGGTGGGTAACAGCACTGTCCTCCTTGCAGAAGACTGATTTCTCCATCTGGGCAAGTGCACCTCACTATAGCAATGCAAGTCCTTGGCCAAAACTCCTGAAACTACGTTCACCTACATCTGTAATAGGATTAAACTGTAAGTTGCTCCGGCTGAGAGCATCTACCAAATGCGCGCAATACAATAGAAACAATACAGTTGTCTTGAAATGGCCTGATTAGCTGTCTTTCATTCTTGAGTCAAAACTCATTCAAAAGACAAACCTTATTTACAGCTGTCCCATATATATACTATAATTAACATCAAATAAACAAATCACTGCCCCCTGTGTGCCGCTGGTGTTATTAACAATGATCAAATAAACAAACATTACTCACCACTGCCCTCTGTGGGTGCAATTAAGGAAGATTACACACCTATACACCTATCTAGATAAACATT
This sequence comes from Brachypetersius gabonensis, assembly GCA_037577145.1. NCBI lineage: Eukaryota > Metazoa > Chordata > Actinopteri > Characiformes > Alestidae > Brachypetersius > Brachypetersius gabonensis. Next base: position 24,184,527 of record JBBJLR010000001.1, read on the forward strand.
AAATTAACAAACATTACTCAGGACTGTTTGTTAAAGGTGTTTTTAAAAACTTGAAACAAACATTAGTAATTGCTGCCCTCTGTAGGCGCTATTAACAAAGATCAAATAAAACAGTCCTACTCACTGCTGTCTATATGAACGATTATTACTCACTGTATTAAATAAACAAATATTACTGGCCAGTTTTCCTTGAATGTAATGACATGTTCTTATGACATGTCTAAGTAAATGTGTGAATAAAAATGCATTCGCTTCAGTTTACTGGACAGAATTGCACCCCAATTACTTTTTGCTGTCTATATGTATGACATGTGTAAAGCAAGAAACTGTGATACTTAGGGTTATGTGATAATTGCGACATACGTAGATATCCTCACTTTAAGTATCACTTGAGTTACTTCGCTTAATGCCAAGCCGTTGGATTGCACATTGATATTTTAATGGAAGAAAAATGAGCCGTGTTGTTTTTGTGCATCTCTGTGCCAAAAAAGTGTAGTAAATAAAGTAAACAGCATAATTTAAAACTGTACTCTTTGTGGGACCAAATAGTCTTTGTCAGCAGCAGGCTGGAGTGGTGAGCTGCTCCTGAGGGAACACTGCCTCTTACAAAGAGGTGAGAGAAAGAGAGCGAGGGTTGGGGAGAGTGGAGAAAGAAAGAAAGAAAGAACGAAAGCAAGAAGGACAAAATGGTCACAATTAGGTCCACAGATTGCACCTGAAGGGTCACTGCTTTAAAGTGGCCTCAAGATTGTATGGTCTATAGTGATCTGTACCTCCTGCCCGTGTATGAAATAAATAATTCTCACTTTCACTGCTTTTTCTGTGCGGCGTAACTCTTTTAAGCTCCGTTTAATTTGTAAAAAACTTGTCATGATTTTCTTATCAGTGACTCACTAATAAATAAAGTAGGCAAATGGAACTGATTACTTCCAAAAAGCATGATTTATTTCCTGAAGATATTGCCAGAAAATGCTGCTGCACGAACATTTAGAGCAATTTAATTTGCTCTTACCGGACCCTGGTTGATTGGACAGCATGCTAAGAACACACATAACACGAATTCCAGAGGAAATTAAAATAAGTCCTCGTCCTTTGCTGCCAACCTGTCAGCCTGTATAATAGGAATATAATTAAAATTAGTGAAAGCCCCATTAAGATGCAAGTTATTTGTGCCCAATATTAATACCAATAATTAGCAGATGCATTACAATCCGCAGCTTTTTATTCATTTCTTCCATTTGCTTATTTTTCATAGGCGCCATATATTAGTTCATCTCGACTGGAACGTACATTAGTCAGCAGCATGCCATTTAATCCCCCTTTGTCATAATTACATTTCTGCCCAGTGCTCCCGAGGCATGACATCATCACATATCAACATCCATAGGCACCCGTAATAGGACTGGCACAGCGCGCAAGGCTCAAGTGAATAATCGGCTTAGGTTATATTTACTGTTTTGCTGCCTAAATTAACATCTACTTAAGTCTGCAGCCTCATTCTACAGTGAATGGCGACAGTAGGGGTGCTAAACTGTGCTTTTAGAGCTCTGCTCACCCCACAGCGCTGACTTTCAACCTCAGTCTAGCTCACACAATGCCTCTACTCAAAGAGATGGAAATATTGAAAGATTGTTATTATAATACATAACACAAAATACAGAAAGAATTTTAATGATTATGAGATTGTTAGATTTGCTGTCCACCCGCAGTGTGTGGGAACCATGTATTTAAGCAGCCTGTCAAGGCAAAGAACAGTAACTATGCCAGTAATTCAACTGTTTCAAATGTGTTTTTTCATCCAAATGTACTGTGTATATTTTCAATAAATGATACTAGAGTCTCACTAGTAGAGCCACCAGTACATGTATCTGCTCTTGACACTAGTTTATCACTCATCAGTTTATCAGAAACACCTACCATCATATACACTTGCAAGAAGACATATCAGCTCCCCTCACCTCAGAAGATATTATGGAGATATAAAGATACAAATATGACAAAAAAAACCCAACTAAAGATCTTTATTGAGAACCTAAATGGATAACGCTGAGTTGAAAACATAAATGGATAACGCTGAGTTGCAATGAAAAATGTAATGAATGTGTATCTGCACCATTATTCAAACCCCATTATTCAAATCCTTTGGCCTCCATAACTTCAAATAACAGTTTTCGGTAAGTGCTGGCAAGCATCTCTGTTGGAATCTTTGCCTGTTCTTCACATGCAAAAACCTCCAGCTTTGTCATGTTTGATGGCTTCTGTGCTGAAACTACCTTCTTTAAGTCCCACCAAAGGTTTTCACTGGGATTTAAATATGGGGACTGAGAAAGCCACTCAAGGGCATTCCAGGATCTGTTTTTTAAACCATGCTTTGGTTGACTTGGAGGTATGCTTGGGATTACTGCATTGCTGAAAAGTCCAAGGATCACCAAGATTCAAATTCTGAATAGAAGACATAATTTCTGTTTAAAATGGCCTGGTATATCTAGGAATCCATAATGGAAGTATCACAGCCAAGATTGCCAATTGCTGCAGCAGAAAAACGTCCATACATCATCCATAGTAAGTGCCTGACTGGGCAGATGGTATTCTTTTGGTCATAAACCTTATTTTTGGTGCACTTCTATCATAATCAAAATACAAAATATGTATGTATGTGTATAT
>JBBJLR010000001.1:24187290-24203169 GCA_037577145.1 Brachypetersius gabonensis
TATATATATATGCATATGTACAAATTTCACCTGCCATATTCCAGTGGACAGTTGATGTTCTTTGTGGAGTTAATCTTAAGGTGTGCAGCCATGAAACCCTTCTTTACTCAGTTTGTTCGTTATGCTTCATCAGGTCCTCCTGTGGGGGTTTTCTTAATTGTTCTGAATGAATTGTTAAGGGCTCTTGATGAAATTGTGTTTCTCCCTCAGCCAGGCAGGTCTGAGTATGTGCTGTATGTTGCTTATAGTTCTGTTCATTTTTTAGGAGCTCTTCTTATACCCATTGCCCTTCAGGTACAATTAAATAATTTCCTCTCTCAACTGTTGAGGAAGCTCCTTAGTCTTACCCATGATTGCTCCATGTGCTTACGCAGTGGGCCAATGGTAAATTTGGGCCGGTCGGGTATTTGGGCCAGCTCAGAATCCTGTCAGCACCCCACGCCAACTCCCCAATCCCCCACAACAGTGAGCTCCAGTGGGCATGGGATCAAGTCACCACCCCCTCGAAAGAACGATATCGAGAGGGACACCTGCACGTATTCCCGTTAGCACTGCCCCCCATCCCCCACCCCAAGCTGGACTGATCTGGTAAAATTTTATGTATGACTGAAATGATAAAGAAGCCATCCAAAGCTAGACCTAGGTCTCTAATTGGTAAATCTTTACTATCTGTTGAATATTTCTGACTGCAACTGTAGGTGTAATTTATAGGTTTATAGTCTTTAACTGTATTCAGTCTGTTCAGCACAATGTATCAGCATCCTTCTCCTCCTGGTCTATGGAAAGGGAGCACCATATGACTTCTACTGACTCAATATTTATCCTTCTATCCCTCCATTAAACCATCTACCTCTACATCTATCCATCCATTCATCTTACCATCCATCCATCCAACCATGCATCCATCCGCACATCCATCTATCCATCCATCTATTCATCTATCCATCATCCATCTGTACATTCATCTATATCCATCCAACCTTCTATCCTTCCATTCAACCGTCTACCTATACATCTGTCCATCCATTCATCCAATCCTCCATTCAACTAACCATGCATCTATCCATCCATCCATGCATCCATTCATTCATCCAGCTATCCATTCAACCATGCAACCATCCATACATCCATTCATCCATTCATCAGACAGTTGCTGGAATTTCACTTTCAGACAAGGCTCTGACCACAGGACCACTGCTGCCTGGATATTGTTAGCCGGCAGACTGTTCTTAATCCAGCTGTGCAACTGAGATGTTTAAAAACTGCCTGGTACACTCATAATATTACAAAACACACTAACAAGCCTCTGCCATGTTGTTGTCATTGCTGTATTGAGAATGGTCTTCCTCCCATACAGAGTCTGGTCAGAGGTGATCTTATGATCCTATGATCTCTTTCCACTGAGCAGTGGGAGGCTGATAAATTATGTTGCATCAGATGGACTACTGGACAGTTTTACTCTTCCTGGCCTACTAGGTTCAAATAAAGGGCTGGAGGCAGAAACCTAGAAACAACAAGGTGATCTGTTAATGTGAATCTAAATCACTTTAACTGTCTTAATAGTTTACATGATTTTCCACCAATGCAACTTATGTTTGGAGTTCACATATTGCCTCTTACGTTTAGCATTGAATCAACAAGACAAAAGTGGCAACACATTCTAGGCATCAAAATCTTTTGAGTAAATACATTAACAGACTTTCTCTCAGGCTGCTCAAATTGTGTTCGGCTCTTCATTTAAGTACAGAGCTGTGGATGTGGTTTAGGACACAGTATGACACACTATGAGCTATAAAAATTACCTTTGAGGGCATCCACTTTAGACAACAGGGTCTGTTTTCACAAACCACCTGTACTGATCTAGAATGAGTTTTTGTGACAGTGACCATTTGTGACAGTAACCAGTATCTATACAACTGCTTTGTAAATGCCAGTACTGATGTGAAATGGCTGACAGTGAAGTTGTTTTCATTTTGCCAACTCACAGTCCACATCAACAAGTCTGTGCCATCCTAATGAAGAACTGAATTGCAGAACTGTAGTTTGAGAGGGCTGAGAGAGGTTTTGGTGATGTATTTTTGCAGAAACAATTGGGTATTTCTAGTATCATTATATAGAATTTCTTTGCTATCATAGCCTTGTGAAGAGACACAATCTGGGCACCAACAAATTGTGCATACATGATTTTTCATTAAAGCATTCCATTAAAAAATGCTAATTGTTTTGTTCAGCAGTACTCAGTCCTCTGTCTTTTCTGAAAACTTCCTTTAACATTCCATCTACACATCCATCCATCCACCCATTCAACCATCTATCCATGCATCCATCTGTAAAAATGTCCATTCATCCGTCTATACATCCATTCGTCCATCCATCCAACAGTTAAACCGAGTCCTTGAGTTGCTTGGAAAAACAATGTCAACTTAGTTTACTCCTTTCCAGCCTCTTTGGAACATTTTGTTTTGTGGAATGATGCTGTTCTAGTAGGAATCAGCCTGAGCGTAAGTGTATGCCCCCTCAAGCAAGAGAACTGGCATCAGTAGCTGTTGTTTCATCAGGCTGACTGCATGGAGGATTTGCACAGCAGAGTCCAAGTGTCTGCCTGAGTAAAGCGAGGAAAATGTGTCACACTGTGTTTATGGAATGAAGCAAAATAAACACGGCTCATATAATTAATAAATGCATTATTAATTTAAAACAAAATTAATTAATAAAAACAAATGAAGCAAGGAGGCAGCAGAAAGTACGCCTCTTTGAAAAGTGGGAAACTTTTGTCTTACAGTTAATACAGAAGCCTATCAAGATGCCATTGTTCCAATACTGTCATCATCACGACAGTTTTAAAGGGACAGAAGAATATAAAATGACTCAGCGATTGCTTCCTATTATGTGGAATAGACATGCCATTATGATCCTCGCTTGATGTACAGACTGGGTAATTGAATGTGGGTTTAAAATGGATGTGTGAGGGGGATATACTGTTGCTGATCCTTTTTTCTTTTTTTACTTATTTGACCAGGTGTGTCCAAATGTGTTTTTATTTTGGACTATTCAAAAGCGAAAATGGAAAAAGTATGAGAAAGTAAAGATTGCACCGAAGGGGGAGAGGTGGGCGGACAGCATCCGTCTGATCAAGCTGAATTTCAAACAGCCTAAAAGGAATTATTGTTACTGCGCTTTTAGTCTTCACAGCAAACAGCACATCAATTTTAAAACGGCAAGCAGGAACAGGAGCCAGGATATGTAGTGCCACTCCACAGCATAGTCCAAAAGGCAACATACAAATAACATTTCTTTTTAAGCCAACATTTAAATCAACCTTTTGCAAAATGCCAGGAAGTGTGTTATATTTGAGAGTTTTCTTTGGTTAGTGCATGCTCCTTCGCAGTTCTTTCCTTTTAGTTCTTTCTTTTAAGTATAAAAGAATTGACATCAAGCTAAAAGTTATAACATTCTTTAGATTTTAACCTCACTCAGGCACTACAGGCACGCACGCTCTCATGGTCACTTCAGGCACACTGTAGTGGAATCAGAGACAAAAGCCGAGCTGATTAGGGTCATTCTCACACGGCAGATAGTCCGATTTTGGCATTTGGAATCATTTTAAATTCCACCTGAAATCAAACCAATCCTTTTGCCTTGTTAGTTCATGTTCCTGGTCTTATTAAACACACTCCCTTGTTTTTCCATAATGTTTGACTGAAGTTTCAAGATACAAGATGTTCATTCATCATATACACAGCTCTACACAGACAATGTGCAATGAAATTCGAAATCTCTCCCGAAAAACTCAAACGAATACATTGAATAGAAAATAGAATAATGAAATGATTAATACATATTTGTACCAAAATAAATACATATAACAAATTTTACACACAATACACTAAATGTGTCTGAATGTTTACAGTGGAGAATAAATTGATGTTGTGCAAACTGACGTAGTGCAAATGGTGAATAGTTGTGTGCTTTAGTAAAGAAAAGGTCCAGAAGGCATTATGGTATGAGGAATATTTTGGTATGAGGATTATTATGGTATGAGGAGAATTGTGCTATGAGGAGTATTATGGCATGAGGAGTATTACTGTATGTGGAGTGCTGCTAAGTGAATGTAATGCATGTCCTTGTTCAGGAGTTTTATGACCAGAGGATAAAAGCTCTTCTTGAGTCTCTCAATTCTGACCGTAAGGCTGTGAAACCATTTGCCCATGTTTAGTAGGTGGAACAGACAGTTGCTAGAAAGAGTCTCTAATGATCCAAATTGCTTTGGTCTTATAGTGTATGGTGTAGATGTTCTGCATCAGGGCAGTTCTTATCGCTCAATGCAGGACTTTGCAGTCCTAGATAGAGCAGTTCCCAAACTATTAAGGGATGCGCATGGTCAGGATGCTCTTAACAGGAGCTGTTTAAAAGGGTTTTAGGATCACAGGATGACCCTAAACTTCCTAAGCCGCCTCCAATGGTAAATATGCATCCATCACCTCGGTTACCAGTGTACAGTAAACCCCCGCAAATTCAGTCATTCACAGATTTTTTTTTAGTACTTAACTGATTATTGTTTGTGGAAACCTCCAAAAATTTGCATAAACTGCAGATGTCCTCTGAATATTTTTTTTTGGTACTGCTGAGAGAATACAAAGAAAGCATGTCTTGGTATGGTGAAATACCGCTGAACTCAGATTCAGGAGGTTTTAAAGTAGCCAATCCGAGAGCGTTATTCATTTCTCCTTGCTGCTGATTGGTTGCTGCCCTCTGACACATCTCTGGCAGATGCAGTCCAGCATTCCTGCATCATAACAGTTTCCCGCTTAGAGCGTGTTTTTTGTTCTGTCATTCTTAATTACTGTAAGTTTAATTAAATTATTACTGTATTTGCCCTGCTTATACCAAAAAAAAATGAAGGGTAGTGTATTAAGCTGAGTTTGAAATGAAAGTGTCTTAGGAGCATATTGGGGACATATTGAGGGTTTAGACTATAAAAATAGGCATTTTTAAGCTTTTTTGACCACATCACAAATTTGTGGGTTTTTTTGTGGTGGGCCGTTATTGGCGTTAACGTGCTTCGTTGACATGAGACTCTTATCGGGCGATAAAAAAACTATCGCTGTTAATCTATTCACAAAGTTGGGTTGGGAGCTGGGTTTATACTACGCAAGCTAAGATGACTTTTACCTTGATATCTTATACCTAGCCGAATTGCACTGACAATGAGTCTTCGAACCTTCGAACCTATGCCTACTGTGAAATTGCCACATCAAACGTGACGTGCTAACATGGATGCAGCTATGAAGCTGCCGGGTTTGCTTCAGGGAAAATATATTTTTAAGAAGCTTCCCAATGGAAACCTTGACAAGACTAAGGTTGTTTGCACCTTGTGCAATGCGGAATTAGTTTACTGTAGGAGTTGAGAAACACGTTCTCAAAGACTTACTTTTAGTCATTATTTGGGTAGCACACATGTTCTGAATGCCTTCGGCAGAATTCAAATGAGCCATTTTAATTTAGATTAATCTAGAATAATTCCAAGATTACAGTGATTAATCTAGATTACAAAATTAATTTATGCCCACCACTAGTTTTTTTTTAATAATTTGCAGGTGTTCTTGAAACGTAACCTGCACAAATTTCAGAGGGTTTACTGTATTTGTGTTCCCTTATATCTGAACACCAAGATATGTAAAGCTGCTCACCAACTCATATTCACCAACTCAACTCTCATTGTATATATGAGGGACAGTAGGAGCACCGCTGTTTCCTGTATTAGTCTAAGACCAGCTTCCTTGTCTTGCTGAAGTTCAGTTGGAGGCAGTTAGCTTGACATCATATTGTCAGGTTCTCCACATTATTTATGTAGGTCAGTTATCATTGTTGGGGGTCAGGCCAAGCTCTTCAGGCCAAGCTCTTCATCAGAAAACCTAACAATAAAACCTCACATGTGCACTCTTCCAGGTCTCTCAGCTTAGTGAACAGTCTGGGTGAAACTACGTTATTGAAAACAGCAGTCTCATATGGTTCCCAATTTTTATGGTTCAAATGCAGGAGGGTGGCATGCAGGACGTGAGAGTCGCCATCCTCTTTTGACCTGTTTCAGTGGCAGGTGGACTGTAGTTGGTCGATGGAGCTAGAGATGGTCTTTGAAGTTTCTCAAACACCTTCATGACTAAAGATGTTAGAGCCACAGGGCAATATTCATTCAGGCTGGAGGGCTTGTTGTGTTTCAGTACTGGGACAATGGTGGATCTTTTGAAGCATGTAAGTACCACATACTGAGTCAAACACTAGTTGAATATAAAGGCGAAACATCAGTCAGCTGGTCAGCGCTCCTCCTCCGGACATGTCCCAAGATGCCGCCCGGTCCCGCAGGTTTGCTAATGCTCTCCTACTTCAAAGCTACGTAGTTGACTTTTGCCTTCCCTACAATAGCTTCTGTTCTTTGATTATATCACTGGCTGGTGGGGGAAATAATATTGACCATTAATATCACATTTCATCAGATCCACTGCTTCCATCTATCATCACCCATCATCAGCTAGCTCACAGCTCAGAGACCCTCATACTGAGGCTCATCTTGGAAAGTGAATTCATGCTATGAATTAGTATTATTATGAATAGAGGATTATTAGATTATTATTAGATCATTTGTTATTCATGTTTATCTTTGTGGACCACATGTGAAGTTTTATTTGAACAGGGCTCATTTAGGCAAATCAAATATGACAGCTAAAGCAATCATCTTGTCAAATACAAAAATACATACTCTCTTCATTTTTGGAGTATACTGATAGCAAATAACATAGTTAGTCATTATTAGGTGAACGTTATGGCTTCTCTTTCTACATGTCCATAGTGCAGAAAGTGTCCTTCAAGGAAACCAGGCATCAGATATAAATTCATTTTTAATCATTAATTGACAGGGGCTTCAGTGTGATGATTATGCCACACGCTGGGAGTCAAAAAAATAGTTGAAAGCATGAAACAAAGAATTCTGTAAATTAAATTTAAGAATAAATTAATTTGAAAAAGCTTCTTCTCCTTTAGGAACACAACCACAAAGTGGTCAACAGGGAGAGAAGCACTTCAAATATTACACAGTTATTTCACTTATTTCTAGTCTTTACTAGTTTTAAGTCAGTTCATCTGGTGAAATCATCCCATTCCTTCACTATTATATCTTAAAACAAGCCCAACTATCTGCCAGTAAAACGAGGTGTTCCAGTGGTGTGGGAAGCTGCAAAATCCCAGCTTCCCACACATTTTCTGACTTGTTCTTTGCATTTGAACATCTGCTGAAATTGAATCTGCAAGTGTGAAATTCAGGATCCTAAACTATTTCCATGAGATGTCATTAAAAAAATTAAAAAAAGCAAAATGACAGTGAATCTAAAACATACACCTGATGTGTTTCTATGTAATCATGATACTTTTTAACAAATAAAACAGAAGGCAGGATACTCATTCTCCAGAGCTCCATGCTTTCTTTTTCCCATGCATCTTTGAAGAAATTACAAATAATCAGATTTACTAGTTAATAATCTGTCACAGCCTTCCAGTTAAAATATGTCTACATTTATAATATATTGCATGGCAATAAGATTTCAGGCTAACCTCAGAAAGCTTGTAAAGCTAGTAGACGACGTATAGGCTTAGAATTGACATCCTGTGGAGTGAAATAACAAATTACTACATACAAAATCTACCAGTCTTATACTGTACATGCATGGAGAGGAAGAGTAAGAGAGTGAGAGAGAGAGAGAGAGAGAGAGAGAGAGAGAGAGAGAGAAAGAGAGAGAGAGAAACAACTAGATCGCTCTCTTTCTGTCCTTCCGGCCTCACTTTCACTTGTGTGGGTGTGAGGCAACACCTACGCAGGGTCTAAATCTGACAACAGCCCACTCAGCAAAGTGCCAGTTTCAGCACGGAGAGTCAGGAGGTGTGTGTGTGTGTGTGTGTGTGTGTGTGTGTGTGTGTGTGTGTGTGTGTGTGTGTGTGTGTGTGTGTGTGTGTACCTTCCTGTGGAGGTGTTCTTCCTTGTTAAAGCTTGTGCTAAGACCGATCTGCCCAGCTACAAGCCACTTTGTCCGCACTGCTCCGTGGATGGAGACGCAGATAAAGTAGACTTTCAGGCCCACTCCATTCTCATGCATTATATATTACTGCCTTATCCATACTGCGGTGTCGGCACGCCGTCCGTGACACGGTGCGGCCGGCCACTGTGGTGAATGTACCACAAAAAGCGTTCACATCCATCTTCTCCTAAAGCCATTAGGGGCGAACGGTGAAGGAAGCACAGTGATGATGAGTTACCACCATGTAAAAAATCAATGTGCACCATATGTCTCCCTTAGAGTTCCACTATTAATGCGCAGCCAGCTTATGATTCATCGCAGCAGAAAAGAACTAATTAGAACGTTGCACAACACAACACGATTTACCAATTCGTCTGTTCCCGTCCTGTTTATGGCAAAACAACACCTGCAAAACATTCTCCAAATCCATTTCGCACTTCCTAATGAGAGATGTAAGCACTATTTATTGCTATGTGTAATAGGTGCTGAATAATTGATGAGCAATTTTAAGATGAAATATGAGGCAGATAATGGGAGGGCGAAGTAAATGCAGATGGATGCTCGGCTCACTCCTTAGGAATGGTCCGTAAGGCTCTCTTTTTTTTTTTTCGTACATCGCTTTAATTGAGGATGGCCGAGGCCGCCGCAAACAAGGGCAGATCAAGCCTCATTTCTTTTTCTTTTTTTTTTATAAAAATGTATCTCAAATGTTGATGCCACTGATTCCTGACATTCATTAGGGGCTTTCAGCTCAAACCGCAAAAGGTCAAATGCAGAGTGGGTGCTTAATTGGCCCAGGGCAATCAAAATGTTGTTATCTTCTAAATTACTGCATTAATGGACTCGTTAAATTGTTCATTAGCCAAGGAGAATCAGAACGGCATGGAGGCTGCATTAGACTTTACGAGCGAAAATTCCATTACCATGTGCCATAACAATAAACACACAATAGTCTGTTTAGGGCACTGACAAGAGTGCAATTGCATCCTGCTTTAACAATCATATACTTGGATTGGCTGTTTCCCCCATATCACCTTCCCTTAGAGTCAGCATTTGTCTTAGTCAAGTGCATTTCCTTGCACTGAAAAGAGTGTCTGAAGTGATGCCCACCACCTCCTCTTTTCCCCAAGGGGCTCATACCAGACTTTATAACCTCAAGGGTATTAAAAGAGGATATCCCTGTTTATCTCTACGGACCATGTACGAAGTGTAAGTTCATGTGTAAAGTCATTATCCGTACAGTGATAAATTATGATCAAATATGATAAAATGAAAAAATGTAATATGGTGAAAGTGCATTACATATTTACTTAATTTATATTTTGGAATACGCTGACAGCAAATAATATATAGCAAATAATGTATTGTATGCCAAATTATCATTATTTGTCCCAAATAGGTGAATGGTTCTTACAAAATGTGGCATTTAAGGTATCAGATACAAATTCATTGTGAAGCAAACTTGAAAATCATCATTAAAATGAAGTGTATTCATGGGGGCGTCTGTGTAAGTTTGCTAATAATTTGGTGCAGTAACTGATTATGTTGCAGCCCGTGTGAGTCAACACTTGACCTCACACTGAGAAAAAAAGAATAAAATAATACATTCAAGATACTTCACATTATTATGCAAATTAATTAAAAAAGTTTGGAAAAGCACAATTTGGCAAAACTCAAGCCGCTTCTGTTTCAGGGACATGAGCACAAATTAGCTAACAGGCAGGGATTCAGTTTGCTGTGATGAAAATGCAGCCTTACCTTGCAACAAAAATATTTAAATGAAATATTGTATATGAAAAATTATATATGAAATCCAAATTTGACCCTAGAATAAGCACACACAGTTTTTAGTGAAGGACTAATTAAAGTGAAGAACTAATAAATTGTGGGTTTTTTACTTCAGTTAGTTTATATTGCCTGTAATCTGAAGGTGCTGCGGTTGCCTCAAAACCAATATTTCCTTTGTTTCTCTGTACTGATAATTACAGTAATCTGTCTCACTAGATGAACCCTACATGAATATTCAGCTATTATTTTCGTATGACTTTCCCCCTTCTTTATGGAAGTGGATCTAATCTCCTCAAATCTCTCCTTCAGACATTTTTGAATGGCAGCTTAGGTGTGTGTGGGTAGTTGCTTGTGGGAATGTATGTCTTTTTGAAAGATAACATAATGGCAGTAGGCAGGTTTCCATTGCAGTTTTGCTCAAAATAGAAGTCTGAGCTTCCACTGAGCAAATACAAGGGTTTTCCAATGGTCATTACCTTTCTCTTTTACCAGAGGAGGACGGGTCCTTCTTTTGAGTCCTGGTTCCTCTTGAGGTTTCTTTCTCCAGCTTTAGGGAGGACACAGCCGGTTTTAGGATAAGAAGGAGGGAATAGAAAGGCAGTACGGTAGACAATTGTGAGCTAATTATATACCGATATATTTTGCACTCTGTTTAGTTTTGGAGTTACACATAAAAATGCATTTCTCTGAGTATTTTCAAATGATAATAACTGAAGGATATTTATGATGGAAGTATGCTTGTACTTTAGGCTTTTAGGTTTCTGTTGCTAACGGCACCTAGACTGCTTTGCCGTTGCTCACACTTAAACAATGAAACTGCAAAAGCTCAGAAATTCAGGTGCAAGTTTTAGCTGTTAATTTTAGACCAAAAGAAAGCCTAATAGAAAAATGCAGGGCCTGTGATTCTGCAGAGAATTCAGTAGGTTTGATCTGTTTAGTCCTTAAGATTTACTCTATCTTTAATCTTAAAGACTTTTTACCCAATGTCGGTTTTCTCTGTGTCTTATGGTACGTACCAGTCTCTTATATCACCAATGCCATGCAACTGAGACACATGAGACTGCTTACTGCATTGAGGATAAATCAGCCGAGATCAGTTTCATAAACACAAGCTAGGATGCAGAAGTCTTTTTATTCCTATGGCAGTTAATAGTCAGCAGCAAATGAGTGAAAGACGCCTCTCTTCCACACACATCTGGTATTGAGGAACTTAAGCCTCCATACAGCCTGCAGCTTCCTTTCACATTACCGGAAAATGTACATTTTAAAGCTGTCTACCTTACACAGAGCTAAAAGGACTCCTAATGGGCTCCTTACAGCCTTAACAACAGGCAAATAAAACGTTAAGTGCTGTGTGACATTTGAAAAAGTCTTCAGGTAAACAGCATTAACTCTACAGTAAAGCAACTCAGATCCTAATTCAATTCAGGTTCAATGAGGTTCTGTATCTCTCAAGCTGATTAATGAGGTGATGGATTTAAAAGAAAAAAAGTGTTCAATTTGACATTTCAGTTACTTGTGAATTTGCAACAGGACAGGAACATAAGCAGTATTAGGTACTCGTGAGCTCATAATCATTGCCTGAGATGTTATCAGTCTGGATTTAGGTCCTTTAAGCTTCTGGGCAAAAATAGATAAAAAGAGTTGGATGAGAACAAAAACTTTTAACAAAGACTTGAACTGAAACAATGGTGTACTCTCAGAAAAGATCATAAATAAATAAATATATAAATAAATGAGGGATTGTTCGTCTTGTTCATGTGGTTCTACACTTTTAAACAAAAAAACAAAACAAAAAATAAATTATCTACAACTGGTTGCTGTATTATTACAATAACAAACCTACTTTATAAAGTATAAAGAACTTCATGGTATGAAAAACAAAAAAAATGCATTTTCTGAAATAATTATATATTGATTACTATGAATAGAATGCACTGTCTCTGAAAAAACGATTATTATTTTACCATATTATTTTTTTTTAACTATATTGATGGACATTTGTCTTCACCAGTAAATTCTATGTTTGATATATGTTGTTGTAGCACTGGAACAATTTTAAAAGTGTACAGATTATGTTTTCTTATAAAACAAATAAATAGCAATTTACATGTTCTCGGTTTTTCCAATGATTTGCAGTATGATTGTTCAATGAGCTTCCTTTTAAGGAAGAACTTCCTGTGGGTGTATATACACATCTATATAACATAGTTTAATGATCAGAAACCAAGGTCATCAAATCACAAAATGGAATGTTTTACTGTCTTTTCCAATGAAAATGCATTGTATTATGCAGTGAATGATAAGGAATCAATCCATTGCTTTCTACAGAATTCTAATTCTGCCATGAACTCACTGAAATTTCATGACTTGGGCAAACTGTTTTTTTCCGCTTTAGAGAAACAAGATACAGCAGCAGGAGGCAAATTCACACGTGTGCTATTATAACCATGCCTTCCACCTTCATTACTTAAAGTCCATATTGACATTTGTTTAAGAAATACAATACTTTATTAGTTCCACAGGAAGGAAATTTGCATTGTTACAATGGCAAAGGGGACAGAACAAGAGAAGAAAGTATCAGCATCTATATTATAATATAAACTGTATATTATACTGTATATTATACTCTGTTTTACTGTATATTATACTGTATATTATGCTCTATTTTGCAGTATAATATTCTCTATTATACTGTATATTATACTATATATATTGTTGTCCCAAGCTTTGTGTTTTGTCCTGTTCAGCTTCCATCACACAGTCAATCATACATTGATATCTGATTGGGAAAGTGAAGACTGCAGCCTGCATTGAAAACTACATGTGAAGTGCTTGGAGGAGGACACTACATCAGCTAGAAGTCACCTAGTTTGTTGCATCAGCTAGAAGTCACTCACTTTGCTGGGATCAAACTCCAAAGATGAAGTACCTTAGATACATCAGGACCAAAGTTCCTGAAAGATGCTTTTACGCCTTTCTCGTTTGTACCACTGTTCTGCTGCTACAACTCTCAGCTACTACAGCCTTGGAGTGTTTCTTGAGCCCAGAAGAACAAGATGAAAAGACTGATTCATGTTCAAATGGTTGAACAATCTAGAGCTCAATGAACCTCATTTTTAGGAGTGTTCTGAAAATATCTGAAGATAACCACTGGAGTCTTACGCCTTCTGCAAAAATGCACTCTGTGTGACGCCACTGTATTCAGTGTGTGACCTAAATATGTCTCATCTTGAGGTTCAAAATGGCAAACAAACTTGATGAGCAAACTTTAAAGTTCAGTCAGAAGGAAAGAAATCAGCCCTCTGAGAATCATCTGCGAGGAGGATATTATCTTTTTATCATCTTCATTTTTATTCTAACCACTGCTGAGTGGTTCCAGTGTAGAGTTTCCACTCTAGAATTTGATTTGTAAATGCATGTTTCCTCAGGTATACTGTGGAACCGTGCTGTACCTAATTTGTATTGCAGTAGTATAAACCCATAGTTTATGGTCGGTCGCGGTCCCAAAACCGTCTCCATAGAGTCGCACCAGCATAAAGTTTTTTCTGTGAGAACTGCTTTTGTCTTTTATTATTTATAGTCTTGTTTGAAGTTTTACATTTTTTATTTAGCCGTGCGAACAAAAACCTAAGCCCTTTTATGTTAGTGTCCTGGTACATCTTCACGTTTTTAACAACAAAGATACATTTGCTTACATCATGGAAAACTCCTGCTAAAATGTGTCTTCAGCCTGAACAGAAAAGAGGTGCTAGTACTTCGTGAGCTTTCCAGTTGTTAGTTTGTTTCTCCATTGTTGTTTTTTGCATGTATTAATGCCAACATTTCTAGCAGAAAGCAGTGATGTAGTCAGCTTTTGGCCTTGCCATCTATCAGCTTGGGCACAAGGCACGAGTTGCTTGATTTGTAACAGAAAAACATTTCTTTGCATGGTTCCTTGTGCCCATAAAAAAGAGCCACGTTTCAGATTTAGTATGTTGCTTTCTGTTGCCAGGACAAAAGAAATGCCCCGTAAGGTACTTTCAGGTTGGAAAAGAGATACTTTCCAGATTTTGCTGTAGATCTGGGGTTTGAAATCACTCTTATGTATGACCTGTGCATCATGTTGGAGAGTGCTTATGGCCTTAAGTGTCTCTGAGTAGTGGCTTCCTGTCCATGGCAAGAACAATAGGCTTGGATTCCTGCAATCATCACATCCTGCACAGAGACTGACCATCCGCAGGCAGCAGTTAAAGCAGTCTAATTACAAAGAGTGAAGCACTTGGCTGCTGTAAACTCCTCAGTGCCAAGACCCATAGACCAGCTGCAGAACAGATGCTAGCACACGGCTAGCCTCTTTCTGGAAGCTTTGACTTCCTTAACAGTATATATGTTCAGATCTGAATTTTTGCTGTTTTCAATAGTAGTAAATATTCTGTGTCCAAAACAAGAACATGTCAAATGCATAAGTCTTGAGCCATGCTTCAATTCATGAAAATGTGATACCAGGCTTTCTTTTTTTATGTAGTCAGTCAGCTCTTAATTGAATTTGACATTAGTAGAAAATTAAGAATTCTTAAATTATATGCATATATATATACATACATACACATACCGTGTGGAAATCTGCCCACCTCTCATTGCCTCATTTATTATTATTTATTTTTGTTTGAACAGTACTCCAGGCTTTCTGAAGAACTTAAATTGTAAAAAAAAAAAAAAGATTTAAATTGTTTGCAGTCCAGTCCCTGACCTGCCCAATTTGCTGTTTTTTATTTATTAAGCTGACCAAGTGACCTGCATATGAATCATTCAAGCATAACAAAGCATATCTAATTCAAGGCCTGACCCAGTGAAGAAACAGGTGCAGATGATTACAGATGATCAGGCAGTGATCAGTATACTGGTGGTGCTGAATGCTTGGAATAGAGTGGTTGGAATACTTTTATCTAGACACCTCAAATCTGTCGAAGTAAAACATTTGTTCTCATTTTTTCCGTATAATCTATTCAGTATGCCAAAGATACAGCAGTTTTTCAGGCAGGAAATAGTGATTTTTACACTAAAAAGGTGAAATGAGTGGTGGTACAAGACTTTTGCACATTTAACATCCCTCAATGTATCTTCCTCCTTGACATCCACCTCTTTCAAGTTTGAATTCTTTCAGCCAGACTTTTATCTAAACAGCAGGTCAAAGCAGTTTGACTCATGTGATTTGTCTCTTCAGGACAAGATTATTATATTAAAACCTCACATTTTGTGCTGTGATAATTTCTTTTCATGCATTTCAAGTCAGGATGCAGTTCGGAGCCACCACAGAGCAGGAAAGGAACATAAGGTCTCATCTAGAGTGTCTCAATGGAGAACATTTGGGCAATTTGTGGAGGAACACTTATGTTTCTTCAGCATCAGGTAGTCGTCTAGTTGCTCAGGCCTTAAGGGAGTGCTGGGATGTCTGCGGCTCTGATGTGAGATGGCTGGAGCCTTCATCAGCAGACAGAGAACGGGGGGGGGGGGGGGGGGGGGTAGAACCCCCAAGTCCCCCCCCCCCCCCCCCCCCCCCCCCCCCCCCCCCCCCCCCCCCCCCCCCCCCCCCCCCCCCCACACCACTCAAGGTCAAACTCTGTGGATTTATGCTCTTCTCTAAGTGGTATAAAATGCAGAGAGGAAATCAGATGGACGTCAGATACCAACCATTTCATCATGTTGACTTCTTTAAGCTCCTGAAAAAATAGATTTGTCGGAGGCTGGCATTTCACTGAGATTGTGACGGATCGCGGTTAAGTCTGGGCATCCGGCTGGATTTCGATCCTTTTATAGGAGGGAATGTGGAGGCTGTTTTTTTGCCAGCTCCTGCTGGCCTGTGTTGAATGATAACAGTTGACTTTAGGGTTATTTAAACCTTTGTGTGTTTTAGCCCATCAATGGATTCACACTAACGTTATGAGCTTAACCCCATTGCGTCAAAACCATGTATATGTGTGTGTGTGTGTGTGTGTGTGTGTGTGTGTGTGTGTGTGTGTGTGTGTGTGTGTGTGTGTGTGTG
>JBBJLR010000001.1:24208847-24230928 GCA_037577145.1 Brachypetersius gabonensis
GTGTGTGTGTGTGTGTGTGTGTGTGTGTGTGTGTGTGTGTGTGTGTGTGTGTGTGTGTGTGTGTGTGTGTGAAATTTCTGGAAACAACAAGGGACAGTGTGCTCTCATCCGCCTCCTCGTCTCTCTGTGACTGAGGGAGATAGTAGGATGTGGGGCAGTGGAAGTGTGTCATCTGGTCCAAGGCTTTGTGTTTGTCTCTGTGGGCTTCACTGCAGTTCTATCTTCAGGCTCGTGTGCAGTGTTAGCTCAGACCCGATCACCTTGCTTCTCGCCTTTATCTGCCTAGGCAGCTTTTTGCCTGCCAAAAGCCCCCCCGGCGTTTGCCATCTCACATAAACCCCTCCTGTTCTTCGGCAGCATCCAAGCAGGTTTGATCCGTCCTTCAGAAAAAGGAAGGAAGCTCTGTTGTTTTTAACTCTTGTTTCTCAAAATTAATGCTCATTTAAGACATCTGAGGAATGACTCTTTATCTCGCTCGGCTGATATGCCGCTGTTTTACACAGGCGAAAATGATCGTGTCTGCACAGATATATTCAGCTCTAAAGCATCCGTGGACATCAGAGACTGAGTAGCAGCGTGGTCTCACTTAAACAAAGCTGCGCTGGGAAATTCAATACGTTTCGTGGGATGATGTCTCAGTGAGCTGCTGTTGAAGTCAACGGCATCCTTGAAATGAAGTTATAAGAAATTACAGGATGTTGAATGGGCCTTTTGTCTTCGCCAGACGAGCAGATGATAACACTTTTGAAACCGAGTGAGGTAACTGCTTTCAAAACCTGGTCTTTTCAACCACACAGGATGCTTAAGAACTTCTGCTTTTAAATACCCAATGGATGAATGGCCCAACAAAGGCTGTCTTTTCAATAATGGTAAAAAGTTGTATCCCTTAGAATATATAAAATTTCAACAAATATTTCAACAAATAAAAACAGTCTAAAACCAGTGTTTGTTCTCCTATATGCTCACACCGCTTGGCCACTCTCTGGCCCCCCCTCATTCTGTGGGTCTTTCCCACCCGCTTGTGACTTCGGGTTCAAAGATCTTGTGTTTTTACATTTGTTTTTAAGACCTAAATGTTTTGTTCTTCATGGGCATTAGCATGTGACACCATTTTTAAAATGGTTGTTATTATTAAATGACATAGACACTAAACAAAGCTCAGCATGATGTGTGACAAAGTGAAGGAAATTCCATATAAGGAGTTGTATGACAACAATTTACTATTTGTTGCACTTGCGGTCTAAGGGTTAAGGTCAGCTACCATGACACCAAGCTGTTGTCAAGCCTGATTATTTACATTATTTACACCAGTACTCAAGTTGTCCACATCTGTTCTTCAAACCTGTAAAGCTATACTTCAAACAACGCCTGCTATTCAACCAGGTTAGTTCCAGTTAAGCACACCTAAAAAAAGGTTAAGGCAAAAGTAAGCCAGTACGTTTTTTTAGGGGGATTTAAGTGAAAATGGGGAAGAAGAAATAAATAAGCAGAAACAAGAGGCATAGTTAGTCAACAAGGGTCTTCAGACGATGCTTGACTCCACAGATCTGATCGAAAGAGTTCATTCCACCACTGGGAGACGAGCACAGCTTAAAGCCCTGTGAGGACGAGATTTAGCTGGTTCATCATTTACAGCAACTTATCCGTCTATCAGAAGAAAACACATTGCATGTTCATTCAATAGTTAGTGTCAATTGTTTATATTAATGACAAAATGATTACCGCTAATTCCTGCACCACACCTCAATCAGGCAGAATTTATCTCAGCATTTTTAAACCTACTACAGCTGCTTGAGACTGATTATCCAGTTTCTGTAGAAACTGAATTAGCTATATGGTCAATTCATTAATTCAGTTCATTACAGTTTTTCTCCTTGGGCTTGGCTCATTTCTTGAAACAGAAATTACATTCATAAAACTATAAGATCATTTGGCCAAAACAGTCTTACAGTTCTGCACAACATCACAGCTCACTAGCAAAAGTTCATATGTCTCCCAAAACTGTACAATTGATTTAGTCTAAGTTTGTAATGCTCCTTACATACATTACTGGGCAAACGTTTTGAACCAGACCTCATTTGAATCAACTTGTTGTTTGAATATTATTTTATTCCTGTCAAAACGTCTTATCTTTGTCATATTGAGGTGATTAAATGAAAAAAATGGAAGGCAAGCTGCAGATGTCTAAAGATACAAGGTGCCTAGATAAGGTGTTTCAACCACTCAGCATCAATGGCCTGAAGACCATACTTTTTGGAAGCAAAATATGAGGAAATGAGGGGTGGTTCAAGACTTTTGAAAACATTTAAACACTTTATGTCTAAATTTACTTTCTAAAATCCAAGTAGGGAAAAGTGTTGAGTTCTTTGTGAGCTTCTGAAAACTTTTCTGTTAACAAATACTTGTTTTCAATTTGAGACATGTTTAAAAGATGGGCTGTCTGTCATCCTTTTCATCAATCAGATCAACTAATGTGTGTGTGTTTGTCTGCTGTAGCACTGAGGGACAACCGGATCGAGCTCATTCGAGCCTCGTGGAAGGAGCTGACCATCAGCATCAGTGAAGTGACTCTGTCAGACGAGGGACAGTATACGTGTTCTCTCTTCACTATGCCCGTCAAGACCTCCAAGGCCTTCCTCACAGTGCTAGGTAAATGTTCTCATAGATTACACTCTTACACTCATCAATCTGCTGCAGTAAGGTCAGCCCAGCCCTGACGGCTGATGGAAGCTTTGCGCTGGCAGCACAGGGACAGATGTAAATGAAGGAGAGTATTTCATGTTGGCTGATGGAACCTCCATTCAGGTTACAGAGGCTGCGTTTTTTTTAATGCTGTGCTATTATTAGCATAGCTAGATGAAGTGTAATCTAGAGATAATGCCTTCATATAGCACCTTCAGCCTGGGGCTCTGCAATACATTCACAATACAGAATTCTGTCTTTTAGGATTATTGCCAGAAAAGAAAAAATATGCAAGTGTAAGAAGTTATTTATATCATTTTGGTTTTCAGGAGTACCAGAAAAACCAGAAATATTCGGCTTCTCGAAACCTGCAGTGGAGGGAGATGATGTCACACTCACATGCATAACTTCTGGGAGTAAACCAGCTGCTGATATCCGATGGTTCAGAAACGACAAGGAGGTCCAGGGTAGGTAAACCTGAAAAGATGATTGATTTATCGACCTTAGTTATGTTCTCTGCATAGTGACTGTTTTTTGGGTGGACAAGCCAAGCGGAAAAGCCCAATTCAACCTATAGATCCTGTTAGGAGAGAATGTAGTTTTTTTGGAGATCTCAAACATTTAAGAACAAAACCTCATGGTGTTTTGGAACTTTACAAAGTTGTCAAATTTAAGTTGTTAAAAAGTGAAAATAACGAAATATTTTTTATTTTCTGATCATAAAAAGTAGAAAAATAATGTGGCCCAATCACAGGGATGTGGGGGTGGATTTGGGAGGAAGGGGTGTGTGTGAGCATGGCGGTGGGTATAAATAAGTTGTAAAGAGATAATAAATAATTTCAATAATAAATGAATTATAAATAATTTTGCATTCAACAAACTTACTTTGGATTGTAAACAGTTGTACATAGTTTGATCCCTTGTTATGATACTAAGGTGTGTGTAAGCTGAAGAGTTTCAAAATGTTTATTATGTGTTTTAAAATCTTTACTTATAAATATAATCATAGTCTTCATCATAGGTTGTGCTGAAAAAAGGATATGTGACACTTGCACATGTTTTTTAAATATTAGAAAAGTAAATATTTGACAAGTAATGCAGAAACAGAATAAAATACCCTCAAGGTTTTAAGAATTAAACTGGAAAGTCAGTTATGGCGCACATCTAAACAAAGGTTTAATGGAATTTTGGCAATATTGAGATATTTTTGTACAACAGAGCTGTTTTTACATGCATTTATGGATGATGCATAGATTGGTCAGTTCAGCCACAGTTTCTACAAAGTGCTGTGTTCCTACACTTTACACCAGTGTTCCTCACTCCCTGCTTTGGGAGGCCGCCACACTGTTTATGTTTATTAATTTAACAGACTCTCACATCCACAGCAAATAGCAATTACACGGACAGTCCCTCTGGAGAAACATGGGGTTAAGTGTCTGGCATGAGGACACAATGGCAGCAGCAGTACGTTATCAGTTGTATTATACCCATGAAGTCTTGATTCATAACCAAATTTTTCTGACCGCTGGGCTCGTCAAGTCTGGCTTGCTGTGCTCTGGTGGCACAGAGTTCATATTTATGAGGCATCCCAGAGTGATGACCTAATACAAGTCACATCAATCACAGCATTCTTTCAACTTCTATTTCTTAAGCCATTTACAAAGTGCCAGCTCCCCTTTATGTTGTCTGAATATTTTATGCTGAATACGTTTTTGTGGTTTCATACTTTTTAACATAGACTTACAGTCTTACAGTCTTTCTTTATTCCTTAGATTGTTTTAGATACAGTCGCTATTAGACAGTTATATGTAAATGACCTGTCCCGAACAGTTGTTTTGCTCATTCAAAAAGAATTTTGAGCTGAAACACTTCTTATAACTTCAAAAGTAAAGAAGTAGGATTCAGTTTTGTATGATAAGTGCATTTCAAAACGGGAGAATACACATAATTCACAAAATAAATGCCGCATAATATATGAGGGAGTTATCTCATCTAATTTTTCCATTCGTGTTGCTATCATGGCTTCTGAACAAGCCATTTTCTCTTTTTTTCTTAGCTTTGTTTATAGATTTTACAGCTGTGTTAGGACAGGTTATTAACTTAGGCTAGGGTGTGTTTCAACTCACACCAAAATTCTGGTTACATTCTGTCACAGGAACGGATCTCTGTCATAACTTCAGGACCCCCTGTATTACACAAATGTATTTTGGGATTATTTTCATATAAACAGGGCATTGTACTTTAAAAATGTAGCCACATTTCACAAAGCTTCTTCTTTCCCCTCTTTTGGATCTCTATATCCTTTCTTTCTCTCTCTATTTCTCTTTTTTCTGTCACTCTCCCGCTTTGTTTCGCTTTCCCTCATTCTCTGTTTCATTCTTTTTATCTCTCTCTCACCTACCTACTCTTTTTCTGCCTCTCTGCTCATTTCTCTCCTCATTACTCTTTCTCTCTCTGTTTCTCTCACTTCTCGCTACCCGAATCTTTTCATATCTTTCTCCAAACGGAATTCTTTCTTTCTTTCTTTTCACATGTATAGCTAGATCCATCAAGGATATATCATTAGAGAGGCCTATATATGGATCCAGTACCTTCGTTTAAGTATGGCAGTCTTAAAAATAAATGTCAAAGATAATGTCAAAGGAGGGCTACTGTTGGTCCCTTAAAGAACCTTTTCAATTGAACGGTTTCAACTTAGACCAACTGACCTGGAAAGTTCTTCTATGTCACTGGCCTGGAGGGGAACCCATTTTTGTTGCCTTGATTTTTAAGGGTTCAGGTGAACGCCAGGCCACCTCTCAATTTGTCCTGATGGAGCCGGAGTGATTGATATCCTGGGACTGAGATAGCGTCCCTGGCTAAGATATGGCATTCACGTAGCTCGCAGTAAAAGGCCAACACTACAGTGCTGCACCACTTTCCACCCTGCCTCTCTGTCACTCACTGCTTTTCAAAGGAACCTCTCTCTCTCTGATCAGGTCTCATGTAGAGGACTGGATCTGCTCCGTGAGACCAGCGTCAAAGCCGAGAAGAATATATGCGACACTGAGGGATTAGGAAAGAGTTCATTTGGAGAATCGAAGTACAGTACCGTGGATTGTGACTCACGCTTAGATATCTCAGACGCCGACCTTGATCAAACTTCTGATGCGGGATGCGCACGCAAGTTTTTGAAACTTTTGGTTCCCCAGCGGCCGCGTCCCAAGGGGAGGAATACTTGTTTAGATAAGCATTTCTGCCACGTTCTAATGGCAGCCGCGCCTGTTTTTTTAAACACGCTCATTATACGAGTTATTTCTGCAGGGGTGAAGTGCCTGTGCTTAATTAAAACAGTAACGTGGGAGAAGTCATCAAGGCAGTTCTTTTTATCCCCTGTGAAAACGAAGTCATTGAACATTTTAGCATCTGTCATCTGACCTGGCTCATAACAGTGAACAGTGGGGGGGCGGGGGTGATATCATAATGGAAGACAATTTTGGAGCTCTTCACAGGAAATTATCCCAAAATAGAAGGTGTGAAAGAGGTTTGTTGTGGAGGTGGGGTGCAAAATCACAGCTTCGGTTTCATTCTGTTCCACGGTTGCCCCACCGTACGTAAACAGTGAGGCATAAAATTAGCACATAGGCAAATTTATAACATACGAAAACTTTACTGATCCCAAAGAAAATTGCTTATGTTCAAACTGCACCACATACCGATACACGGAGATGAGAACAATGTAAAATATATCTCTTAATATTTCCAATAAATAATCATTACGAAATACACTAGGTTACAAATGCTATATAGTTCTAAATAGTATATAAGTAATATTGACCTAAGTAAGGTAAGACTATTGCACATCATAATAAGTTATTGCACATAATTGAATGATTTAGGATCCAGTAAGAACACATTATTTGCACATTAATTTTCTAAATATCAGTCATGATTAGCCACTTCTGTATTGAGTTGTTCTTCTTTATTCTGTATACTCTCAGCAGTTTAATATGTGGCAACAACACAGTAGAATATTAATGACATTAAATTAAAACACGTAATCCCTTTTTCTGGCATGATATATTTGGTAGTCATTCCTTGCCTGCCTCTGTTTTCTAATCTGCAGAAATTAGTTTGGTTAAAATAATCGAAAAGTTCATTCCAAAAATTATGGAACTGTCATTTAAAATAATATTGATAGCTTTCTTTTGACAAGCTGACAGTGAATCAATGGATGTGCCCACCATGCAGTAAAATGCCCCCTCAGAGGAAAACTTGGCCGCCTCTTGTTTACAGACACTTATCTAGACGGGAAATACATCAAGAGAACAGACGGGGAAAGACAGCAATAGAATCAATACTTTCTTATGTGGCGATGATGAGATTTGGATGAGCGAGAGAGTGTGAGGGAGGGAGAGAGAGAGAACGAAGGACAGAGATGAGAGAGAGATGAGCGAGAGATGGAGTAAGAAGCAGAAAGAGTGAAACAATGAAAGAAAGAAAGAAAAGAAAGGAAGGAGTGAGAAAGAAAGAAAACCAGAAAGAGATAGAGAAAGAGAGCAAAGGAGTCAATGAAAAAGAAGATAAGAGACAGATAGAGAGAGAGAGAAAAAAGTGAGATACTGAGAAAAAAGAGAGAAAAAGAGAGAAAGACAGGGAAAGGAAAATAAAAAAAGAGAGATGGAGAAAGAAAGAGAGACAGAGAGACACAGAACGATAGAAAAAGAAAGAAAGAAAAGAACAAACAAACAAACAACGAGAGAAAGAAAAAGACACAGAGAAAGAGAAAGCGAGAGAAAGTAAGAAAAAGGAGAGACTGAAAGAGACGAAGAGAAAGGAAAAGAGAGATATAAGGAGCAAAAGAGAGAAAAAGAAAGAGAGAGAGAGAGAGAGATAGAGAGAAGAAAAAGAAGAGAGACAGAGAGAGAGAGAGAGAGAGAGAGAGAGAGAGAAAGAGCGAGAGAGAGAGATCCTAATCCATATTAGCTGACCATGCCATGCATGTATTGTGTGTGTGCCGTGTGCAGTGAGATGTTTGGAGGTCCTCCAGGGTGCTGTTTCCACTCAGCCGTTCATGATTTTGCTGAGCCATGGCTTTCATGGTTGTTGGACAGGAGGGTCTCTGGAGGGAAGGCAGGACGCTGGTTCAGTATTGCTGTCCTGTTCTGGTGCCCCTTGAGGATTGGCAGTGTTGCTGTATGCTCTCTCTGAATGGCACTTTCTTTTTCTTCACTGACACTAACTTTCTTCTTTTATTTCTGACAAAGTTTAGGAATAAATTTCAACTAAATTAAAGAAATAAGAAATGTTCCGCTGGAGCTTCAAAATGTTCCAGGCCAAGCACCCCGTTGGCTGCTGGAATTGCAAAAAGTTACTGCTAGGTTACACCAGCGAACTGAAATAAATCCCAACCCAAGCCCTGCAGCACTTCCCTGCATATTTCCCTGCTCCAGCACCTGATCTGACTAATCAGCTAATTAACTTACCGATGCTGCACCCCAGAATGCTTCTTACTCATTTCTTTATTTATTTTTACATAACAGCTGTTGTGAACTCTAACAGCTTTATGAATCATTGGCAAAAATCAATCTAATGTGGCTTTCTTTGTTTAGCATCACTGTGTGCTGTTGAGTTGCATGTATTGTGTACTCTCCTGAACTGTGCTGTATACAGTACTGTGCAAAAGTCTAAAGCCACCTTAATTTCTTTACATTTTGTTTTGAATCACTTTGTTGGTTATAAAATACCATTTCATGCCTGTCAAACTGTGCTATCTTTCACATACTAAGTAAGTTAAATAAAATGAATGGGAACAAATGATTCACTGTGACAGGCTGCAAAGTGGCTAAAGATACAATGTGCCTGGACAAAGGAGTTCCATCCACTCAGTATTCAGCACCACCAGTATACTGATCACCGCCTGATCGTCTGGAATCATCTGCTCCTGTTTCTTCACTGGTTCAGGCCTTAAGATAGATGCTTTGTAATGCCTGAATGGTTTATGCATAGGTCATTGTGTGGCTTAACAAACAAAAAACTTAACTGATCAGATTCAGGGACTGGACTGAAAATGAGAATCTTTGAACAATGCTATATGCACAAATACTTATACTATTAGTATATATACTAAAGATAAATAACTTACAGTTATGACAACTTTATAATCCAGAGCATAGATAGGTCAGGTAAAAAAGCTCTTCCTGATTTATTAAAGCTGAGAAAAAGCTAGGGTAGGAGAGGGGGCGGTTCAGGGGCAGGACAGGGAGGAATCACTGAAGCAGAAAACGAAAATGATACTGATTCCAAGCTAAGGATATAAAGAAAGGCTGTTGATGACCTGAGGGCTCTATGAGTTCTACTGCATGCTCTTTTGGTGTGTGTGTGTCATGCCAGGTGTGAAGGAGGTGAATGCCACAGGCCGGTCGTTCACAGTGAGGAGCACCGTGCACCTCCGGGTGGACAGGAATGATGATGGAGCGGCGTACACCTGCAGCGTGGAGCATATAGCCCTGAACTCAACTCCTCACCAAGTCACGGAGGTGCTGGAAGTCCACTGTGAGTGCACAGCCAAGCTTCCATATGACTAATGCCTTAACACCCGCAGCAAAAGAAACCGCTGCGATTCATTATGCAGCAAAAGAAGATTTATTCATGTTTACTTAAGGATGTAATTAGGTAAAATGTGGCACCAGATGGAAATTAGCAGGGTTTTTTATGCGAAACACTTGAACCATCCTTGCTTCCTTATTCTCTGAAGTTCTGAGGAAAATTTTACTGTTTACCTTTACTGTTTTTTCCCTTGTTAAAATGGCAATTGTGCTGAGTTGTGCTGAACTATTTTGCTTTCTTGGTGTACAATTAGGCCTATGTTTATCTGATTGTCCAGATTTATGTTCTTGTTTGCCCGGATGACCACTCTCCCTTTCGTTTTTTCGTTTTTTCCACTGCAGATCCACCTAAAGTAGAGATTGTACACACTTTAACTGTGCCGCAGGAAGGACAGTACTTCAGGCTGGAGTGCCTCTCCAAAGGCAACCCATTGTAAGTCTGCATTTTCTCCCCTTCGCCATTTAAGAGTGGACCCTAGATTAGCAGTTTAACGAGTACAAGTAGAAAACCAAGAGCCAAAAGGCCCAGATAACAATGAAGACCTTTAGTCTGACGTATTTAAAAAGAAGTCACGACAATAAATCAGATCTTGATATTTCGGAAAGTTTTAGTGTGCCACGTAATTACAGAGAGACATAGTTTATTAAGGGAGTTGAATTCTGTGACCTTTTCGAGCTGCGGGCCCTGAGTTCAATAAGAGCTCCCCCACAGAGTGATAATAAAGCGAGAGACTATAACTTTTGTTAAGACTATTATTATGAAACCTACCCAAGCCTTTAGCACAAGGACACATTATGAAAATACACACATTATGAAGTTTGACACTGACTGGAGAAAGAGGAATGAGAGAGATCTTCTGTTATGTTCAGCAACACCTGCAGTTTAACACCCAGCGCCTGAACAACACACCACTGTGCAAAAGTATTTCCTTATTTAAAAGTTCTATGTCTCTGGCTGGACATTGTTTGTAATCAGAGATTTAATCAAACGTTTAAAAAATCTTTACATGATTAAAAATGTAAAAATCATTTAAATGTTAACATAGCTACAGTATTGTGTAAATGTCATAAGCCACCCCTTCTTTCTATTCAGTCAACATGTAGATGCAAGTATTTGATGATCAGTATACTGGTGGTGCTGAATGCTGAGTAGTTGGAACACCTTTATCTAAGCACCTTGTTTCTTTAGGTACTTTGCAGCCTGATATTAGTCATTAGTTCCCATTTCCTTAATTTAATCTATTCAGTTTACCAAAGATAAAATAATAAGAGAATCAAATAAAAATAATATTTTTTCACCAACAAAGTGATTCAAGACAAAATATGAAGAAATGAGGGGTGGCTCAAGACCTTTGCACAGTACTTTATATAAACAGAATTGGGAAAGTTCAGAAGACGTCCAGTAACATGTTGAAAATATAGAATCTTGGTATGGAATGTGGGATGTGAGCCTCACTTGTACAGGTTGGCAGATTTCCTCACAAAGTTCTTTGATCAAAATGTTTCACGAACAGCTTACTTGTGATTTGAACGAAGCTTGGAAAGTCTCAGCAGCATTTGTTTTGCTCTCATCGCCTGCTTTAGTCCACTGCTGTGTCTCATACTCCCCGAAGCAAGACTGCCTTTCTTTCTATCTATCCTTTTTGATGAATGCTCCAGGGGACCCAAATAAATACAATACACTCTTGTTGTTTGTGTTTCATAAGGTGCCGCTAGTCTCCTAGTTGTAAATGTGTTAAAACTGAATTGAATATAGTTTGGAATATTACAGACACTGCATGTCACTACACTACAGACACTGACACTGAATGCAGTCAGGCACCATTTATTACTTTTTTCCTTCCGTATACATATTTTTCCACTTCTATTGGCAATATAAAATAAATGAATGTAAATATTTACACATATTTTCTATAAGCATCTACAAGTGAGAAAATTGTTTGAATATAAACTGAGTGGGGATAAAGTGGGTGGTGATTTTCCAGAAATTATCATGCTAAGCCTTCTGCTGGTGAGCACATTCACTACTGAACAAATTTTAGTTCAATCATCCATCAATACAGTGCTGTGCAAAAGTCTTAAGCCACCCTTCATTTTGCTTCCCACCCTTCATGAATTTTAATGCAGTTCTCTAAGATTCCTGAAGGACTCTCATTTTCAGTCCAGTCCCTGAACCTGACCAGTTTCAGAGGAATACTTTTTGTTTGTTAAGCCACAGAGTGACCTACGTATGAATCATTCAAACATAACACAACACACCTAACTGAACCAGGGAAGAAACAGGTGCAGATGATTCCAGATGATCAGGCGGTGATCAGTATACTGGTGGTGCTAAATGCTGAACATCATTATCTAGGTACCTTGTATCTTTAGACTAGGGGTGGGCATAGATTAATTTTTTAAATCTAGATTAATCTCTCTGTAATCTTGGAATTAATCTAGATTAACCTAGATTAAAATGACTCATTTGAATTGAAGGTCTGAAGCCCCCCCACCCCCCCAAATGATCCCAAGCCACCCTAAATATAGTCATTATTCTACTATTTTTAAATTATATATCCAAACAATTATATATCCAAACAAAAAGACTATGAATTGAAATGAAAAATAATA
The DNA here is from genome assembly GCA_037577145.1 of Brachypetersius gabonensis. Classification (NCBI taxonomy): domain Eukaryota; kingdom Metazoa; phylum Chordata; class Actinopteri; order Characiformes; family Alestidae; genus Brachypetersius; species Brachypetersius gabonensis. The sequence continues at coordinate 24,220,730 of JBBJLR010000001.1, forward strand.
AGTCTAACTATCATTATTGAATTAAAATGATGTACTGGCTGTTGAAGCTACTGTAGGTAGCAGGTGTAGGCGGGAAGAGAAACTGGCCTGGGAGCTCCGCCCACCTGTTTTGGCTGTAAAAATATTCTGAGGGAAAAGATGTGGGGTAGAAAAAAAGAGTTTTGGAGGGAAAAGAAAGAGCCTGTTGCCATAAGAAAGTTTGCATTCTGGGCAATTGAGCCTCTAGTGAGGCTGGGAGCGAGAGTAATTGGGGTTTTACATGGCCATCCTGTGAGTGACTCTCCTTACTCTGTTTTTGGTTTTTTTTTGGAGAAAGTAAATAATTGCTCCCTTTCAAAGGGAGGAAAGAAAATACCCTGCTCCCCGTATCTGTTTTATATTTGGACTCTGTTGCTGAGAGTAACGATCCAAACGCACCTGGCTAGCAGCCGCTAAAGCTTGGCTTAGTCCATGGCAGCATTGAGGCCTGTAACTACCTATTATTGATGCAGTGATGAATAAAACTATTTAATTCTGAATAACAACAACAACAACAACAACAATAATAATAATAATAATAATAATAATAATGATAATAATAATAATAATAATGATGATGCAGGTCTGAAGCTACATTTTATTGTTCTATCCAGGCCTGAGCCAGTCTTATGGACGAAAGATGGTGGGGATCTTCCTGACATTGAGCGAATGATTGTGGAGGGCAAAGAATTAATCATCACAACCCTCAACAAAACAGACAACGGCACATATCGGTGCGAGGCCACCAATCATCTCGGAACCAACAGCGATCAATATGTGCTGTTTGTATACGGTAAGTTATTATCATAGGGTTTAAGGCACTTAATAGTGGATCACAGCATTTTTACAACATTGTTTTCTCCTTGTTAGCCAGGCTTAAGCTGGAATCAGCTCAGTACTTCACAGTTAGCTTAGTCTTTCAATCATATGAGCACAAATACAAACACAGTTTTGTCCACACACACACACACACACACACACGTCTACCCGCACCCATAACTCATCGTGGCCCAGTTTACCTTTATTTTTGTGTGTTATATGGGCGAAAGTGCTGTTGGGTGCAGTATTTAATAGTGGGTCTGAAACTAAAGCCGGCAGTGAGATAAGTTGATCCTCAGATGTGGAAAGTGCAGAGAGGACACAAATTAAGGTTTCACTATGAGCACGGATCGCATTTGTCAAGATGAAACTGGAAAGTAGGTGTGGAATATGAGACGTGGGAATAAATTCATAAGCGCGGATTTTCAGCAGCCCCTGAACAGACCAGGGTCAGCCCTTCACAAGGCACAGACTGTACGTGTCCATGCAAAGATGGAACAATGTTTTGTGATTTGTCTTTTCTCTGTGGATTTGAGGCATTTGCTGCTCCATTTTTTTGATCGCAATTATGCTCTTCTTACTTGTTCTTTGAACAGTTCACTGCAAAATACAAATCATGGATGGATGGATGGATGAGTGGGTGGGTGGGTGGGTGGATGGATGGATGGATGGATGATGGACGGACAGACGGACTTGTCTCTGGATACTTGTCTCTGGACCAACTGGGTTCCTGAGCAAGACCCTTAATCCCAAGTTGCTCCAAGGAGACTGCCCCCTGTAGTTAGTATCTGTTAAATGCAGTGAGTGTATATTGTGCACTTAAAGGTAAACATTGTGGCATTGTATCGCATACAAGGTGTAGCAAATATAATACCAAGTGCAGTTCATACAGTATACAGTGCAGTTAAATGTGAACATTGTAATGTTTTATTGAAGTGGCTGTAGTGATTAGTGCAGATGACAGTAGAGCCTCAGTATTCTTAAACTATGCTGTGTTTTCAACTGCTTTAGCCTTGCATGTCTCTCCTTGTTATTTTGAAGAGGCAAAACCTAAGGCAATCACATTTGAGAGGCTTATTCACCTAGCAAAGTCTAAGCTGATGAAAATGTTTCCTCATACTGTGCTTTTGCCATTTTGAAGGACTGTCTTTAGAACTTCCTGTGCATTTTCAGAGAGTTTAATGGTGAATGCATGGCTAAGGTAGTTTAATGGAATGGTACAACCTTTGTCGTTAAGTCCAAAGACACATAGTAAAAGGTATTTCCTTTGCTGAGAACAGCATGTCCATGAATGTTCTGATATTTAAAAGTTAAATAATTTCACCTTCGCCTCAGTCAAACATCAACAAAGCTCCACATCCTGCCGTATCCATTCTCTCCTCTTAGAGAAAAGGGGAGAAAGTGGGGAGGGGTGCACATTCATTCACATTACTCATTACTTCTAATTCATCTGAATGTCTCGCTGCCCCCCCCAGTGATATTTATCAAGTTCTTTCTCTCTCTATTGGAGCCGCCCGGCCCGGCCCTTGAATGAAGCTAATTTGCTAATGGCATGACTGCCACGAGGCAGTAAATGTCAGCCCGAAGTCACCCAGGCTCTATTCATCTCCATTTAGCATTTTCACTCACTCTCATTAATGTATCCACTGGTAAGTGAACATTTCAACCATACCCGGCCAACTGGCGCTTGTGGAGCTGGGATCAATACGATCCATATTTTGAAGTCACTGAACTATTTGTCAAAAGCAACACATACAGTATATTTATTATTTATCAAAACTGAGTGCAAAAGTTTTCCTTTCAAATGCACGCTGTAAAATTACGGTAAGTAACTGGTACTGACTTTATTCCCAGTTTATGGAAGTAAAATAAGTGGCCCCAAGATCAGCTGGCCCACAAACTTACTACATACTAGCTTTAGGGTAAAAAAAAACACCCAATCAATCAATTAATCAATCAATTCTATCATACAACCTTTATTTGCATTTTGAGGGTGACCCTCATTTACAGAGTGGCTGAGCATTTATGGCACGGAAAGGGACTGAAAATATTAAAATGGGATTTAATCATCCTAAAACCAAATAAAGGCAGCTAAAAGAAAAATAAATAAATATACATATAAATAAATGAAACAATACAAACAAAACATGTAGAATAAGTAAACTGATTAGAATTTAAGATGATTATATATGACAAATTAAAATCTGAAAACCAAAAACGATGAGACGACATTAAAATGAAAAAAAAAATTACGTAAACAGTGCCAGGCTGTGTTGAGGTGGTCAGATTTTGAGAGTGTATGAGCTGTAATAGTAATACATTTCTGGTAAAATACTGTCGAATTAGATCTGAATGAATGCATTACTTTAATATATTTGATTCAACTGACATTGCACCTTTTAAAATTTCTTAACCTGATGAGTAGCCAGCATTAGTTCACATAACTGAGTTACTAAAGTACTTGCTCACAGTTCACTTCACTGCTGTTTTAATCCTCATCCCACTATACTGAGAAAGTCTAGGTCAATTACAGTTTCATACTAATTTGTGATCTTAAACACACACACACACACACACACACACACACACACACACACACACACACAAACCAATTTATCATCTCTAGTCTTTGGACTGTGAGAGCAAACTGGAGAACCAGGTGGAAATACACACAGACACAGGGAGAACAAACTCCACACAGAAAGGACCCTCAGCCAAATGAAAAGTTTTAAAAATGAATTTCTTTTCCTGTTTTTACTCCCTGCCACATTTCCCACATACCTCTCCCACTTACATTCCATAAACCGCTTAATCCTCACTAGGGTCTCTGGTACCCAGAGCCAATCCCAGGGCCAATGGGTGCGAGGCAGGGACTCGCCCACTGCAACCACACACATACACTAGAATAACCCAACAATGAATGGACATAAGCTTCAGCTAAAATGCACACACTTAAAAGTCATCTGTTCATTCAGGACTAAACTCTTAAAAGCTCGACAAGCTTTAAATCCAGACCCCAAATAAATACATTTAATTGCTAACTATGTACTATATATTTAATCGCTTTTATAATACTATTAATATATGTTTTTGTTTTATTTAGTGAATTTGTGGTTCAATCCTTTTTTCTAATAATAAAAAATCATATTTACAGATAAACACAACCTGCTTTAACAGCTCAGGGGACACATTTAATGGACATTTAAGATAAACAGTGTTATACAGTGTTGTGCTTTAGTCAGTATAATATTATTAGTACAGTATGTGTACAGATTATAATGTAAAATACTGTGCCAATCAACATTTCTACACAGACCACAGTGCAACATCTAGCATCATTCAACAAAGTGCAAGCTTTGACAGAAACAATATGATAGACAGACATCACAACAATGTAACAGTATAGTGTGAACAGGATGTGACCCTTACAGAATTACTAGTATTACATCATAAGATTGGTATTGCACAGGAAGCAGTTAAAGCACTGAACAAACTGCATGAGAGACAGAAGTGATATAGTAAATAGACAACACAGCAATGTAATAATATGGTGTGAATGGGATGTCAACCTTCCATAGCGATTAGTGTTCCACCATAAGTATGATATTGCACAGACGTCAGTTACAGCACTGGACAAGGTACAACAGAAACAATTTTGATAAATAGACAATAGACGATATAACAGTATAGTGTAAAAGGGGATGTACATTTTAGACAATCCAATAAACAGACAATACAGTAGTGTAAAAGTACAGTGTGAGTGGGATGTCAACTTTCCCCGTGTGACTAGTGTTGCACCATAAGTATGATATTGCTCAAGAAGCAGTTAGCAGCATTGAACCACATTGAGTAGATGTAAATTTAATGAATCAAATTACAGGACATGAGTGCACCTGTTGTGGCCATAAACAGGAGGTAAAGTTCAGGAGCTTTTGAAAGTCCAGAGTGTGATATGAGAGGGAGGGAGTATACTGGGATGATACTTGGTTGGGTGGTATTTACTGTATTTAAATACTGTATTGGCAAGCTGGCGATACATGGTTTTCAAAGCATGAATCAGAATTTAGCACATTGCCACTGGATCAGTTTTAGCCTTTCTCAGTATATTTCTCAGTATAATGTATTTAGCCCTATAGTTTAATGCCTGGATTATGTGTGCCAGGTACCTAGTGTAATGAGAGTCTTAAAGAACAGTGGAAAAGTGAAGTCAGAACAACTTTAACCCACTTTACCTGCTCCATACAGATCAGTATTTCTGTCTGTGCTTGAAATTGCTTCATGTTTCGTAATGTGTTATTAGTAGCAGCAATCAATACACTGTATCACCTGTTAATTCCTGTTTACTTTTTTCCCCCTTCCACGTTTAGTTCCTGCAGTCCTGATAAATGGGCCTTTAGGATAGATTCTAGGTTACAGCATACACTGCAAGTCTGTGTCACAACATCAAACATATTGCTTAACTGTATGGCTCCTCGTGCTCATTTTTTGGAAAAAAAAAAAACCCTGAACAAAGTGAGCTTAGGATGTTACAGACCTACAAACTTAAAGGGCCCATATCATGGGAAAAAAAACAACATAAAACATACTGTTTCTTCATCAGTCCATACAGTCCATTTACGCTGAAAAAAAGATCTACTTTGAATTCACTGCTTTTGGGATGTCACAAAACCAATTTACATAGGTCCGCCTATTCAGCCTACAGCAGTTCAGCAACGCTCATTTGTGCTGAAAGCTGGACCACTGTTGGAATAATACACAATGCAGGACAGTCAATCAGAACAGAGACTGATTTACATATATCAGTCTCAGAGGCACAGACACAATTTAAATCTTCGGCATTTAGAGAATTTGGAAAATGGTCTATAAAAACATTCCTGGCATACAGAACCACAGAAATGGAGGGGAGTGCAGAATATAAGGCAAATATCAGAGATGGGCCCTTTAAAAGCTGCAATTTTCACGCAAAATACAGTACCGTACAAAAGTCTTGAGCAATCCCTCACGTCTTTATAATTCGCTTTCAATTACCTAGATGGTGTAAAAATACTATTATAACTGTCTTATCTTTGGCATATGGAGTAAAAAAGAAGAAAGAAATGAGAACAAATGTTTTACTGTGACAGGCTGCAGGTGTCTAAAGATACAAGGTGCCTGAGTTCCATCCACTCAGTATTCAGCACCACCAGTATACTGATCACCTCCTGATCATCTGGAATCATCTGCACCTGTTTCTTCATTGGTTCAGGTCTTAATGATTGCTTAAACAATTCATACGTAGGTCACTGTGTGACTTAACAAACAAAAAACATTCCTCTGAAAGGTTCAGGGACTGAACTGAAAATCATTGGAAGTCTTTGGAAGTCCTTCAAGAAGCCTGGAGAACTGTTGCTCAAGATTACATTAAAAATTCAAGGAAGTCTGACTTTTTGGAAGCAACATATGAAGAAATGAGGGGTGGCTCGAGACTTCTATGCAATACTGTAGATAGATAAAAGGTAGAATACATTTGTGCTGTATGAGAAGGTGAGTGTTGCCGCATACAGCAGATCATACTGAGTGTTACACACTCCAGGCTAATCTCCCTGTAGGTTCTCTACACCTCAGAGTCTCCTCCAACATTTTAAGCCGGCATCAGCGTTTATCGTCCCTGAGGAACGAAAGAGAGCAACAGTTGCTTTCCTCCGTAAAATATTTATAACTTGCTTTCCTCAACCAGCGTGTGCTCGGCTGTTCTACAAACCTCTTCTAATTAGGCTGTGGTGAGAGTCTAAAAAGAGTTTGGCTCGTTTGCCTAGAAAGCCATGCAAACAGTCATAAATCTGTCCACTTTTAAAATATACATGCTTGCAGCTTGAAAAAGTTAACATTTTAACCAAAAAAATAGTAATTAACACCAAATGAAAGTGAAATCTTTACTTGAAGGGAAGGAATTTTTGGGGTATTTTTCCAAGACCCAGATATTTAGAGAGCTAATTATGTTTTAGTAATCAATGTGGCGGGAACGGTGAGGAAGAGCTCCAGAGGACAACACCCAACCGAGAGTGATCTTAACAAGCTTTCGTTTGAAGTGCGAGCCCAGGAAGCTTGCTTACATCCGTCCTTATCACTAATGAAGGAGAGAGAGAGAGAGAGAGAGAGAGAGAGAGAGAGAGAGAGAGACAGGGAAAGAGAGAGAGCAGCAGGGAGAAAAGAAAGAGAAAGAAAGAGGTAAAATAAGAAAGAGAGAGGAAGATAGGAAGAGAGAGAGATGAAGAAAGGAAGAGAGAAAGAGAGAGAAGAAAATAGACAGTGAGAGAGACAAAGATAGATAGTAAGAAAGAAAAAGAAAGAAAGAGGAGAGAGCAAGCAAGAAAGAGAAAAAGAAGGAGAAAAAGAAAAAAGAAAGAAAGAAAAAATAAAGGAAGAGAGTGCAAGAAAGAGAAAAAGGAGAGAAAGAAAAAGAGAAAGAAAGAAAGATAAAGAAAGAAAGCCAAAACGGAGAGAAAGAAAGAGAGAAGGAAAGAAAGAAAGATAAAGAAAGAGACAGCAAGAAAGAGAAAAAGGAGAGAGAGAGAGAAAGAAAGAGAAAAAGGAGAGAAAGAGAGAGAAAGAAAGAAAGACAGAGAGACAGAAAGAAAGAGATAGAGAGACAGAAAGAGAAAGAGAGAGATTGAATATTTTGGTTTTGTAAACTCGTGCGATGGGGAGTGCATGCTGGCGTACAGCTGAGGCTGAGAGGCTTCAAATCAAACGACGAGTGTGGATTTGAAGCCTCAGGAGAGACACACAGCCTGCAGCGCAGACGGGTCTGGATCAGGCGCATTGTGTTTGAATCACTGCAGGGATGTCCTCTCTTATTTCTCTCTCTCTTTCTCTCACACACACACTTGCACACACCTACACACACCTACACATACTCATACACAGACATTTCTCTGTCTGCTGCCACTTTTCATCACCTCAGCCTTTTAACTTTTTTTTTTGATTATACAAATTGGACTAAAAGGTTTTCAATGCCACAATCTTGCACTAGAAGCTGAGAACGGCTCAAATTCTGGTTGTCGGTCTGTCAGAGGCAAGAGATCATGGCGCGAATAATGGAAAAGTGAATTTCCCTCACAGTAAAAGAGTTTAATACAATATACAATACGTAAACATTGTTGAAGTTTCAGACTATGCTGTTGATTCCTCCAGATATGGAAACTAAGTTTGAAAGACAGCCTGTTTTCAATTTATTGTTTTCATCGTTGTTTTAATGGAGGCCAAGATTAAAATCACTGAATCAGTGTTTAATAACCAGTAAATAACACTAATGATCTTTTTACACTGGCACCTGTTAAAAAGTGGGGGATATTAGGCAGTGAGTGAAGTATATGTTGGGAGCAAGAAAAATGAGACATCTAAACAAACTCAGAACCAAACTGTGATGGCTGGATGACTGTGGAAGGTTCCTGGCATGCAGACGTAAGAACCTAACAAAAGTGCTCCAGTTGAGGACTGGTAAACTAGCAACAGGGTCATTAGCATCCAAGGCTCCACTTAAGCCACTTCAGCAGTCGGAGGCTAGAAGGTCAGGTCTGATTCCACAGAAGATCTGCTGTAGCACAAACTGCTGAAGAGGTTCATGCTGCTCTGATGGAAATGTGTAAGAACCCACAGTTGTATGGGGCTGCATAGCTCCAGACCAGTCAATGCTGACCTCTGTCCACACCCAAACGCTTGTCTGGGTACCAGGATGCACTATGGGAAGAAGGTGGGGCTGGGGAGGCAGTGTGATGCTCTGCTGGGAAACCTCTGGTCCTGGATTCATGTGGACGTTACTTTGACCCCTAAACACTGCAGACCAAGCTCAGCCCTTCATGGAGACCCTGTTCCCTAATGGCAGTGTCTTCTTTCAGTAGGACGATGCCCCCACGCTGCAAACACTATTCAAGAACTGTTTGTAGAACATCACAAATAGTTTAAGGTGTTGACTTGGCTGTCATATTCCCCAACTCTCAGTCCAATCAAGCATCTGTGGAATGTACTGGACAGGAAGGCTCCAGCTTAAAGAACTTAAAGGATCTGCTGCTGATGCAGAACCTCAGACCTTCAGAGGTCTAGTGAAGTCCATCTCTCATTGGTAGAACAAGGAGGAGCTACACTGTTTTAGGCAACAGATCAGTGTATATCCAGTTATTCCCACAACCATTTAGCCCCCTCTGGTCTTAAAGAATTTGGTTCAACTGCTTTTTGAATGAAGCACAATACAGTACAGCCAACACTTACTTATATCAGTCTTAAAGGCAGAGTATCGAAAACAGCTTGTTTAAATAGGGCATGAAGAGAGGTTAGAAAAGAGTCATGTATGAATAAATTACATAAGCCCACAAAAAACATCATAAGAGGGCCTCAGGAGGTGCCTATTTCCACTTATATCCACAAACACTTTTTTCACTCTGGCTGACTTAGAAACTGGGTTAGTTCGATATATTATATCTTTATTGAGTATGCCTTAGTGTGTTAAGAAACACATTCATTGAAGTAAAATATCATATAAATTGCATTACTGTAAAGTATACTTTCTCCCTCTATTTTATTTTATTTTCATTTCCTATCATGGATATTATTTTGCACCTTTGGTATATATATATATATATATATTGGGGGGGATTCAAATGTACTATTGATGTACAAAAGTGAGCTTGCAGGCACGGCATGCTTATAGTTTATAATACATAAGGATATACAGTGATATAAAACTAAATGACAATCATGCCATTTTTAATTGTGATAATTCCAGTAACTATTGCATTATATCTGGAACACACAGCTGTAATCTGCAATTATAACTTCCAGAGGATGCATATGAGTACCAGCAATTAATAGCTGATATCTATTGTTTAGTGCTGCGTAATACGGCATTATGTACCATCACTACCTGTTTACTTCATGGTTGAAAGTATGTAGCTACAGTCTATGCGCCTGTGGTTGGACTTTTAGTGTTAATACTTTACTTGATTCATATGCTTGTCTACAGTGTTGTACGCCTGCATTTCATGTTTATGTTGCTGTAATCTGAATAGCAAAGTGCTAAGTGGTTGTTAAAATGATTTTAATGTGTGTTATTGTATATTAATCACACACCTCAAATGGCCGTAAACAGACAACAGAGAATTCATATAGTAATGTTTTCGAGCAGCAGACAGTAGTGTGATGTTGTGCAGGTTTATTTTGCGTTGTCGGAATTTTGTGCTCTATGATCCTCTGAAAGCATGCTTATATCTACTGTCCTCATTAACAGTGTTGAGTTTGTGTGTATGTACATATGAATGTGTGTGTGTGTGTGTGTGTGTGTGTGTGTGTGTGTGTGTGTGTGTGTGTGTGTGTGTGTGTGTGTGTGT
>JBBJLR010000001.1:24252468-24264404 GCA_037577145.1 Brachypetersius gabonensis
GTGTGTGTGAAGGTGTGTAGGTGTATGATGGTGTGTGTGAAGGTGTGTAGGTGTATGATGGTGTGTGTGAAGGTGTGCAGATGTATGATCTTTTGTATCGCCTAAATTTCTGCCATTGTCAAAAAATAATCGTAGGCTTTCTTTGGTCATCCTGTCGATTGCCTTTAAAACAGTCTCACAGTACAACATACAACCACTGCTACGACCAAAGGAGTCAACATGGTATCATCTTTCATCTTGAACAGCCCAAAACCTTACATTACACACTGGGCTGTACACAACCTTACACTCCAGCTGCATCTGTAAACTGTTTATTATATAATTCATATTTTCTGTCTTGCTGCTATTATTTGAACAAGTATTTATTGTAGTCTATATCTGTTCTGCATTTTTGCACACTTGTTGACTCCACTGCTAGAATACAGCATCTGTGATAATACTGTATTCACCCAACAACAGTAGAGGTCAACTGCACTAAATGTCTTGTCCTGTTGTTTAGTTGATCTTGTGTTCCTCCTGCACTCTCCTTCAATTTTCATTCTGTGTATTTTGTCCTGTCTGCTCTTATATAATCTAGTGGTGTTTCCGTTTCTGATCTTGTGTTACACCATGGACCTGGAGGCAAGTTGTTTTATTTCACTGTGTACTGTGTATATAGCTAAAATTACAAAAACGATGTTAAACCTACTGGACTACACATCAAAGTGCACAAAGCGCATACAGAAACATACGAGTTTCTTGATGTCTCCCTCAAGCCTGTAGATACAGTCCAACTTCTTCTTGCGGCATCGCTGGGCAGCCATGCGGTTTTTGCTTCGCCGCCTAACATCCTGCACAAACTCCAACTGCTCTGGGGTCAGTCGCTGCTCCTTCAGCATCCGCAGGAACGCCCGTCGGCTCATGCTGGAAATCTGCTCAACCGGGAAAGGTAAGTCCACCTGGGGCAACAGAGAAGCAAAGAAAGATGTTCTGCGGCAGTTAACATGACAATAATAATACAAAAATAATAGTAGTAATAATTAGGGCTGCACGATATACTGTTTGCTAATCATTATTGCAATATCGGTTTCTGCAATACTGATACTGCAAAAGGCTACAATATGCAGGTGCGCCTCTACCTAATCACAGTGTTTCTGACTGGATGACTAATCTCAGCTCTAGGTGAGTATGTCTAAATTTGAACAATTAAGGGTGGCGATTTGGTGCAAGAATGGGCAGCTAAACTGCTACAGCCAGAATAAGGAGATATATTAAAATGTGCCTTTTTGTGAGATCGCAAATACTGTGAAAACAGGCTGTTTCTGTAGCTTATTTTCCACATCTGGGCTGTCTGGATGGGAGAGTAAATGTACCCTTTGAAACAAAATGTCAGACTTTCTTAATTACAGAAAAGTGATTATTTATTAGTTTGAAAGAACATAATACATAGAAATAAAATGACAATACTGATAGTGTCCATACTGTGCAACCTCAGTAATAATAATAATAATAATAATAATAAGTACATATGTGATTATGTAATACATTATTGTGACTATATTCTGTTTCAATAAGATTAAATTAGACCACTCATGTGTGTCAACTAAGTCTTTCAGTGAATACTTTTTATTTATATGCGTCTCATCCCAACAGATCCCAAACACAACCAACTTACATGCTCGATCAGCCTAAATAACCAACCAGCTCAAATAAACTGTCATGAGGTTGATTATGTAGTTATGATTGGCCTAGTTTCCATCATACATAAATGTCAGCCGGCTGTAGGCAAACACTTTTGAAACAAGCAGAATCTGTTTTTTTGCAAATCTAATTGCAAAACTGTGACTGTGATTAAAAGTCAAACAATTTCAATAAATTAAGGTCCGAATATATTATTATGGCTAAGAGGACCAGCAGAGGACGTCTGAATACTGAACACATAGGAAGTTGTGGTTGGGTTGCCATGTGCCTCCAATTGGTCTTATTCGTTTAAGAATACAGGCTCCATATTTTTGAGTTAAATCATGTACTTTTATCTGCTTTATTTTAGAGTTAAACTAATTAATATGGCAACTCTTGTGATTTGAGAAATACAACGTAGGTGTGTTATTGCATTTTTCACCAGCATTTTCTTTAAGCATGCATTTTGAAACCACATCAAAACCTGAGGCGTAATAAACTTTGACACAGTTTGTTCTTCTACGCCGCCATTTGTTTTCGCTCACCTCACATGCTTGCTCACTGCTGGTCAAACAGTCTGCCTCTGTGTCACATTCAGAATTTTCTCCAGAGTTTATAGGAGACACACAGGAACTGTCTCTACTCTCTTCTTTGGAAAGATCGTCAGCTCCAGGAGGTTGGCTGTCTTTGGAGCTCAAGTCTCTGAGGAAAGGGCAGTCGTCAGGGGCAGCACCTAAGTCAAGGTGCTTCAGCCAGTGGAAATCGGAGCCGTTTCCTACAGCGGCCTGGTCTAGAGGTTCTGTCAAAGAGGAGTGCAAGTCCGGCCAGAAACCTTTAGCCAGATGTTCTGCCACCTCTCTCTCCACCGTGCTCCTCTCTGTGGACCCATCGGCGGGTACTGGATCAGAGAAGATTTGTTCAGCAGATTCAAAGGCCTGAGCCGCCTCCGTGTTAATGCTCTCCAGGTTACTCACTGACGTAATGCTGTCCAAAACTTCGCTTGTTTCCGTGGAGCTCAGAGGACGTAACTGGCTGCAGTCTTCTGATGGCTCCAAAGCCGTTACAGACTGGTGAAATTGGGCCTCATTCATGTTCGGAATGGCTAGAGGCTCACAGGGAGATGTTTCACCATGAGCATCCACTGGAAGCCCGTTCTGAAACGGTTCCAAAATGTCACCACCACAGCCAGCTGTGGGAGGAGGTGCATCTTCAACATCACTGGTGCACGGCATTGAAAGGAAGGGACAAACCTCCCTGGTTACTACAGAAGAAGATGGAACCAGCTGCGGTCCGCAGTTCTGCAAACACAGTTCTGTTCGGTCTTGGCCAGAACCCGTCTGGAACGAAACCGAAGGCATGTCTAGATGCAGATCTTTATCCAGGGGGACAGCAGAGGGACGTTCTTCAGGACACCGGATACTCTGCACTGTCGGAACATCACTCACCTCCTCGGCCGCAGATACCCGAGGAACGCTGTCCGGTTCAGGGTTTGCATGATGCTCGTCGGCAGCACAACAGTCATCATTGGTGGCTGATGGTTTCTCACTGTGGATTTTGTTCTTGTTGCTGTTCTTGCTCTTCCTCGTTACTTCCTGAGTGGTTGCGCTGCCATTTGAGAACTTGGGGATGAGGAACTCAAAGCAAGCTTTGTCCAAATTGTGAAATCCCAGCAGCTCAGCACATCTGTGGATCTCCAGGATGTTTTCTTTGGTGAAGAGGAGCTTTGCGGTGTAGGCAAACTGCAGCAAAGGCACAAATCCCTCTACAGTGACCTTGAGGTATGTAGGAATTTAAGAAGCATTATTAGTTATACAGTAATATTATAATCACTGTCAGGACAAAATCATGTATCTCCAATTATAATATTTATAAATTATATATATAAACCCACCCTTATTTTTTAATTATCATTTTGTTAGTGCACTTTGTTGTTTGTCAAACTGTCTCATCTGTGGCACACTAAGTAGATTAAATTAAAAAAATAGGAACTAATGTTTTCCACCAACAGGCTGCAAGGCTGCAAAGTGCCTAAAGATACAAGCACCACCAGTAAACTGATCCCCACCTGATTCCACCTGGAATCATCTGCATCGGTTTCTTTACTGGTTCAGACCTTAATTTAGATGTGATTTGTTCTTTTTGAATGATTCATATGCAGGCCCCTGTGGGCTTAACAAACAAAACACATTCCTGTGAAACTGGTTGTGTTCAGGGACTGGACTGAAAAGACTACATTAATATACAAGAGGGTCTGGCTCTTTAGAAGTAAAATTTAAAAAAATAAGGGGTTGGCTGAAGTATTCCTCTATAAGAACATACATCAAATTCAGAATCATAACCAGAAAATGTTAAATTTAAATCAATTACTTCATCAGGCAACGTGATGACAAAGTTCCATCCTGTGTGGTTTAAGAGTCTGGTGTAAAAATAGTTGCTGCAGCAAGCCAGCACAGAGCAGTGCGCCCGAAAGCTCCGGGACCCCACTTCAACAGTCACATCACAGAAGGCATCCGCCTGTCTCTGCTCATCCAGACAGCGGAGGACGTGCACACTGTGTACGGCTGACTGGAAGGTGAACACCGATGTCCGGGGGCCATCCAAAGACATGACGCTGAATTTGAGCTAGAAAACACCAAAAGAGGAACAGAAACGCAGCTGAGCAGAAGTTAAAAAGATTTACGTAAACGTCATCAGATTATGAAGTTATTTATGGCTTCAAAGATGGAAACGTAGAAATGTAAATGCAAAAGCTGAGACTAAATAACAACCACAATAACGGTTCATTTATGTGAATGTCCTGTAATGAAGAAGGAGCTCAAACTCAGTCCAGAAGTTGTTTAAGAAGTGTGTAAAGTGAGTATTCTGTCATATATGATCACACAGTAGCACACAGTGTGAACAGCAGAAAATTCTTCCTTTGCATTTAACTGATTCACCAAGTGAAGCAGAGGGCTGCCAGTGACACAGCATCGGTGGAGCAGTGTGTGGGGATGGTACCTTACTCAAGGTTACATCAGATGTGCCGCTAGCAGTCCCAGGATTCAAACCCATGACCTTTTTAGTCACAGGGCCAACTCCCTAACCACTAGATCTTCAAATAATACACTTTAGTTTGTCTTTAAATTATACTTTTGCATCTTCAATCTGAGTTTAAATTTTAAGCCCTTTTTTAAATGTTCATTCTGGTTAAAGCAAATGACAGGTTTACTTATCATTCAATTTTGTTTTCGCATACTGCATTTTTTAAATGTGGTCATTTGTAGTAAAATAGGAAACTGCTGACTTACAAAAATTGGCTTACTGACTCATTTTTGGTTTGTATTTGGAAAAAAACAATATTGTGACATGCGAAACATTTAAAAAAACATTATTTGCTGCCCGCTACTAATACATGATCAAAAGCATTCCCTCTAAAATGAGACAATACAGTTGTAAACTTAGCCTGTATAATCGCCACAATGAAGTACTGAGGATAAGACACCCTGACAAAACCTCACAGAAACAAGTGAGAAGGGTGTAGTGGTCCAACTCCTCATTCGATCCTCACACACATAATTTAAGGCCACACAATGTAACATCTGTTAACTATTATGATATCAGTACTGATACAATACTGCCAGTGTTTGATAGGGCGTTCTGGGAGGTGGAAAACATCTTTAACTGAAAGCGAAACTTCTGGATGACCTGGGAAATGCATGTCATGCACACTGCCTTTATATAACTGGGTCGTGTCATATGAACATTACGTGTTGTTTATCTTCCAGTCTCCTACTTTTATACCAGAAAATACATCTACTGGAGCTCACGAAGACCAGGATATCCCTGCAAAACGTAAGGAGGACAGTAAGGCCTCCACACCTCCCGTTAGCTTAGTAACGCCTACAACACCAAATACAAGTAAGTAGTTCTATTTTACTTCTTTAACACCGAAAAGGAGCTTATTTGAACCTGGTATTTTTATTCTATCGGTTATATTTCCGTTCGAAATCGGCTGTAGCTCAGTAGCTTTCTAGAAGAACCTGCGATCCGAAACCAAGTAAACATGAACCAGGGAGTCCAAAACTGCAAATTAATACACTTAAAAGTTCGTTAATACAGAATAAACACAAGTAAACGTGCATTTAAAGAGCAGTGTGTGGTTTTAGACCAAGGCACTCATCGGTAAAAGCAGTCAGTAATAAGGTTTTAGCAAATACGGATCATTTAGCTTAGCTCAGAGATAAGAGTCGACTCTTCAGTTTTTAAAACCCTCCTGTCCTTTATAGTTCAGCAAAATTTCACTTACAGTGTATGTGCACACATAATAAGCATGCGCAAAAGTATTGGGACGCCTGGCCATTACACCAACAGGGACTTTAATGACTCTGCATTCAATACATAGACTTTAATATGGAGCTGGTTCCCCACTTTGCAGCTATAACTGCTTCCACTCTTCTTGGAACTTTTATCCAAGCATACTGCCTTGTACTGAGAGACAAAAACAGATCTGGGAAGGTTCACTTAAAAGAACCGACTCCTATCGTTCACTTAAAAAAAGAAGTGACTCAAAGAGCCGACTCAGCTCTAATAGCAGTATCGCCTCACTCTTCTACACAGAGCTCCGTAGGATTCTGTTACGGTTTCTCCTAAAACTGATGTTTTAAGAAGTGTGAACCACCAGCCCCGTATTTTAAAACGAGCTCCTGTATTGCGCGCATACACCTTGTTTGAGATGTTTGCTTTGTAGGAAAGCAAAGCAGCTAAAGCTGTCTATCAAAAATAAACCCACCAGTGAGAACTAACCTGACATATCACCTGAGCCGAGGTGGGAAAATCACATTAATCCTGGGTTGTCCATCGTCTTAGATCGTGTTTGAGAAGACCAAACGTCCTTTGCTGACCAGTGAAACAAGTTGCGACAGAAGCTCATGTGACTGAACAGCCGACAGTGCGCATGCGCAGTTCAACAACCAGACAGACACCTTCAAGACTACTAGCCCAAATCCCAAGATATATTGGTACTTCTGAACTGTTCAAAGGTACCATTAAGCAAGTTACAGTCCTCACACACTGCTCCCCTGGCGCTGTGTTCCTGGCTGCCCGCTGCCTCATTTGGTGAACTGGTTAAATGCATCGGAAGAATCTTGTGCTGTTCACACTGTGTGCTGTGGTGTGTTCACATATGACAGAATGGTCGCTTTGTGTATGGTACTGTTCTCCTTTCATTACCTTTTCTTTTAATCACCTTTTTAGTGCAGACATACTATTTTATGGCTGTAGTGGGTAGATTAAATAACAGAAATGGGAACAAATGTGTTTCTGCCACAGGCTGCAAAGTGTTTAATGATACAAGGTGTCTAGATAAATGGTGTTCCAACCACTCAGCATTCAGCACCACCATAGTTAATGAATCATTTGCACCTGCTAATTCACTGGTTCGGGTCTTAAGTTAGATATTTGTTAAACTTGAAGGATTTGGTCGTAGGTCACTAATAAACCAAAAAACATTGATCTGTAACCGGTCAAGGGACTTCTGGTGAATTGATCCGCAGGACTACGTAAAAAATACATGAGGCGTTTTGAAATAAGTTGCAAACGTAAAAAATGTGGCATACTGACTGGGGTCAATTTTCACAAATGAAAACAAAAAATGTCTCTCTGTGATCTAAGAAGGTTCTGGTGGTTTCTTTCTGTGTGATCTGAGAAGGTTCTGGTGGCTCCTCTCTCTGTGATCTGACAAGGTTCTGGTGGTTCCACTCTGTGGGATCTGTGGGAGTTCAAAAATTCATTTGCATTTGTCATTTCTTGATGGCTGTCCACAATTCAAAGGACCAAATGATTTCAAATCAAATAACAGCCTTGTTATTCTTTTTTTCTGTCTGAAGAGACATTATGATAGATTAAGTGAAAATGTATACAGTATACTGTACTACAGTGTGGGTTATTTTTAGGACAGCCATGCACCATGTTCAGGGGTGTGCCAGGGCGTGATGTAATATTTATACAGTTAATAATATCTAGATTATCTCTGAAGGAGGTGTCCATTTGCTGAGGAAACTGGAAATACTGGTTGCTTTTGTTACCCAGTATGTTTGGTCACCAAATATTTGACAGCATATATTGCTGCTGAACAAAATTGCAGATTGGATTAAAATACACATTTACACACTGGGTGTTCTCACAGTTTTCAGCTATTTGAATTTCAATCTTCAAACATTGGTATTTATAATAATAGTTATCAGATTAATTGATCCTGAAGGAAATTGAAAGAGACAAAAACACTATAAAATATAATATAAAACTCTCCAGAAAATACTCATAAAACAAAATGCTGTGGTCAATGAGTGGTGGAAATAAATGCTACATATTATTATTAGTAGTATTAGTAGTATTGATGATAGCAATAATAATAATAATATATTGAAAAATGTAAAGTGACCATTCTATCATATGTGAACACACCACAACACACAGTGTGAACAGCACAAAATTCTTTCTCTGGATTTAACCCAGCAGCCAGGAACTCAGCACACAGGGAGCAGTGTGTGTGGGGACAATACTTTACTCAACTGAACCCCAGAGTACCCCAGCTATCTGTCTTGGGATTCTAACCCACGCCTTTCTGATTGCAAGGTGAGCGCCCTAACCACTAGGCCACCAGCTGCATGAAATCAATGAAATCAGCTCAGTGGAATTTCTATTTGTGTGATTTCTGTACACAGAAATAATTAAAATGTCTTGGACGTTTCCCACTGTGCCTTTGAGGGAGTAGCTGTGTAATTCCTGTGCTAACAGCTGGTTCCTTACCCCACCCAGTCTCTGAGAAAACAAACAATTGGCTCTCCTGGTACACCTAACTTGCTCTTCCAGAAACACAGAGGCTGTGAAGTTAAACCCTCACAGACAGTCTTGAAGGCTCAGGGTGAGGTAGTCAGGTGTTCCTCATCCACAGGTGAGTCAATGCTTCAAGCCTGCTTATATATGAATTACATTTAGGAATAAGATAATAGAAAATACATTGCTAGTACTGGTAGTAATAGCATAAGACACCTTCTTAAATATGTGGTAGGACACTCTTTCTTCTGAAAAAACAATAACAGGATTCACAAAGCTTTGTAATCACTTTTAAGACTTTGTTTCCTTCGTTTGTTTGTGCAGTGCTACACCTTCAGGAACTCAGAAGCACTCTGAAAGGTCAAAGACCAGCTGTATTTACCTGACCAGATAAAAAAATACCAGAACAACAATGGAAAGACAAACGGACTACTACACTCTTTTGTGTGGACTTCAGGAGCTCGATTTCCGTGGCCGAGCGGTGCCCAGTGACCTCGTGTTGATAGGTGACCACGCCTTTCCACTCTCTATGAATCCAAGAGGTCAAGTACTGATGGCTGCATCTCGCTACGGTCAGGGACGTATAGTGGTGTTGGGACATGAGGAGTACTTAATGCGTTTCCCAGGCCTGATAGAGAATGCCTTGGCTTGGCTCATGCCCTCATGCAGTGAAAGCACCACAGTAGGCATTCAGAAGAGTCTTCAATCTCTGGCAGACAACCTTTCCTACTCCTCCATAAAAACCAAGGTAGACGATTTTGAGAGTGGTTTCGCGGTTTATGTCTCTGATGCCTACACTGTGGAAGCATGTGCTAAAGACTTAGTGGCCTTCCTCAAATCTGGAGGAGGCTTGCTTATCGCTGGTCAAGCCTGGAGCTGGGCTGGAGCCCACCCAGATCAGAACACGTTGCTCAGCTTTCCTGGGAATAAAGTGTGCAGCGTGGCAGGAATCTACTTCTCTGAACATCAAGGGGAACTCGGACAATTCTCAGTGCCAGCGCAAATTCCCTCAAGCTGGCTAGCAGTGTCGTAAGTACAGCAATGGTGTGAATTGTTTTCCTGCCATTATCTTGTGATTGTTTAACCCGTAGAACCCAAGCAGCATGAATCCTTGCCAAAGTGCAACAAATTGTCATCATACAGGAAAAATCACCTTGTCTTGATGCTCAAGTTGTCGGGTGTCATGCTGAGCTTTGCTCTTATGTCACGTAGAACCAAAGTTACAAAATACAAAAAACATATAATAATAACCGCTACTGGGATTTTAAATGCACCATAGGTGCCCATAAGTTATTTAATGAAATAATTATTTTTTTTTCAGGATTGGCAAGGACTTTAAAGATGACCTGCAGTTCTTGCTAGAAGGTGTTTCCGAGTTTGACATTTCAGGTGGGGCGATACCATCCGAACTGATGGCACATGGACCATTAGCTTTCCCAATTGGACTCACCCATGATGGTAGAGCCTTCCTTGCTGGGGCCTACTACGGACAGGGAAGAGTAATTGTGGTCACTCATGAAAGCTACCTGGATCGTGAGTCACTGTCTCCCTTTATGATCAATGCGATCCGCTGGCTTGATGAAGGGCGTAAAGGAGTTATCGGAATCCTGCCCTGCCTTCGAGGAACCCACAGTGTTCTGAGCAGATCTGGATTAGACTGCCAGTTCTCAGGCTTAAGAGAAGACCTAAGCGTCTTTGTCACCACATGCTACAGTGACGCCCAAAGTCAGGAGATCCAGGAATTTGTTTGCGAAGGAGGAGGTCTTTTAATAGGAGGCCATGCCTGGTACTGGGCCCAGTGCAATCCTCACCAAAATGTGATGACAGAATGCCCTGCAAACCATGTCCTAAGTAAGATGGGATTGTGTGTAATGGGCAACACCTTGACTGCGGGTGTATATCCAATCCGACGGGTGACAGAAGAAGGGGAAGCTTCGCAGACGTACCACTTTCGTGACTTGCTCAAGCGCTTTGCCGGACACGTGACTCAAGGCCAGGAACTGACGGAACATGAACACGAGTGTTTGAAGAAGCTCAGTCACGACTGCGAAAACTATCTCAGAATGCAGACCCATGACTGCGCTTCCTACACATCGATGGTGGCGCTCCTCACCGACATGGTGAAAGAGGCAGGAGTGCCGCAGGTGTGTCACACCTGTCCCATTGAAAACGCCAAGGATAAACTTCTCCTTCACGTGGGGACTGAGGTGTACAAGGTTTGTCAAGACCCTGATGCACTTCTGCCGTACATCATCAAGGACATACCGAACCTTCCCTGCGTGTCCAACGCAAGAGTCCGCGTCAGTGCAAACACAGCTGGTACAGATTTTCATTTCCAAATCCTACTCTTTACACTCTATTCTATTAGCCTTTTTTAAATATAACAGTTACCTGACAGAAATTTGGGGAAACATGGCTTCTTTAGTTGAGTTAAGTTTATTTCGATCCATTATCAAACACAACGGTCCTTCAATGTGCATTACAGAAATAGAATAAAAATATTAATCATAAAAGTGGCAGAAAGAAAAACATTTGCAAAGGCATACATCAATAAACGAAGATTCAAGACCCATGTTTAAAACCTCAATGCCATGCATTATTTTCCAGACTTGTCTTAACCTACTTTTCTACTGTTTTAATACATTTGTAAACACTGGTGACAAATTTAAAACATGCCTCAAAAAAGTGTTTAAGCAGTGATTTGCAGTGATTGAGACTCAAGGTATCCAAAACGTTTACAGATGGTGAAGAATGGATAAGCACAGGTCTGTATCTTTCTCCTGGAATGAGGACTTACATTGCCGTACCTGCTGAAATCATGGGCAAAGGGTGGCAGGTAAGAACACTATTTTTTAATGCATTTGTTGGTTCTTCAAGCTTATGCTTACGAGTTTGTCATGTGAGAAGAACGAGTTTGTCATGTGTTTGCAGCTGCAGATCGGCTGTCAGACTGATCACTTGGGTCATGCTGACACCCTGAAACGGGCTCCTGTGGTGCATGAAAGATTCCCTTTGGACAAAGAGATGACGCAGGTGTGGAATCTGTGGGGAGGACTCATCTACCTGATCGCTCCACCCAAAAGCAAAGTGGACGGAGCAGAGGTTGTCATACAGACGGCCATAAAAGCACCATACTACAAGTCTGGTAAATCCAGTTGTCTAAAAATTTGACCTACTGTGCAACAGTCTTGAGCTACCCCTCATGGGATGTGGATCTGGTATAAAGAGGAAGGTGGAGGTGGGTGGATGTGGATCTGGTGTAAAGAGGAAGGTGGATGTGGATCTGGTGTAAAGAGGAAGGTGGAGGTGGGTGGATGTGGATCTAGTGTAAAGAGGAAGGTGGAGGTGGGTGGATGTGGATCTGGTGTAAAGAGGAAGGTGGAGGTGGGTGGATGTGGATCTAGTGTAAAGAGGAAGGTGGAGGTGGGTGGATGTGGATCTGGTGTAAAGAGGAAGGTGGAGGT
>JBBJLR010000001.1:24281547-24295755 GCA_037577145.1 Brachypetersius gabonensis
ACATACCATTGGACATTTAAGACCATTTTTATCCAGATTCTTCAATTGCTTATTAAACTAAACCTTACAATACTTGATTTCTAATACAGTCGTTAGTGACAGACCCTCGAAATGTATCCCACCTCTGTCATAGTTGTAAGACATTACCATTACATAAGACAGTTTAAGGCTTACAGTTTAAAAAATGTGTTAGAACACTTTAAAGCTGAGGGTCTAGCTGGGTGATATGTCTGTAAGGGTGCATCTGACAAAGGCCGACCAAACCTGGCTGCAAACTCCCCCTCACACACGGCCAAAACCTTCAGAAGAAGCAGCTGCTCGCCCTCAGGAAGTCGCACTTCATCATCAGAAGTTTAATTTTAATGCTGCCTAAAGACACTGCGTTACTCACTCGCAGCTAAAATGAGACTCATTAGATCTGAGGCCTGCCATAGACCATATAACTTAACAGTTTATTTATTTATTAACAGCCACAGACGCACTAGTATTATAATTATGCGGAGCTCATGCTTAAATATTAACTGACTCAACTGACTTAGAAACATGAAATAAAAAGTCCATTTGGAGAAAAAGGAGCAGTACAGTCTAGTCTCAGTCCTACTGTGGTTATCAATCAAACGGACCGTCTTCAAATCAAATCTCCTGTGTGTTTTGGCATAAAACGAGGCATTTATTTGGTTATAAAATGTTGCTGGCCCAGCCAGTGAGATGGAATGATCAGGATATTCCCCTCATTCCACATAAAAATCATATTCCTGGTTTATGTTTTGGGACACCGAGACAACTGGTTGGATGAGATCACGAGTCAGACATGGTCCAAAACAGCTGAAACATGAAACATTTATATTTTTCTTCTTAATTCATAAGAGAGTACTTACAGTGAGGCTCATAAGGTGGTGGTGGATCTCCACATGGAATACACTCCATGTCTTGGAATCCACTTAACTTCGTCTTTCTGTAAAACCTGCCAGGCAAAAGCAACAAAAAGAGATAAAAGCTAAAAGCAGATTTAATCACTTCTGCCTTTTCTATTAATAATTATTCAAGATTCAAGATTCTTTATTTGTCACATGTATAGTCATACAAGTACAACACACAGTGAAGTGTATCCTGAACCGCTCCTTCCTGACTGTGCTAACATTAAAACAAATAAGTACATTTTAAATAAAAAAATCTGGACATTTTCTGAAATCCAAATAAAATAAAGAAATGAGTACAAGTAAATATAAGTATAGATGTAAGTAAAATTTTAATTTTTAAAAATATATAAATCTGAAATTTTATATGGTGAAATTATAAGGTGAATTCAGAAACACCGGATGTTTATGCTGTACCTGCTATTGATTTAACATGTAAGTTATGCAGTAATGAACTGAACTGAATAGTGGTCCCACCAATAAACACTTGAGTTGAAAGGGGTTTACTAGCCTGAGAAATGTCCTGTAACTTTAAAGCACTGAACAGTATGACATCTAACAGCAAAAAACACATACGTTTCTGTAGTAAGATAAAAAAGCATTTTCTGAACATTTGCCCAAAGCTGTGTCTAAGCGAGCGTGCCAAAGCACTTAATTAGGGGTAATCAAAAGTAATTAAGTGACTAACTGGTGAGAGTGAGTTGGTGCTTTGGGGCAACTGGTAACACTTGCACCATGTTTAACCGCTTATGTGAAAACCTGGTCTAGACATGTTTCAGCACTGGTGGCATGTCAGGGCCTTTCCTGCAGTCTAGTGTCTATTTCCCTGACCCTTACGTTAACCTCAGCTTTATGAGAACTTTTACATAAGTCTTGACTCTTAAAATAAGGTTTCTAACCTGGCTTGGACGTATGGTTCTAGAAAATTCTCATATGGTTCTAGAAAATCCCCTTTTTTCTTTAAAAAAAAGATTATTCATGGTCACATATCTCAGTTACAATATCAGTTCCTTGAAGCAATGGTCCCCAACTCTGGTCTTGGCGTCCCCCTTCTCTGAACATTTTAGTGTTTTACCTGATCCAACTAATGGATCAGACAGTAGGAAAACACTAAAATATGAAAGGCAGGTGGGCAAAAGGACTCAAGGATACTTTAACACTTAGAACTCGAGTGCATTAGTAATTTCAACAAATAAAATTGTGTGTGGCAGCATTTTTAAAACCCCAGTAGTATTTATTATTATAACATGTTTTTTTAAATTACTAAAACTTTAAAATACCAAACAAAGCTCGGCATGACGTTGGACAACTCCAGCATCAACACAAACTGGGGGCATGTCCATATAAGCATTGTTTTGATGCATGATGAAATGTTTTTCTTCTGGCGTAGATCCTTATTACTTGCGTTCTAGGGGGTTTTTAGATTATTTTTATTTGTTGTGATAAGATTTTACAAGCATGCCCTGAGTTCTAAGGGCAAAAAAACTGGCATTTTTAGCTGGCTTGGCCGGACTCACCCCGCCAGGCAGTCACCGCAGGCAGCATTGCTGGTGCTGGAGCAGTTGGCTTTCTGGAAGCGGTTGAGGAGGGCACAGTCCAGGCAGGGCTTGCACTTCTGCAGGCCACGGTCCTCTTTGAAGCGGCTGGCCCTGCAGGGCACACACTGGGCATCCTCTCCATAGCCAAAGCCACATTCCTGCAGGGATTAACGGAAGAAATCCCACCGGTGAGGGAGGAAAAAAGGAGGTAGGGAAGAGGGAGAGCGGAGGGAGGGGGTGAAGGGGGTGGAGGGGAGTAGAACTAAAGAAAAGTGCCAATGTGGGCTAACAAGAGTCGGCAATGAAATAATGATCCCGGTGTGTGTGAGATCCCCCAGCGAACAAAAGCCGGCTTTCTTTTCAGACTCCATCTTACACCGCCAATAATCTCCATGACTCTCACAGGATCAATGGGCAGCCTTCCGCTCCGGGCCAATAAAGGGCCAGGCATTAGAATGAGAAAGGCCCACTGGGACGCCCATTGTTGGTTTATTGCGGGTTTATTGTGGAGGTCTTTTTTTGGGGATCTTGCCGAAGCTAAGTGTGTTTGCGAAAGAAGATTTTAGAACTGAGAGGCACAGGGCTGTTATTTCAAATCAAAGGTGATTTAATAAATCTTTTCTTCAAATATGCAGCACTTTGTTCTTTGGGACTTATTTCCAATATTATTAACTCATATGAGAAATTCCATTTTCTTGTTTGTAACTGTCAGTCCTCACAATGATATTCGTGGAGAAAACTTTTCCTACATCTGGATATGCAGCACTAGAGGTTCAGTGCTCTTGACAGATTCATCTTTGGCTGTAAAACAGTTCTACAGTTGTCAACAGAGAATCGCCATTAACCATTTACATATTTCTGTCTAGCAATGCATTGTGTCCAAAAGTTTGTGACCTGCACATCTGAGGATATTTATGCGAGGGGGACTGAGTGCATTCAGAGTCTATAGGCAAAGCTTTTCACAGCATTGTCTCCTATGCTGCGAAAAGAACCATGTATTAGTTCTTATTACCATGTTCTTAGTTTGCATGTATAGTTCTATGGAAAAGTTGTAATTGGTACAGAACCTTTACATTATTGTGCACATCCATGCACAGAAAAGGTTCTTTAAAAAAGAGACCCGCTAAACAGTTCTTTTCTGTTTTCGTAGTTATAATAAGCAGATGATTTAGTGAAGTTAAGGGTGGTGATATTTTATGGTTAGGTTGTCATGTTTTAGGATTTTCTGAGCATGCTGTGGACAAGCTGCATAACTGTGTGTGCATAACTGAATGCCTGTGTCACCAAAAACAGCATTTTGAATTCACTAATTAGGAGAGGCACCTCTGGATACTTTTGGCCGCTTAGTGTAAGCCTCAGCAATAACGAGATAAACATTCAGCGCCAAAACAATGAAAGCATTCTTGCACACATTCAGATCCAATAACAAGGAAAAAAGAGGGGCAGTCTAAATGTCAAGAGCAGACCTTGGGAGAAATCCCACCAGCTGCGAACAATAGGAGACAACACCCAAGGCTCTGTTTCCCAACCAGTTTCCTTCTGCCATAGAGCATCCAGTGATTACAAGGGATCATTTACCCCGAACACAAACACACACAAAAGACGTGCATAATAGCTGCTAAGCGACAACAACAACAACATGCTTGCAGAAAACCCATAACAAGCCCACGTAAACAGAAATCCCGTCAACAACGATTCCTGTCATCGTGATCCGCCTTTCAAATAAACCAGAACAAATTAGATTTGCAGGGCCTGTTTTTGTAAATGTTCTTAACTTTGATGTTTCTCCGTTCCGGGCTCACCATTAAGGAACTTAATGTAACTGAACCTCGCCAGACTGCAAAATCCAAACAGACGTCTTAAGTGCCTCTTAATTGGGGTCACTTGAAACAGTTTGTATCCAGTCCACTTCACTAAACAATACATCAGGCTTTTCCATCTACTCCAGATCCAACTCTGAACAGACTGTGTAAGGGACGCCGTTTGAAAAGGTCATCCATTCCAGTGTCTTACAATGACTTTGAATGTGGTTCAGCCAATCAGGAGCCAGGACTGTTTTAAACATTTCTTGCATCCACACCTGTCAGAGACATTGGATCTTTATCCCCTATACATGAAACAATACAAAATACAGCTCTGGAAAAAAACAAGGGAGCACTGCAAAAGGTTTTATCTTTTATAGGTATTATAATATTATATAGTAACTGAACAGCTTTGGCTTGGTTTGTAAGAACTGTTGACAAGACGTCTCCAAATTTCCAAATTTTCTTCTCTAACGCATAATTTGAAAGGAAATGACACATCATAATAAGAGAAATGATGCAGTGTTTACAGGACATAAATGATTCAAAGCAAACAAGTCTCTTGCTCACTCTTGAACAAAATGGTAATAATTACCTTTAAAGTACTTCCAGTAGTGTTTTGCCATCCATTGCGAGGGAAGAGTACTGATTACAGCAGTGTTCCTTATTAAATAAGATTGAGGAGATCACTAACCAGTACCTCATAAAGGAGAATGAGGTGTTTGTGTAGAAGACACTCGATTGGAATGGTTGTCACACTCAGAGATGCTGATTTGAAGTGAACTACTGTAAAGTTTTAACAATAAAGACTCCTGATTGGTTCTTGGTTTGGATGTATAGGTCTATGGAAAAAACTGTTATTGGTACAGATGTCACGTCTCGCGGCTTGACCCCATGAAGAGAAGGCACAACAGCAGTAATCCATTCTCTTTGTTCTCTTTTATTTTTAAACGCAAAACAAAAGCAAGGTTCGAGGGTCTATGTACACTTGACTTTGTTTGAGTTTGAACTGAACAGAAACTCAACGCAACGATGCTGGTACATGTGAGGGATACTGTAAGGTCTGGCCAACGGCCACAGGGGGTTGCTGGGGTTTAGATGGTTTAAGTTTATGTTTAGGACTCTTATTTTGATAGCATCGTTGCATTGAGTTTCTGTTCAGTTCAAACTCAAACAAAGTCAAGTGTACATAGGCCCTCGAGCCTTGCTTTTGTTTTGCGTTTAAAAATAAAAGAGAACAAAGAGAATGGATTCCTGCTGTTGTGCCTTCTCTTCATGGGGTCAAGCTGCGAGACGTGACAGATGGACCGACCAAACCCAAACAGGCAGAGCAGACGACGAGCCTAAAAACTGGAGCTCCACCCCGAGGGAACTGATCCTCGGGGTCGGGACCGCAGCCCTGCTGCGCGGCGGATGGGCGAAAGAGGCTGGCTGGACCCAACTCGAGGGAGAGCCGCCGAGAGGAAATTGGCGAGCTCTTGAATGGGGGAGAGTCGGAGGACAGTGATGAGGACCTGGGCTGCTGGTGGGACGGGTGGATCGATGGATCGCCGATCATTGAGCCAGAGCGCATTGTGGATCCTCACGTCTCTGACTCGGCCGCGGATGGGCTCCCATGTTATCTCACTTTCAGGCGAGAGGGGAGATCCGCGGCTCGACGAAGACGGAGACGTGGGGGTCCACGTCGCGTCTGTCACCCACCCAATCACCAGCAGCCCGGGAAGTCTAACGCTTCCTCCGACATTCCGCCACTCCGGCTTGTTCCCGACTCGCCTCAAGAGGCTCGCCCTCCCTGGGAGCGGCAAGCCTCAATCCCAGCCCGCGGCGTCGAGGCTGGGGAGTGGTGGAGCGGTCGTGGGGAACCAAGCACCCCCGCTACCCATCGACGCTCCCACCCCGAAAGAGCGCGGCCGGTGCGGAGCCAGAGAGCGCGGCCGGCGAAGAATCAGAAGAGGTGGCCATTACCGAGCCTGGGACACCAATGCGTCCTGTACCTGCTCCCCGTCTACAACTTCGTCTACAAGTGTGGTCAACGAGGGCGACAGTGGGAGGCCAAAGATAGATAGGCCCACTGGAGGCCTCAGGGAAAGGCAGGAGAAGGCGAGCAGAGGGGGTCTAACACAGGGCTGCATCGGAGGGCTCGGGGAGAGTCGCGAGGAGGCCCGCGGAGTGAGCTTCGGGCTGGAGGCTCGAGGAGAGCCGAGAGGAAATTGGCGAGCTCTTGAATGGGGGAGAGTCGGAGGACAGTGATGAGGACCTGGGCTGCTGGTGGGACGGGTGGATCGATGGATCGCCGATCATTGAGCCAGAGCGCATTGTGGATCCTCACGTCTCTGACTCGGCCGCGGATGGGCTCCCATGTTATCTCACTTTCAGGCGAGAGGGGAGATCCGCGGCTCGACGAAGACGGAGACGTGGGGGTCCACGTCGCGTCTGTCACCCACCCAATCACCAGCAGCCCGGGAAGTCTAACGCTTCCTCCGACATTCCGCCACTCCGGCTTGTTCCCGACTCGCCTCAAGAGGCTCGCCCTCTTCAGGCCGGAGGCCATCAGAGGGCTCGAGGAGAGCTGCGAGGAGGCCCGTGGAAAGGGCTTCAGGCCTGAGGCTATCGGAGGGCTCAAGGAGAGCCGAGAGGAGGCCCACGGAAAGGGCTTCTGCCCGGAGGCTATCGGAGGGCTCGAGGAGAGCCGAGAGAAGGCCCACGAAAAGGGTTTAAGGCCTGAGGCTATCGGAGGGCTCGAGGAGAGCCGAGAGGAGGCCCGCGAAAAGGGCTTCAGGCCGGAGGCCATCGGAGGACTCGAGGAGAGCCACAAAGGAACCAGTACAAAGAGCCTCACGGAAAGGTGCTCAAAGGGGCTTAAGAGAGAAAGCCCGGACTCGGGGACTAAGAGCACCTGGCCGGCCAAGGGGCTTCCTGGAGGTGGCACGGCCTCTGCAACCAAAGAGGGGTTCCGAGAGGAGGGACCCCAGACCAACGGACAAGGACAGTGTTCCGGGGTTCTCACCCACGTCGTCCCAGCTGGAGGAAAACCAGCCTGGGTCTGGACTGGAGGGGTGACGATAGGGACACTTTCCTTGCCGCCGCCACCATCCCCCACACTCCCTCCTTCTCGGTTGGTTTTTGTGTTTGGGGGGTTTTTGTTGGGTATTTGGACGCCCCAGGGAGTTGCGTCCTGGGGAGGGGGATACTGTAAGGTCTGGCCAGTGGCCACAGGGGGTTGCTGGGGTTTAGATGGTTTAAGTTTATGCTTAGGACTCTTATTTTAATAGCCTGAGTGCACCAGCAGGGTAATGATAAGTGAGATAGTTTCCAGATGCTGGTGTACTCAGGACTAAGTGTTTGGTTGTCTTCATTGGTTTGTCATTACATTTGGTTTTGTATTTAAGTTCTGTTCAGTTGGACCTCAGTGTCGGTCCACCCTCACATGTACCAGCATCGTTGCGTTGAGTTTCTGTTCAGTTCAAACTCAAACAAAGTCAAGTGTAAATAGGCCCTCGAGCCTTGCTTTTGTTTTGCGTTTAAAAATAAAAGAGAACAAAGAGAATGGATTCCTGCTGTTGTGCCTTCTCTTCATGGGGTCAAGCCGCGAGACGTGACAACAGAAACCTTAACATTACATGATGGTTCCTCACATGTACACCCAGGTACAGGAACTAGTATAAAACTTCTCTATAGTTTTATTCTAGTTAGAATACACCGATAATTTAGTATTGAAGGGTGTTGGTATTTTATGGTTATTGCAATAAATTAAGATTTTTTGTTTAACTGGATTTAGTGCAATTCAGACTGAAATTGCTGAAAAAATTTGAGAAAATATTTTAAAAATGTGACCAAAATGTTTTGCAAATATTCTTTTTTAAAAAAAGGAAGAAAACAAACATGACATTACCGGTTCATTTAGCCTTTCACAATGTATTAAACTTCAGAAAAATCAATTTTTGTAAAAATGTTTTTGGTTTTCTGCCTTATCACCAAAACCTAATACAAATATCAGTGAATAATACTCATAATATCGAAGTCTATAAACTACTGAGGTGGGAATGAAAGGCTAACTTTACGTTAATGTGGTCCATGTGGTAATGTGGATATCCACGCCATATCATTAAAAAAAAAAGAATCTTATCCAGAGCCCCCTTTGTGTACTGTTTTTGTTAAAAGGGGAAGGAGAAAACATTTCTTTTCCTAGACAGAAAAGTTACAAGTGCACTATTAAACAAACTAAGAAAAGCGTTTCATTTTGAATCTCAGTCATGTGGTACTTTGATGGCTAGGCCCAAATTACAGAACAATGATGATACTGTGCAATATATGATGCAATCATATTTAATAATACTGTTAAATGCCTGTTAACCCATATTGCGGCATTCAGGAGCTCTGCAGTGTTGCGTGGGGCT
Organism: Brachypetersius gabonensis; assembly: GCA_037577145.1. Classification (NCBI taxonomy): domain Eukaryota; kingdom Metazoa; phylum Chordata; class Actinopteri; order Characiformes; family Alestidae; genus Brachypetersius; species Brachypetersius gabonensis. The sequence goes on from JBBJLR010000001.1 coordinate 24,290,202, forward strand.
TCTGGATTTGGCAGCACATCAGTGCATCTTGATTAAAGATCAGTCCCGTCTTCTTGCAGGCAGTCCTTAAGCATTCAAACCACAAACCTCAGTCTTTTCCTGTAACCTTTGAAATAATATCAGTTTTCTAAGGGCCACATTAGAGGCGTTCGTGTTCCAGCAGACCTTCCTATCTGGGAGAAAAGCGAGAGGACATCTGTGGCATGACATCATTCGGTAGTATTGTATCATCCAGCTGCCCCCTTTTCTCCAGCGAGAGCGCACAGCATTCCCACCACACCGACTGGGCTCATATATCATTAACTTGAAGGTCAGCTTCAAACAGTGGCCTTCTCTCTACACCCGGATACTGTTTCCCTTTCTGGACACACACATGCTCACACTGGGCTCTGAATGTGGGCACAGAGATCAGGCCTGTCAATGGCAAGAGCTTGTGCCAGAACAACAGGAATCAGATGTTTGTTTCAGCCCAAGATCCGATTTGGCCGGGTCTTGGTTCAGACCAGCCCGAGAGAGTGCACAGTTTAGAGCAGGACGGCAGCTGCAGTCTGTCTGCCTGTCCCATATAAGGCCCTTCTCTTTAATGGGGATGTGTCGTGCCTGAAGCTGTTATTGCGGAAAATAACTGTTTTGAGACTTGGAAGCAGCTTTTCTCACATTTCTTTCATATGTCATGGTTTTAACATGAAAGGCCGAGTATATTTATGAATATCAGCCTTTCCAGTAAGTAGGCTTCAAATTGAATGCAACAGGTTGACAGTATATAGCCATTTTAATGAGATCTTGCCTTGCAATAACACTGATTCATATCTACAAATGAAGTAACTGAAGACCTCAATGCTGACCCCTTTCACTTTCCAGCCAAAACCTTGTCTGGCACATACAGTGCTTATCAACTCACAATTTTGCCTCTGAATGTGGGCACAGAAATTAGGCCTGTCAATGGTAAGAGCCTGTACCAGAACAACAGGATTCAGATTTTTGTTTCAGCCTCCACAACCCGGTTTGGCCTGGTCTCGGCTCGGACCGACCTAAGAAAGCACGCAGGGCGGGAGGAGTTCACAGCAGAACAGCAGCTGCTGCTGCCTGCCTGTCCCATGGAAGGCCCCTCTCTCCAACAGGGCATAGCGGCCAACAGTGGAACCAGTGAGGGGGGGTTTGGACAACAAAGAGAGAGAGGAAATAAAAGAAGCATGGCCTGGTTCTGTTTGTAGGCATGGTGCCATCGCTGGGGAGATAATCAGCAGTAGGGCTAGAGGGAGGCCAAAACCCAAGTAAAGCTGAGGATCCATCATTAGCCTTTTAATGCAGCTGCGGGAAGAGGTTCGGACACTTCGCTGGCCTCCGGACTGAGACCCGAGTGAAGAGTCCTTCACATGTGGCCATGCGGCTGCTCTCTGATCCATGTGGGTGCATTTGAATTGGAAAAACGCAACTGCTTTGAAGTGGGTAAAAAGAACTGGTAAAAATGACTATCCGCTCTTAAAATCCTCTATAACCTATTATATGTCAGTGGTTTGCTCACATAACCAGTTGATGACAGGGGAAATTCAATTTATCAACATTTAAATGAATAGGATTTTAGTTTTATATATAAAACAGATTCCATTCTGAGGCCCTCACCGGCTAAAAGTGCAGGAAAACACCAAATCGTGTTGTGATTTCCTGCTGAAACATATCTGAATGCATCATGCCCAAAGCTGTACGAAAAGGACTGTTTTAAGACTTGGAAGCCGTTTTCTTTGATACGCCATATTATTTTAACATAAAACACAGTGTATACTTATGGCTTTCCAGTAAGTAAGCTTCTAACTGACTACAACAAGCTGATCAGAAATAGTGCTTTTATGAAATCTAGCCTTGCAATAACAATCATTAATACCTACAAATGAAATAACTGAAAACATCAAAGCTGCCCTGTGTCGCTTTCTAGCCAAAAGCTTGTCTGGCACATACAGCACCTATCAACTCACAATAATCTTGTCTCTCCAAACCAGCACCCACAAAAGACGTTTCGCTGCTATCTCTAGATCAGTTCTGAGAGAAGATGCCAAGCAAAACAGCGAGGATGTGGGAGATAGTGGAGTAAATGGGTGAAGCGAAAGCATGTTCTGACACAGAGGTGCTTTAAAGGCCCCCAGAAAATTCCTGGCCTCTACACCCCAAAATGACCCTTACACACCTTCACACACCTTCCAAAGAGCCCCAGGGTGAACCCTGGTGCAGATGGGAAGTCTATGCAAATTGCTTCAAGCTATTTTTCTCATGGTAAAGTGTTTTTTCATTAAAAATGTACCATAAAAACAGCACAAAAAATCTGTTTTGTTTGTAAGCAGTAATCCACAGTTTGTGAACTGTGAGGAGAACAAGTTCAGTTCCAGATTTCTCTTCAGATCCTCCAGTTGTTGGATGTGTGAAACTCCATCAGCAGCTCCTGATTTAATTTAATGAAGGACTGACTGAGTCAAACCAGGTTTCTGATAGAAACTACAAGTAATACTGGACTTAAACAAAAAACACAGTGGTATACTGAACATAAAAGCACTGTATAATATTATCTGTATTCTTTTTGGTTTTATTCAGTATATTTAGTAATATTAATGTGGAAAAAACATTCATCTAAACAATTTTGAAATATTATTTGCGCAAGGGCCTAAGACTTTGGCACATTACAGGACATCATTTCATTTTTGATCCCAACGTACAATAATGAGGCACCCAAAGTGGATGAAGGTAGAATTGCATTTTCAAAATGCTTCTTAACTATAGATCTCCAAAAACTACTCAAACTGCTTTACAGTGTTCCTCAGACGGGATGAGAAATGTTTATGAAGGCTGTAATGATGCAACATTTCTAATCAGAACATCTGAATAGGGGTTCGTTTGATGAAACGCAGACAGAGAAGGAGTTCATCCAAAGGTTAGTCTGGTTGGAACCTAAAATGGCTTTTTTTTCCGCCACCGGACGAGAAATTAAATAATCTCCCTCCCAATCTAATGCTATCAGGCAAAGAAATTTGGGACAAAAAGCACTGCAAGAGTTTTTAAATGCCCTAGAAAAGCACAAATAGCATGAATTATTTAAGGAAAACATCTGCATATGGACACCAGATTTCTCGAGCTTTTGATGTTTATTCAGGCCAAAAAACAAGATTATGTTTTTTGTTTAACCAAGACTGAGATGAATGAGGTTTAATCCAAAATCCTGTCCTGTCTTTCACATCAAACTTGGTTTTCTCTTTAATAGATCGCTAAATTGTTTTATTTGCGAAATCTACGAGATAGGCCCGTGAGATGACTCACTTTTTTGAGCTAAAAGACCAAAATCATTTATTTACAATGGAACTGAAAATGATAAGAGAAACTGCCAGCATTCCAGTGGAAAAAAAGGAAGCCAATAATTGACTACGGCCTCGGGGCTTCTATTCATAATTGACCAAAATTAGATGCGCTGGGGCTATTTAGCCAATAAGCACATTCCGTGTGCCCTCGATGAAAGACATTTTGAAAGATGCACATAAAAAAGACAAGTTTTTTTTTATGTGCATTAAAAAGCACACAGCTCTTCTCAGATTTGCATGCAGTGTTTACCTGAGTGGGTGTTTAGCTTATAAGCTATATGCTCCACACCTAAGCATCAGAAGCCCCTTCTTCGTGCTCTTCTTCAGAAATAAAAGAGGCGAACCCGAAAACAGCGGAATAAAGGGTCCAGGCGAGGGTCACGCGCACGGGCGTGACCGCTTAAAACGTGGCCAACACTCTACAAAGGAGAGCCATGTTTTATCCTCTCTCTCTTCAAGGAGGAAGCAATAAATAATTGAGCAGGACAGGCTTTTCAAAACATTGGCATCCCCTCTGTACGTGCCGACTCTGAAACTGCGCTCTTCCAGGGGCCACGTTTGACTGGGAACTCTTTCATAAACCTTTTAGAAGTTTCCCAAACCTTCAGACATGAATGGGGAATTCACTCAATTCTCTCACTTTCTTTCTTTCTTTCCAGCCAGTCCTGCTCAGACCCTCCCAGGTCCGTGTTTATACTCGGCTTAAGCGTTTCCCCAAACCAGTGAAGAACCATGTTTAGGTCGAGAGCATCACAAGTGGCACTGCAACATTTTTCAATGATCCAAGGCCCAACGTGACTTTTTTAATAATGGCTAATTATAATGGACACTTGTATTTCAATTACAAGTAGCCATTACATTGGGACTCTTACAATGAGAGGACCAATAGGATTTTTGTAAAAATGACTAATTGTAAATTATCAGGAGGCACTTAATTCTGATCTTTGTTGGAGTGATAAATCTCTTCTGTATCTTATTTCCAAAGCACAAAAAAACCCCTCAGTCAATCTAAAAAAAGGAGCACAATCATCTTTCACTGTTTGTCCTTAATTAGTTCATATGAAAATGAATGGCAGGTCTGTTGATGAGGCTGGTCTTGAAGATGTGATGATACCCTCGCGCAAAGAATTTTGAAGAGAGCAGTTCAAACCTTTGATAATTCCTGTCCGGCGTCACACTGCCTGCAGGCGATGCAGTTCCCAAACTGGTCCTTGTACTCCTGTTCCCTGCATTCCCTTCTCTCCTCTGCCATTATGGCAATCTGAGAGGGACATAAAACATGATCTCCCATAGATAAGAATTCCAACATTTCAACCCAGCTTATGATCCCCAAACTATGTGCTCAGTCTCAAAACTCCACTGTAACTCTGAGGGCCAGACAAGGGTTGGTATCAAATACAATACATGGAGGAAATTGCTTATGATACTGATGCACAGAAACACAAGAGACAGGAACAATATAAAAGGTAAAGAAACTACAGTCGAATTTCTGCAGAAAATACTCAGTATGAAACACACTGTGCTATAAACACAAATGCTGGGGTATAAATACTGTAGATACAGTGAGATGAACTACTAGTAACACAAACAAGCTGTTAGGTATATGTTATTGTATGTAATAGAGATCAGTAATATTGCCATAAGTAGTAAGTATTTCACATAGTGAGACATATTGGACCTTATGAAATAAGTTAGGGCCCATTAAGAAAACTGCACATGATTTTGCATTTGATTGTTGTACATAATAATAAGATAATATTGCACATAATGAAAATGATTTAAATAGAATATCATATTACATGATAATAGTGTTGCACAGAACACATACTATCTCACTTCCAAAACACATAAATATGTAATCTCCCCTCACAATGTAAATGGAAACTGGGTTGAAATGTACCTGTAATAGATTCAGGAAAAGTATCTTCAGGACTGGACGCCAGGTGGGCCCTCGTACTGAAGCCATCCGGATAGTGTTCACTGTGAAAGAGGTGACACAAACTCCAACTCAGAATATTTAAACCCATAAAACCCTACCTCACGGCTGCAGGAAGCTTGCAGAAGGCCTACCATTATATAGGAATAAACATTCTAAATAAAGAAACAATAAAGCATCACTCTTACCAACACAGAGAGATAAGTGAAAGTGATCATTCGGTCATACGTGAACACACCACAGCACACAGTGTGAACAGCACGAAATTCTTCCTCTG
>JBBJLR010000001.1:24312227-24327509 GCA_037577145.1 Brachypetersius gabonensis
TCCTTAGTAAAGGTGTGGTGTGGGTGAACTTAGGAACGTTGAACACTAACCTGGCAGCTGCATTCTGAATCAGCTGATATATTATCAGCTTTATCAGCTTTATATATTGTAGACTTTTGCAATGTCTGTATTTCCAGACCAAATGTTGCACAACCCCAGACACTTGGCACCTTTTTGTATGTTAACATTTTAAATTAGTTAATAACATTTTAATATATATAAATACCTATTATTTAGTTTAAACTCTAAATCTGCCCCCATATATATTACCAAAACACTATAATTTAATTACCCTTGCTTTAATACATCTGCGTCACAGGACTGCAGCAAATCAGCAGCAAGGAGAAATGAGTAGCGCTCTCGGATTGGGTACTTTTAAACGTCCAAAGCGTATGTTCTCTTGACAGCACTAAAACTTTTATGCAGTTATATTTTATAAGTCAATTTCGCTGAATTTACATTAATATTTTTTACAAAATTTGTAAGTTATTTTTATTAATATTTAGCACAAAAATATTTAGCAATATAGAAGATTTCTATATAGAAGATTTCTATATTGCCACGTCAAAATAAAAAAAATGCAAATCTGCAGTTTGTGGAATTATTTGTCCACTCAGGTTGCGAACTCTGAACCGCGACTCTGCGGGGGAACACTGTATTTAGAATTGAAAAACTGGTTTTAGGACACAAGCAAACAAAAATCTAATACATTCAGCAACACACCTGATCTGAGATGGAACGACAAGAAATAAAATTAAACGTATGAACTAAACGTTAAGGTCTAAAATGCAAATGTGCAAAATACATTTCTATCCACACACCAGAACTAACACATTTGACAGTACTAATGAAAACCCAATTTTTTTTTTCATTTTGTAAATGAAATGTCATTTAAAGTTAAAGGAAAGTTTAGAATTTTACTCTGTATCACCACACAACCAGTAAATAGGATGTCAGACATTCACTGTTGCACATTATTTTCATCGTATAAAGGAAACTTGTTTTATTTTACATATTTTCAAATCTACAGTTCATGAAATAAATGCATATGTGGTAAAACCCTGTGGCGTGCAAAAACTTTTGATTAGTACTGTTTTTACTTCCCACCTCTGATTATTAAAGAGTACATAATGCAATTTATTAAAATCATTTGGTTTTTTTTACCTCTTTTTTGATGTATTATTGTCATGTCAATATTTTTAGTCCTTATTTATGTAATTAATGTTTTTTCACCCTGATCCTGGTTTTGAATTTGAATCCCAGTTCAGCAGTATCTTTGGGGTTGCTCAGGTAAGTACTTTGTGTGTTGTGTCTTGCCTGTAGAGGTGAAGAAGGCATTTTCCATCAATAATCAGTATTTGCAATGCTGAATATCATAACAAACCCACTCGAAACATAGCACAGTTCTGCTTTTGATTGATTATAATGAAAAAACACTAACCAAATTTGCAATGTAGTATCTCACAATAATGAATAAATGTCCAACCAGCCAGTATTGATGACATCTGGCCAACAGAAATACATCTGCACTGAAAGCTGCTGCTTAACTCGCTGTACAACTCCAGCATTTCTGCTCTGAACAAACTGCCAGAAAGAACATAGAACATAACATACTGAAGCTGTCCGAACTTACCAGAGACCATTTTGTGTGTTTACAGCATGAAAAGCATGTCAACAAAGTTCATTGTTTGAATAGTATTGCCTCATTCTGTGGATGTTGCAGATATCCACAATCTCGATGTCTTCTGCATTGACTTTTTGTGCTGTGATTGTATTTTTATACATGGAGTGTATATATATATATATGATTTTATGATTTTCTGTTACTTATCTTCTCTTTAAAGTGAAGGAAGCATTGCATTTCAGCTACATTTGTAAGTTTTATTATGTTTGCCAGAATTATTTGTGTTTATTAACTGTGTCAAGTGTTGCTAGTTATTATAGGTATCATGGAGGTATTATCAGTAGCTGCATTTTGGCTGCAAAATCGGAAAAAGATTAACTAATTAAGACAATTCTGGTTTTATATTTGCCTTCCGCGATGTTTCCCAGTCCAGTCTGGTCCAGATCCCAGCTCTTAACTCCCCTCATGAACATAGAATAAATGGTAATCCTATGCTGGGAGTTCTGAACAGAATCATTCACTCTGGGGATCCCTAAAGACTGAATTAGGAAACATTGTCACATGCTTCCTTTACTTTTAAACATCCTTAATGTAATTAGTATGTCTAACATACAGCACTCTGCAAATGTCTGTTGTACAAGTCCTTTAGCTTAGTAGTGAGGGACTTTCTGCCAGCAAATACACAAGTTAACATTCGAATACATAGATACAAACAAGAAAGCATTAAATAATATTAATATTTTTGGTTTTACAAAGTATATGAAATTTTGTGAGTGTTTTAGAAGAACACAGGTTCCTTTACAAATTCCTTTAGCCTTTGCTTGGAATTGTAAAACTCAATCAGAAGCTCCTGATTTAATTTAAAGAAATATCGACTGAGCTGAATTTAAGGGATTTTAGGTCATTGATGAGAACTACAGTGTAATAGTGGGCTTGATCAATTAAGCAAACACATATACGTACATTAAAATCCCTATTTTCTGTAATAATATTATTTATATATATTCTCATGTTAGTGTTTAAACATATACTGTTCAGCTAAACAGATTTCAAATATAATTTTCTCAGGTGACTTAGACCCTTGCGCCTCATGTACTGTATATTTGGAACAGTAATTTATGGATGATGAAAAACTAGTACCGTATCAGAATGAACTCAAATTGTTTAAATGTGAAAATAAGCGGTTTCCTCTGGGATCAATAACGTTTTCTGAATCTGATTCCGATTCTGATTCTGATTGATAGTTGATTGATAAGTGAGGCAGTAGATGTTGGTTGTCTATGAAAATTGGGTAGAGGTGTGTGATTCATTTCCTCTGCTTTATAGAAAATTACACCAGCAATGCACAGAAAAAGTATCAAATGAAATTTATTTTCTCCAGTGTTTTAAATGGGTGGAGAATCACTAATTATACTTTTTCTTGATGTTTTTTTCCAGGAAGGCCCTGCACTCAGGTTCAAGTTCTAACCCCAGAGAGATCGGCACGTCTTATAAAAGAAATCCTCACAACAACCTGGCCCTCCAGAGACTTTGCTGTACAGTGGAAGACTGGCGATCAAGAGAAGAAGCATCCCTCAGCATCTTGGATTCGAAGAGTTTGGAAACATCTCTACATTCATTTTGCTGATGACCTTAGTACCTTTGAAGATATGCCTTTGATTCCCAACGTGCCACTGAGTGATAGTATAGAATCGTTGGATCTCTTGCGTCTCAAGACTCCATCTCCCATTGTTATTTTGAATGAGGAAGATGGCACTTTCTCTGAGGTCCTAACCGAGGTCATCAAAAAGGTTGGAGGAGTAGTCTTAAAACAAATGGATCCATGTTTGCAACACCCACTGCTGAAAAATTACATTCATCAGCTGTCTCCGAGTGTGCTAGTGCAAATTATGGACCGGACCTCATCCCAGAGACTAGTTAGTCAGGTATCAACCCTCTCCGTCAAACAAAAACTTGTCCTCAGAAGCTTCTTGGCTGGTCTTACAGATGTCAGCGAGAAGGAGAAACGCATCATTCAAGAGCTCCCCATATTCGTGAAAGTGGGGCAATTTTCAGAGAAAGGCACCCCTTCCTTTTCCTCTCTGAAAGGAGCCAGAGTGTTGCACCATACTGCCAAGCATCCTGCAGATGTTAAGTTATCCATCAATGTCGTTGAAAGCAGTGATGAGGCAACTATTCGTCTCATTGGGCTGTTAAATGTGGATCAGATCAAAAGCACTGAATGTCTGAAGGTGATTGTTCAGGATATTGAGAAGGGGTTCTACACAAAAGAAGAAGTGAAACGGATCATGCTTTGGGCCCTTACTCATTTGTCTTTTCTCAAGAATGAAAACAAAGAGGTAATCACTTGGCTTTCCTCTCTGAAGTTCATATATTCATCCTCAGCAAAACCACTTGCTGCGACAGAGTTCTTTGATCCTGAGCTGGAAATACTGCAGGGTCTCTTCTACATGGAAGAAAAGACAAGATTTCCGACAAGCACGTACACGTCATCTCCTGATGTTCTTCATTCTCTAAGGCAATTAGGGCTCAAGAACGAGGTACAGCTCACTGAAAAAGATGTACTTCAGGTGGCCCAGAAAATTGAAGAGTTACAGGAAAGCCCTGCGCCAGAATGGGAGTGTCTTCTGAAGAAGGCAAAAACTCTTCTTACTATCCTAAACAAACAAACAAAATTGGTTAAGTCTCCAGAGGCTCAGACATCCTTGCAGAACTTGAAATGGGTACCTGTCTGCAAGGAGCGACCTTTAAATTACCCCAAATCTCTTGCCTGGAAGGGAGACTCGTGTCACATTTCTTCCCTCTCCGAAATGTGTGATATATCTCATGCGGTACTTGTTGGTTCTTCTGTAGCACTGGTGGAAAGAACATCTGCTGGCATGAAGAAAGCTCTAAAATTATCTATGGATCCTCAAGTGGACCAAGTCCTCCAGCATTTAAAAGCAGTGAATGACTGGCATAGATCCCAAGCATTTACTACAGAAGATTGGTATCAGTTCCAGCAGATACTTTTTGAAATCTACGACTTCATGCAGGTTCACTTAGAGAATGCAAGAGAAGCAGTGAAGTCTTTGCCTTCTGACTGGGTTTGGACAGGCAAAACGTTTGCATCTCCAGGCCAAACTGTCCTGAAACCTGTACCTGATCTTGATCTACAGCCCTACTTGTACTCATTACCAAAGACCATTGCAAAGTTCCACAAACTTTTCAAATTCTGCGGTTCTATTGATGAAGTTCTTCCCAGTCATATGTTTGCTGTTGTTAAAACCATTCGAGAAAGGAGTGAACAGGAAATGTCAAAAGAAGAAAGCAAACATAATCTCCTACTGTTGATAAACATCTTACGATGGCTATACAACAATCAAATAGCAGTGGACATTGACATGCATGTGCCAATTTTTTGCTACAAAGATCCAAGCAAATTGGCCATGAAGCCTATCCATGAATGCACTTACTGCGATATCAAAGTTGATGATTTGATTGATTTGCTTGATGACACGTCAGAACCCATCATTCTTGTACATGATGACATTCCCATGAAAACTGCAGAGTGGTTAAAAGTACCCTGTTTGAGCACAAGGCTCATAAACCCAGAGAACCTTGGCTTTGAACAGTCTGGGCAGAGAGAACCGTTAACTGTGAGGATCAAGAACATTCTTGAGGAATATCCATCTGTGGCAGACATCTTCAAAGAGCTTTTGCAGAATGCAGATGATGCAAATGCCACTGAATGCAGTTTTCTGATTGACATGAGAAAGAACCTTGATTTACGAGAAAACCTACTGGACCCTGGAATGATTGTCTCCCATGGTCCTTCCTTGTGGTCATTCAACAATTCAGTTTTCTCTGACACAGACTTCCTCAATATCACCCGATTGGGTGGATCCATGAAAAGATGTGAAGCAGACAAAGTGGGCAAATTTGGCTTGGGGTTCAACTCGGTTTATCATGTGACTGACATACCCATTATCATGAGCAGAGAATTCATGATCATGTTTGATCCGAACATCAACCATATCAGCAAACACATCAGAGACAAATCAAACCCAGGCATCAAAATCAACTGGAGTAAACAGCAGAAACGGCTGAGGAAGTTTCCTAACCAGTTCAGACCCTTCATTAACATCTTCAACTGTCAGCTCCCTTTGTCCCAAGAGTCCCCTTACAAATACGATGGAACGCTCTTTAGGCTCCCATTCAGAACAGAGCAAGAAGCAGCAGTAAGTGAAATCAGCAGTATCTACTACAGCACCACCGATATCTATTCTCTCGTTGATGAATTCAGCATCTGTGGCCACCGGCTGATCCTTTTCACCCAGCATGTTGGTACTATGGTCCTGAAGTATTTGAAGTCTGAGGAGTCCAATCCTGCTGCCGCACAGGATGTAGTCACAATTAACAAGAGCGTATGGTCTTCCAAAGCAGCTTATGGTCCTCTCAGTATTCTGAAATCTGCAGCCAAAGTCATGAAAAAAGTTGCATCCACCAACAGAGTACCAGCTGATATTCCTAAGTCTGGCTGTATCATCAGAATTGTTGTTGAGGAGTTCCACAATGTATTCAGACGAATTCTTGATCTACAGTCACCCCTTTTCAGAGGTTCAGAGGAAGATCCATCTTCATACTTTGAGATGGCAGCTAAAGGCTGTCAAACCAGGCGACATACTGATGACATGCCTCAGAAGGGTGTGGAAAACACAAACTGGCTCATTTGTTCATGCATGGATGTAACTGAAGCTCTGAAGTTCTCCCTGAGTGAAAGTGGAAAGCGACTGGGACTGGTACCATGTGGGGGTGTAGCAGTTCTGCTCTCTGAGGAGGAAAATCGAACATGGACAGTGAAAACGAGTTCAGGCCCCATCGGTGAGGTGTTCTGCTACTTACCTCTCAGAATAAAAACTGGGCTCCCTGTCCATATAAACGGATGCTTTGCAGTCACCTCAAATCGTAAGGAAATTTGGAAAACAGACACAAAAGGAGAATGGAACTCAATTTTTATGAGACATGTCATTGTCCAGGCATACTTGGCTGCACTTAGTATGCTACAAACCATGTCAGAAAACGGGGAACTCCTTGACTATCAGTATTACGCAGCCTGGCCAGACCCTAGTGTTGTACATGATGACTTTAATTTGATTTGCCAAGGAGTATATCAAGAAATTGCTAAAGGTGGAGATGACGACAATGCAAAAGTCTTCTCAGATGGCAAAACCTGGGTGTCAATCAAGTACGTCAGGTTCTTGGATGACTCCTTGCTCTGCAGACCAGATGTTGGACCTGCTGCCTTCAAAATATTTCTGAAATACCTCAAGAAGTGTGGCTCCCAAGACCTCTGTGCTGTTGAGCTGCCAGACTGGGTGAAAGAAGGATTTGATGATGCTGGCTGTAAAGGGAAACTGATGGAGAACACACTCACAGAGAGACAGTTCTTCTCAGATGTGTTCTTCCCACATATACAAGACATTGACCAAGACCTTCGTGACCCCCTAATGTACTATGTCCTCAATGAAAAACTGGAGGACTTTGCAGCTATACTGAGAAAGACTCCCTGCATCCCATGCTCAGGGCCGTCAAATAAACTTGTTCTGCCATCTCGACTCATACATCCAGAAGGAAGAGTTGCCAAACTGTACAACAGCGACGATGGACGGTTTCCTGAAGGAAGTTTGAAAGACTACCTGAATCCAGTGTGCTTAGTGAAGTTGGTACAGTTGGGTATGGTAAAAGATGACCTCTCTTGGGAGGACTTGACTGAGAGGGCTGAGTCTGTTATGACACTTAATGAAACAGACCATGTAGCTGCATGTCACAGGAGCAGCATACTGCTTAGTCTCATTGATGAAAAACTAAAAATGAGGGACACAAGAGGAAATGAATATGTTGAAAAATTACAAGACATCAAGTTTCTTCCATTTTTGACCAAGCCTGCTGGCTTTTCACTCCCTTGGCACGGAAATAATTTTCCCCAGTCAACAATGTTCTCTGCAACAGAACTTTACACTACAGATCATCAGGACACTGTGTGCTTGATGAAGCCGATCCTGAATGAAAACTCTCCATCTTTTAAAGGGTGCGGCCCCATTTCTCTAGCTGTGAAAGACTTTCTCGGCCTGATAAAAAAGCCAGCTGTCGGGTTAGTCATTAGCCAACTCAGAGAACTCTCAAAATCTTTCGATGGTGTCACGCTGTATCAAGAAAACATAACTAATGCTTGTTACAAATACTTACATGAGGAGATGATGCAGTCCAAAGCTGTACAGGAAGAAATTATGGATGATCTGAAAACGTTCTGCTCAGTTCTAGTTGAAAACACTTACGTTAATCCATCAAAAGTGGCATTTCATTTGAACTTTGATGCAGCTCCGTATCTTTACCAACTTCCCAACAAGTACAGAAACAGTTGCCGTGAGCTCTTTGAAAATGTGGGAGTTCTGCCGAGCTTCACTGTCGAAAACTTCTCAGCTGTTCTAGAACTGATCAAGAATGAATGTGGGAGAAGACCCCTCTCTGAGGAAAACTTCCAGCTATGTCGCAGAATCATCAGCGAAGGAATATGGAGTTTGATTAGAGACAAATCTCAGGAGTTCTGTCAGAGCAACTATGGACAGATACTCTTGCCTGACAGCAATCTCACTTTGCAGCAATCTAAAGCGTTGTGCTACAATGACTGCCCTTGGATTAAGGTGAGAGATACAACTGTGAAGTATTGTCATGCAGATATTCCGAGAGAGGTAGCAGTGAAATTAGGCGCAATTCCAAAACGCCACAAAGCCCTGGAAAGATATGCTTCCAATATTTGTTTCACCACTCTTGGAAGTGAGTTTGGCCAAAAGGAGAAACTCACCAGCAGGATCAAGAGCATACTCAATGCTTACCCATCAGAGAAGGAGATGCTGAAAGAGCTTCTTCAGAATGCAGATGATGCCAAAGCAACAGAGATATACTTTGTCTTTGATCCCAGAACCCATCCAACTGACAGAATATTTGATGACAAATGGGTGCCCATGCAAGGTCCATCACTCTGTGTGTACAACAATCAGCCATTTACAGAGGATGATGTCAGAGGGATCCAAAATCTTGGTCGAGGGACAAAGGAGGCGAACCCTGGAAAAACTGGGCAGTATGGAATTGGTTTCAATTCAGTGTATCACATTACTGACTGTCCATCTTTTATCTCAAATAATGATATTCTTTGTATCTTTGATCCACATGCACGTTACGCGCCTGGGGCAACGTCTGTTAGTCCAGGACGAATGTTCAGAGATTTAGATTCAGATTTTCGGTCCCAGTTTTCGGACGTCCTTAACTTGTATTTGGGAAACTACTTCAAGTTAGAGCGCTGCACAATGTTCCGGTTTCCTATACGCTCTGTAGAAATGGCAAAAGATTCAGAGATTAGCTCAGTACCTGCTTCAGACAGAATGGTACAAAATCTCCTGGATAAGTTACGTACAGATGGCGCGGAGCTACTTATGTTCTTGAACCACATGGAAAAAATTTCAATATGTGAAATTGAAAACGGGACAGGAGAGCTGAAAACATTGTATTCTGTGACGGCAAAAATCACAGATGGTGATCGTCTCAAACGCAAGCAGTTTCATGCTTCTGTAGTGGACAGTGTGACCAAGAAAAAGCAGCTGAGCCTAATCCCAGTACAACAAATTACATACACTATGGATATTGAGGACTCTGATGGGAACTCAACAACCTGGGTGGTGTGCAACAGATCTGGATTCTCTGACATTGAAAAAGTGTCCAAGAGTGTAATTTCAGCTCACAAAAACGAAGACATAACCCTTTTCCCCCGAGGTGGGGTGGCAGCATGCACTAGCCACAACTACAAAAAAGCCCATCGAGCATTCTGCTTTCTCCCTCTTTCTCTGGAGACTGGCCTGCCTTTTCATGTGAATGGGCATTTTGCCTTAGATTCAGCCAGACGAAACCTATGGAGGGATGACAATGGAGTTGGAGTGAGGAGTGACTGGAACAATAGTCTAATGACAGCACTAATAGCTCCTGCTTATGTGGAGCTGCTGATTCAGCTGAAACGTAGGCTTTTTCCTGGGCCCGATCCCACCATGACAGTTCTTCATGGGACACCAATCCATGTCGTCAAAGACCTTTTGAGAAAGTTTTTGTTTTTTTTCCCTGTGAACAGGCTTGACATTCAGCCAGACTGGTACTGTTTGGTAAAGGCAATATATCAGTCCATTAATGTAGACCTAAAAAGACTTCTCCCTGTTGTCAGAGCTCCACACATGGACAACACCGACATGCACGCAGCCGTATACATTTCCTGGGTAAATACATCCGCTTCGCCTAAATGCCGAGCATTCTTCGACAACTTGTTGCAGGATGAGTTGCAGCATCTGAAAAATTCAGAATACAACATTACCACACGGAAGTCTGTGGCAGAAAATGTCTACAGGCTGAAGGCCATGCTCCTGGATGTCGGCTTTAACTTAGTCCACAGTTGCGATGAAACAGCTAGTCTGTATTTCTGCCTGGAAGATGCAGGTATTCCAGTCAGCTATGTGACACCAGAAGATGTCAGAACCTTCCTTCTGACATTCTCGTCTCCAGACACATCGTGTCAAGTTGGTAAGCTGCCTTGCCGACTGCAGCAGTCTAACTTCAAACTCTTCCACAGTCTGAAGCTTCTGGTGGACTATTGCTTCAAAGATATAGAGGAGGATGATATCAGAATAGATGGACTTCCACTGCTTTTGACAATGGACAACATTTTGCAAGTGTTTGACCCTAAACGACCAAAATTCCTGACCAATCATCATGAACTGATCTCCTCAAGAAAAGAGCTGTTCATGCACACCTTGTACATGAGATATAGCAACATTCTTTTCAAAGCAGGTGTAGCAAAGGTGTTTGATATCAGCAGCTTTGGAGATTTGTTGGGATCTGTCCTACCTCGAGAGTACAGAACAAGAATCTCTGTGAAGTGGAGAGAAAACTATGCAAGTGAATCCTGGCTGAAAAGCGTGTGGCACTTCATCAGTGAGAGTATTGCTGTCAAAGAAGACCAGGCAGAGATTAAACCAAAGTTTGAGACGGTTCTAGACATCCTTAAAGACTGGGCTCTGCTACCAGGAATCAAGTTCATGGTGTCTAGCAACAAGTTAGTTGTGCCAGAATATGATGTTTTATTACCCCTGAATCTGATGTACGCTGCCATTTTCCCCAATGGACAGAATGACAAAGTCTTCCACACCCTGATGAAAGCAGGATGCTTTCAGGTCGCTGTAAACAAAATTTGTGCCAAAGAGAATCCTATCTTGCCTCTGCTGGCCCAGAGCACAGCAAATATAGACAGTCCTTCAAGCATTCTGAGGGCCCTTGAGTACATGATCCAGACATCTGCTTTCAAAGCAGGACACTTGGCAGACAAAGACTTCGAATCACTCTTGTTATATTTTAACTCCAATTTGGTGAGTTTGTGCCAAGATGATGTACAAAGGCTAAAATTGCTCCCATGTTACAGGACTGTCAATGGCCGGCATATAAGCATTGCGAACTTTGGGGCTTGCTATATTCTGACGAAAAGCATTCCCTCCGTTGACATGGAAAAATGGGCAAATACTACATCTTCAACTTTTCTCGTTGACAATCCACAGCTGAAGGAGCTCTACACCTTCCTTGGGTGCACTCCAATCGATGACCTGGAAGTCTACCTGAAACATCTCCTCCCAAAGTTTGACATTTTGGCACATGATGCCAAAATCCAACATCTCATTAATCTGAAGGAGAGGTTATTGGCAATGGAGGAGTCTTGTGACATAAAGGATCAGCTCTATGAAAAACTGGAAAGTCTGTCATTTATTTATGACTCATCAAGCAGACTAAAACCTGCCAAGGCCTTCTTTGACCAAACTGAAAAAGTATTTGAAGTGATGCTTCCACCAAAATCTTTCATCCCTCCTGATTTCTTCCGGAAAATTGAGCAAATGTCAAAGCCGAAAAATGGAACCTTGTTCTTACCTTCTTGGATTACATTCCTACGCAAGATAGGTTTAAAATATATTGTGTCTCAGCAGCAAGTTCTGCAGTTTGCAAAAGAGATCAGCATCAAATCTCAAACAGAGAGCTGGTCCAATGAAAAAGTCCAGACAATTGTTGATGTTCTTCTGAATCACATTTTCAATGAGAGGACAGATCTGTTTGAGGGGGGATTCCTTAAAGAACTCTCCATGATACCATTCCTGTGTCCGGAGCGTGCACCACCAGAACTGGTCAAACTTCATCCTCAGCATCAAGAACTAAATGGCTCACTCCCTCTGATCCGTTTCAGCGGGTCTCAAGTCAATCCAAAATTCAAACAAACAGATATTATGCAATTACTCTGGACATCTTGTTCAATTCTACCAGAAAAAGCCACACCAGGGAGCATACAAGACCAACAGGGTACCACACTTACAGGACAAGAGCAGCTTGACCAAATTTTGACAATGCTAAACGTCAATTTAGATCCTCCTTTGGAAAAGGTCATTAGCAACTGCAAAAACGTTTGTAGCGTTACAAATGTGGAAGATGACACAGTCAAAACAAGAAACAAAGTCTTGAGGAGCACTTATGAATACCTTAATGCAGATAAACGGGAGTTTCGTTATCAGTTACGGGGTGTGGCATTTGTCATGGTTGAGGAGGGTTGGAAACTTCTAAAACCAGAGGAAGTTGTAATAAATCTGGACAACGAATCAGATTACAAGCCGTATCTGTACAAGCTTCCTCTTGAACTCGGCACCTTTCACCAGCTGTTCAAGGTACTGGGAACTGAGGACATTGTTTCAACCAAACAATATGTCGAAGTGTTGTGTCGCATTTATAGAAGTTCAGAAGGCAAACAGCTTGACCCAAACGAAATGAGGACAGTAAAAAGAGCAGTATCTGGGCTCTTCAAAAGTCTGCAGAATGACCCAGTACAAATCCGCAAAGACCTGG
Organism: Brachypetersius gabonensis; assembly: GCA_037577145.1. Taxonomy (NCBI): domain Eukaryota; kingdom Metazoa; phylum Chordata; class Actinopteri; order Characiformes; family Alestidae; genus Brachypetersius; species Brachypetersius gabonensis. Next base: position 24,324,805 of record JBBJLR010000001.1, read on the forward strand.
AAGTGCTCAGAGATTTCACCTTTTACCTGCCAAGTCATGATGGTCGTCTTGCCAAGTCAAACAGTTTGGTCTTCGATGATGCACCACATTACAAGAGCAGAATCCAGGGAAATGTTGGAGTCCAAATGCTTGTTGATATGAGCCAGTGTTATCTTGGCAAAGACCATGCCTTTCACACTAAGCTCATTATGTTACTTCCACAGAAATTGAGGCCCAGACTTTTGAGTAGTATTTTGGAGGAACAACTTGATGAAGAGTCTCAGAGAATGTGCCAGTTTGGGGCCCTTTGCTCCCTTCAGGGCCGGCTTCAGCTGTTACTTTCCTCTGAGCAGTTCATTGCGGGACTAATACGCATCATGAAGCATGAGAATGACAATGCATATATGGTCAATGAGGAGAAAGCAATACGGCTGTGCAAGGCTTTATGTGAGGGTTTGAAGGTGTCCTGTTTTGAGAAGTTACAGACCACGTTGCGAGTGAAAGGCTGCAATCCTATTCCACATAGCCGAAGTGAAACTCTGGCCTTTCTGAAAAGATATGGGACATCATTGATCCACCTTTACATTCAGCATTCCGACAGTAAGGATATCAACTTTCTTCTTGCTCTAGCAATGACTCTCAAGTCTGCAACAGACAATCTGATTTCTGACACCTCTTATCTAATTGCCATGCTGGGCTGCAATGACATATACAGAATCACAGAAAAGCTGGACAATCTTGGAGTCAAGTATGACTCAACTGAGCCCTCAAAGCTTGAACTTCCCCTTCCTGGGACACCCATACCTGCAGAGATACATCATATTCTTCTGATGGACCCTATGAATGTGTTTTATCCCGGGGAATATGTTGGCTACCTGGTGGACTCAGAGGGAGGAGATTTCCTAGGGTCTTATCAGCCAACCTATACCTATGCCATCATTGTACAAGAAGTTGAGAGAGAAGAGGATAACAATCCAAGCTTTCTTGGTAAATACTTCCAAATTGACATTGGATACAGTGAATATAAAATTGTCAGTTCACTTGATCTGTATAAATTCTCTAGACAAGATGAGAGCACCCATATTCGAGACGGTGTCCCAACACCTACGAGCCCTTTAGAGAATCCCTGCCCCGGTCCCAGAATGGTACCACCAGTTTTTCCTGGCAAGGAAAATCACATCACTCCTCCAACCAAGTTATCCCCAAAAAAGATCAAGCTCAATTCGTTACCTGAAATTTTAAAAGAAGTGACTTTGGTCGTAGAGCAGGCTTGGAAACTCCCTGAAACTGAAAGAAAGAAGATAATACGACGTCTGTATCTCAAATGGCACCCGGATAAAAACGCAGAAAACCTTGATATTGCCACAGAGGTCTTTAAGCACTTACAGAATGAGATCAGCAGGATGGAGAAGCAAGCACAGGCAGAGCAGACCACAGACAGGGCATCAAGGAGAACTTTTTCTACATCATCCTCTCGCTTCCAGTCAGAGAAGTTCTCCTTTCAAAGATTTTACACATCATGGAACCAAGAAGCAACAAGCCATAAATCCGAGAGGCAACAATTCAGAGAGCAGTTTACCAGCTATGCAGGAACACAATCCAGTCGTTTCTTCGTTCCGCCCTCATTTAAGTCTGTTGGCAATCCTGTGGAAGCTCGAAGGTGGCTAAGGCAGGCAAGAGCCAACTTCTCAGCTGCGAGAAATGACCTTCACAAAAATGCCAATGAGTGGGTGTGCTTCAAGTGTTACCTGGCCACCAAATTAGCACTGATTGCCGCAGACTACGCAGTCAGAGGAAAATCTGACAAAGATGTGAAACCGACAGCACTGGCTCAGAAGGTGGAAGAATACAGCGCTCAGCTCTCTGGTCTGTCTAAAGACGTTCACATCTTGGAAGGTTACGGTGTTGACAGCCTGAGAACCCGCTATCCTGACCTTTTGCCTTTTCCACAGATTCCTAACGATAGATACACCTCTGAAGTGGCAATGAGAGTGATGGAATGTACAGCTCGGATTATCATCAAATTAGAGACATTTGTGCAGCATAAAATCTGAAAATTAAATAAAAAAACAAGTGATGGATCAAGATCTTTGCAAGGTCTTTGCATAATGAAAACAGCAGTGGCCATGTGCAATATGAACAAATGGATCTAATACAGGAGCTGTTTGATGCAAAAGTGTGCAGGCAGCTTATGCACGGTATCATTAATGGTGCTGAAGCCCATGCTAATGCATACACGTTTGCTCATACATGTCCAAACAAATGCTGCCTGAGCCTGAAAACATTTCTGTGTAACCTTTTACTTTAGCAAAAAAAAAAAGGTATTTGACATGCGAGTGTACATAGTGCTAAAAAAAGGTATAGCAATATTTTTCTTTTTAAACCAAAGTTTGTTTGTTTCTCCCTGTACAAAATGTATGAAAATAATGTGCTGCTTTTTTACTTCATCTTTTATAGGAAAGTATTTTTTTCTTCACACTGTATTGTAATTAATTAGCATGCATTTGCACTGTACTGTGGAGTAGGAAGCGTGTGTGTGTGACTGCTGAAAGTTGGTAGAGTGAAAACTTTTACACGTATATTGTGGGGTAGAGAATGCTACACTAAAAAGTGGTGCCTAGGACCTCATTTGGACATGTTTTGTGGCGTCAGCATGTCAAATGTAATGAATTACAATGTATTATGCATATGTGTAAATGTATGTATGTGTGTATATATATATGTAT
>JBBJLR010000001.1:24327609-24338387 GCA_037577145.1 Brachypetersius gabonensis
ACACCAAATGTGACTTTAATACTGGCTCCGCCCACATGCTTTGCTGCTGCTATAATGGCTCCGCCCCCATGCTCTGGAAACTTGTTTTTCAAGAACAAGCTAGATAAAACGTGAACACCCTGCAGTGGCGATCGTTTGTATAGAAATATTTGAACTTCAGCTGTGTGGCTGTGTTAAAGAAAACACTGCGGTTAAAAATTCCCTTATTTGTTTACAGTCTTTTTTTACAGTGTTATTCCACTTTTGCCGTTAATAAAGATAAATCTGCACAAAGCAAACATATATTTCTACTCCTAAACAGTATATTTAGTACAGACTTAAAGGTGCGATTAATCGCGAGTTAACTACGGCAAACATGAGATTAATCGCTATTAAATATTTTAATCTACTGACAACCCTAATTTATTTATTTGTACAAAAAATAAAGTTCACAGTTTTCACTATTTACTCAGCAGAGCCTCTACTGGCCTCTTCCATGAATCATTTGCTTTTGACCACAGGGAAACTGAAAGCTGGATAATTTATATACTTGTTTAATATACTTGTTTAACAGTTGACTCACGATTCAGGGCACCAGACTCGATACACTAATAATATTTTCAACAAAGTAAGACTAAAAACTATTCAGTATTCTCAGGGGATTTTGAATGAAATTTGAAAGAAGTAAAATAACTGTGTTCAGTCCTGTACGGGGGAGGGGGGGGGGGGGGGGTTGTGATTCGATGAATGTGCTCTAGTTTCACACTATAAGCAATGAGGTTACCTCAAATGTGTGTGTTCGGGGCCGGGGTGAGACACATAACCAGTGATGATGATTGGTGTGTCTGTAAAAGTGGTGTAACTGAGAACACGATGATTGGCTTAGAGCGAGTAAATTTCCATTGTTTGCCAATCAGAGGCAGAGTAGTGCGGGTGTTCACACACGAGCACACGCACGGTCATGAGCACACACACCAACATCCAGGAGTCACAATAATGGCAATTCCAACAAGTTCAAAGGTAGCTTTTGCAAACTGGAAGTATAGGCACTACTTTTCCCTCGCTGAGGTAAAAGGCAAAAATGTTGAATTTGATAGTTGTCTCTCATGTTGTCCCACAACAACATTAAAATAATGCAGATTAGTGTACAATGTTTTATATTTATTTTATAGTTGTATAGATTTTTTTAAGTAACGCAATAGTTACTTTGCCTGGTAATTACTTACTTTTATAATAAACTCAGTTACTATTTGTGAGAAGTAACTAGTAACTATAACTAATTACTTTTTTAAAAGTACGTGTCCAACACTGCTCACTATTGAAACCATATGAGGGAAGTAGGCATGCTTTCAACAGATGTAGAAATGATGAACGTTTTCATTTAAGCTTTTAGGAAGTGCCTCTTTAAGCTGAGGATCATGAGGATCGAGCACATGGACATTGGAGCAAAAGTAACTGCAGTTAATACACACCTATCAGCCACAATATTAAAACTGACTAATAACTGATTAATTAATTACAGCAGCACTTGTCAAAGGGGTCGATTATATTATGCTGTGAACAGTTGGACAGAAGCAGGAAATGTCTGGAAAAGCTGGATCAGAGCATCTCCAAAACTGCAGGGCTTGTGGAGGGTTCCTGGTGTGCAGTGGTCAGAACCTACCAAAAGTGCTTCAAGGAAAAACAACAGGTGAACCGGAGAAAGGGTCCTGGGAACCAAAGAGTCGTTGATGGTGGTGGGGAATGAAGACAAGCCAGTCTGGTTAAGATCGCACAGATCTGCTTTAGCACTGAAACAGTTCATGATGCTCTAATAGAAAGCTGTAAAGCTTGCTCTGTATAAGGCTGCATAGGTACAGAAAAGTCAGAGTGCCCATCAGAACTGGAACATAAGTCAATGAAAGAAGGTGGTCTGGTCTGATTCATCACCTTTGCTTTTACATCATGTGTAGGCTTTAAAGGTCGGCTACCTGGGGAAGAGATGGCATCAGGATGCACTATGGGTAGAAGGCAAGCTGATGGATGATGTTCAAATTTGTTCAAGACTGGTTAGAAGAACATGACAAAAAGTTCAAGGTGTTGACTCCAAATTTACCATATCTCAACCCGATCGAGCATCTGTGGGATGTGCTGGACTAGTCTATTTCATGAAGATCCCATCTGAAAGCTTACATGAGTTAAAGGATCTGCTTCTGGTGCAGAACCACAGGACCTTCAGGGGTCTTGTGGAGTCAATGTCTCTATAGATCACAGCTGTCCTAGCAGCAAGAGGGAGACCTACACAATTACAGACATGTGGCTGGGTTATTATGGCTGATCTGTGAGACAAAACTTCATATAATTAACACATTTATTAAAGCTGACCACATTTAAACACAGTAAAGAGGTTGGTATAGTTTTAAATAAAACACATTTAGTACTTTAAACTCGATCATGACGACAATTAATACTTCTATAACTATATGACAACAATAACACATTTACTAGTACATTATACTAAAAAGGGAATAATTTCATGAAAATAAAACAGACCACGTTGAAGATGCAGTAAAAGAGACTAACTCATGCGCACCGAGGACACTTTTTTCATGGGAAATCTAGTTTTCTGCTATAGAACTATATTTGTTGGACGTTTCAACGCTTATTTATTTTATTCATATGTTGGATAAAATAAATAAACAAGAAATATCGAAAACGGTTAAAACAGTTGTCTTGAAACGTTATATAAACGTGATCTGCACACCATTGCTGTTTTCTGCAGTAGTGACGGGAGTTCTGGATCTTTTTAGTGATCCGGATCCTTTGGTTCAGCTCTCCAAGAAGAGTCGACTCCTAAATTGACCTTATTTTTTCCCCCCAAATTCTGCTTTTTGTAATTTTCTGTTTTGTTTTATAATGATTGTGCTTCGTACATAATAAATATATAAAATATATTGTATACAAAAAAATTATATATATATATGTATATATATATGGAAGTACAAAATGTATAGAATGTATAAAATAAATAATAAATGTTTTATTCATACTGAACAGTGCATGTGGTTCTTGTATATGAATGTACATTTCTAATGTAAAGTTACCATGCCACAGCCCAGCTGTGAGACCCATATAATATATAATGATAAAATAAATAATCAACTCTTCTTGCTGAATGTGCCCTTTCTTTTGTAGCAGCAGCTTCTTAAAAGATTTAATCAGAAACTGTAACTTTCAACATAACTTTCTGCCTTGTCTTGAGCGACACTATATGGAAAAAAGTATTGAGACACCTGGCCATTACTCGGTGTTGTTCGTGTTGAGGTCAGGGCTCCTTGTGGGCCAGTCAAGTCATTCCACACTGAACTCATCCAACCACGTCTTTATGGAGCTTGCTTTGTGCACTGGGGCACAGTCATGCTGGAATGGACAAGGGCCTTCCCCAAACTGTGTCCACAAAGTTGGATGCTTGTCTTGCCCTTCACTGAAAGTAAGAGCTGTGGCCCAAAACCCTGAATTAAGCGTCCCAATACTTTTGTCCACTTAAAAGATACGACTCCCACCGTTAAAAGGGTCCCCGTTTAAAAGAGTCGACTCTAAGAGCCTTAGTGTCACGTGACCTCCCATTCCGGGTCAGCTGGTCTCTGGAGAAGAATCATGGCGATCTTCAGCGTTTATGTTGTCAACAAGGCAGGTGGACTAATTTACCAGTACGACAATTATGTTCCTAGAACAGAGGTCGAGAAGACGTTCAGCTTCCCTTTAGATATCGTGTTGAAGATACATGACGAGAAGGTGGTCGTGTCGTTCGGGCAGCGGGACGGTATTCGAGGTAGGCATCCACAGATCAATAATTCTAATACACTAAATGGACAGAAGTATCAGTGCCAACAGAAGTGTCTGACCTAATGAATTATCTACAGGATGAATGGCTACAAATTCCCACAGAAACACTCCAAATTCTTGCGAAAAGCCTTCCAAGAAGAGTGGAAGCTGTTATAGTTGCAAAGAGCAAACCAACTCCATGTTAAAGTCTATGTATTTCAATATAGTGCCATAGAAGTCGCTGTTGGTGGAATAGTCAAACGTTCCAATTCTTAACATACGGTGTATAAATAACCCTGAAACACAACATGCAGACAATAACCAGTGCTGCACGATATGGACGATTTACTGCCGAATATTGCGATTACTTTCAGTATATTAAAGCACCTATATAATCACTTTTCTGCAGTTAAGGCTCTACGTATTATTTCAAATGGTGCGTGCAGAACCTCTCGTTCATACTATCCAAATACGGAAAATAAGCTATAGTACTGTGCAGTCTTGACCCATTACTTTATTCGTAATGTGGTCTTGAAGAACAGTTCTCCAGGCTTCCTGAAGGACTTTAACAGTCTCTCATTTTCTATCCAGTCCCTGAACTTGACCAATTTCAGATGAAAGGTTTTTTTTTGTTTCAAGCTAAGCTCAGCTAGTATGTGTAGCACCCTGCTCCAGTACAAAGACACTAAAGGAATATCTTATCGTAAGGCCTGAACCAGTGAAGAAACACATGATTCCAGATGATCAGGCGGTGGTCAGTATACTGGTGGTGCTGAATGCTGAGGGGTTGGAACACCTTTATGCAGGAACCTTGTATCTTTAGGCACTTTGCGGTCTGTCGCATGAAACCATTTGCTCCAATTTCTATCATTTAATCTACTCAGTATATCAAAGACAAGACAGTTTGACAGGCATAAAATATGATGTTTCTACATGAAATATAAAGAAATGTGGAGAGGCTCAAGACGTTTGCACAATACTGTACAAAAAAAATAAGTTTTCTGATTTCACAAAACCAACACACACACAAAAATATCTCCTTATTGTGGCTACAGTAGTTTAGCCCCACCCATTTATACACCGATTCTCCAGCAATTTAATGGTTAAAAATTAAACTTTCATTGAAATACATGAAGACCTCGATTCATCAGAACATCCTGTAACTCACCTAAAGCCGTAACTAGTTACCATGTCAGAAACACTGTGATTGGTTAGTGGCATATTTGCATACTCCAGCTGCAGAGAGCGCTATTGTGATAACGATTAACAGACAATATGTTGTGCAGCACAAATAATAATGTAATGAATAACTATTAATTCACTTACTTAAATTTCATTTTCGCAGTTGGCCATGCTGTTCTTTCTATTAATGGAGTTGATGTGAATGGCAAATACACAGCAGAGGGAAAGGAAATACTGGAATACTTAAAGGACCCCTCTAACTATCCAGTGTCCATACGTTTTGGCCGAGCGCGACTCAGCTCAAACGAGAAACTGATGCTGGCTTCAATGTTCCACTCGTAAGTACATAAAATATATAAATATGTGCATGTGAAAGTAAAAGTATAAAAAGCACCCCTGCCCTAACAGTTGGGTATAATCAGTGTCAGTAAAATGTTATGTATTACGTAACTTAAATATTCTTTGCTTTTTTTTTAAGGCTTTTTGCTATTGGTTCACAACTTTCTCCAGAATCTGGCAGTTCAGGTATTGAAATGCTGGAAACAGATGTGTTTAAACTGCACTGCTTTCAGACACTCACAGGTAAATAAGATTTTCCTGTAATATAATGTATATGTACATTTAGCCATGGTTAAAGTGTTTGGTGTGTAAACAGAACTGCATACATTCTGATTCAGTCACGCTTTCATAGGTATTAAGTTTATCGTACTGGCAGACCCTAGGCAGACTGGTATTGATGCACTTCTAAGGAAGATTTATGAAATCTATTCAGACTTCGCCTTAAAGAATCCTTTCTACTCTCTGGAGATGCCCATCAGGTTGGTGATTATATACATATACATACATACATTATATATATATAGTTCTCGAGGCACCTGTCTTAGGCACCTGTGAAAATAATATTTATTAACTGTTTAGATGAGCAGTAAAATATTACTGCTTCATATTAGCAGTTCATATTAAATAAAACCAAAGAATGAATACAAATAACATACGTTAAATTGTGATTTTTCTCTGCAGTATATCAATGTGTTCTTTAAGTATTACTTGTGGTTTCCATCTGAAACCGTTTGATTGTGATTCATCTACACAGTGACTCCATTCACTAAGCAGAACTTAGGAATTGTGTTGCATTTTCTTCCAGATGCGAACTATTTGACCAGAATCTGAAGAGTGCGCTGGAAATAGCAGAGAAGGCTGGCACGTTTGGGCCAGGATCCTGAGCTGGAATATTCTGGGAAATAGAATTTGACATAATTCAAGGACTTTTTAAGCTGAGAAACAAACCGCATAAAGGGTGTGTGGATTTTCTTTTGAAAGCGAGGAATATTGGAACTGAAAAATCACGGATGTTAGTGGGATTCATCACTGTGTTACAAAAACCAACTTTTTATTTGAATAACAAATATACAGTCCAGTTCACCTCAGTTTCATCAGTTAAGCTTTTAAGCACCATGGTCTAACATCCAGCTAAAATTGGCTTTTGAATGCTTTAACAATATGATCGATCTGCGAAATATAAGTGTTTATACTGTACAGCACTGTTTCCCAGGCCTTTCTGTATGGAAAGTCACCTGTTAAAATATAAATTAAAGTTTAAGTTGAAAGATTACAAACTTGAAAGTAAGCAGTGTGTAACAACTTTATTTAGACAAAAACTTGTTTTTTATTACTATGACACCATATGTGTACATATAAAATACAAAATAAAGAGGTAGGACCATTTAGAGTTCTACAAAGTCCAGTTGGAGTTGTTAAATGTCTATTTTCTTAAATGGAATGGACGACGTATTGAAACTGTGATTTTCAGTACTGTGAAAAAGTATTGAGCCACACTGTTGGTGCAAAAATACTGCTTTCTGCCTATCAAATGTCTTCTCTATGGCATACTGAGTAGATTCAATGAAAGAAATGGGAACAAATGTTTTACTGTGACAGGCTGCAAAGTGCCTGAAGATACAACGTTCCTAGAGAAAGGAGTTCCAACCACTCAGCATTTAGCACCACCAGTATACTGATCACCGCCTGATCATCTGGAATCATGTGCACCTGTTTCTTCACCAGTTCAGGCCTTAAGTTGGATGATCTTTTGATCTGCTTAAATGATTAATACATAGGTCACTGTGTGGCTTAACAAACAACATTCCCAGGATCAGGGCTGGACAGAAACTGAGCGCCTTCGAAAACTGTTCCTCAAGACTACATTAAACATACAAGAAAGTCTGGATCTTTGGAGAAGAGCGGCTCAAGACTTTTGCACAATACCGTATTTGACAGTACTGCAGTACTACATTTGGGATGCTTTAAGTCATTAAAATAACTTTATGCAAAAATATTGCATGAACACAACCTCCAGAAAAAGGGGAATTGATTGGAGTAGATACAAATTTGTGTTATTACCCTGCATTACACAAACCTGACATGTTCACATACATTGTGTCGCTGTTGTAACAAAACCTCATTCTGAAATGGTAGCTTTCCATTAGAATCTTTCATTTAGTGTAACAAGACTTTTCCAAGTAACTTTGGGCCATTTCTGTTGGTGCATTGGTTCGCACATTAGAAGGTTAGTGTTTTTAAATGGTGTAATAAAGCAAAACAATACAAAGCAGCCAAAAAAAAGGTATGAGGTTTTGATTGGAAAGCGACAGTTAGATCTCAAAGACAAATTAACTGAAGATGCCTCAAACCCAAAAAAGTTCAAGAGCATCACAGTCTTAAAAGAACGCCAGGAGGGTTTTGATGACTTTGATTCAGTTGTTCAGTGGCTCCAAAACACAATTCTTGAGGTTTTAGGTTCTTGACTGCAGCTTTGATTTGTGCATCTACTGTATCATTCTGTCAACACATTTAGAGTCTCGCGCTTCAGGTTTATAGAAAAATAAAAATGTCGGAATCCCCACTCTTTTGTTCAAAAAAAGTGTTCTGCGTTTGTAAAAGTCTGAAAAAGCTGCTCAGTCAGTCTTCTTCACTTTGCGTCCCATCTTGGTCTGGATGTTACGGAGGAGGAAGAAGCCAACGGTTGTGATGACACAGAGGACCTCTGCCACCCAGAAGGCTCTGTCCCAGCCGTAGTGCTTTGCAATGGTGCTGAATGGTAACCCGGAAAGAAATCCTCCGACTACAAAAATAGTGAATAAACAGAGTTCATTTGTTATTCAGCTAAATGTAAGCGTTTAAATTTATTTCAAGTTGACTTTTCTTGTAATATAAACTGGTTGGAAGTTCATTTTACTATATAAATATTTACCACTTACTGCAACAAACAACTATTAAGATTTTCGACTATTAAAAGATCTTACCATTTGCCATCAGGGCGACGATGGCATGGGATGTCCCGCAGTAGTTAGAGGGGGCGCTCTCATTTGCAATGACTCCAAACAGAGCAATTGGTCCGTAAGAGGAGAAGCCAAAAACAGCCCCAAGAGAGAGAATCCAGACCTGTGTTATGGTTAAATCCCACAATTATAAATGTAAAAAATTCAACATTATTTAACATGTGCTGGTGAAATTTAATTTAAAATTTAGCAAGCTCACATTTATCTTTGGAGATACAGTGATGTTAATGCATTTTAAAAGCCAGTCTTGCTGATTTAGTGCAAGACTAATTTACCTGACCTGCTTTCTTTGCAGAATGCTATTTGTTAGCATACAGACACTTTTCACATCTCCAAATTCATTTTCTTAACAAGAATCCATGTATGCCAACACTAGCACTATGAGTTTTTTATGGTTGTTCTCACTAAAGACATGAAAGATCAGGATTTCCTTGTGTTGTTATTTTTATTTATCATTATATTTGTCAATACACTTGACTTAGATCAGATCACATTTCATGATTAATGCAGAAAACTATGAAATTCCAAAAGGTTCACATACTTTTTCTTGCCAGTGTATATTCATATAATATATATCAAAATATATAATAGGTTTTTTATTTGATTGAAACGGCTCGGCACTCACGTTTGAGCTTTCCTGCGTGACGGTGGTGCGGAAGAGGTACATAGAGACGCACATGCCTGCCATCATTGACAGCAGCAGGCCGTGACGGGGGTTACCATACGCCCGCAGTCCTTGCTGGAGAAGGAAAACAGCAGCTCACTGTAATCCATGCAGTCAATGTTCATAAGGCACTTCTCTCAGAGCCCAAGAGTGATATCAAATTAGAGTGTCTTAGTGTGAACTCACCCGTGCCACAGCTCTGTCTGACAGATATCCAGCGGCTAAACTGCCCACCAGACCCCCGATCTCCAAGGCACTCATGTAGGAACTGCCTGTGGAAAAGCAAGATGGATTTCTCACACCAAGTAACTGTTCATTAACCTAATGTTACAACTTCTCTTTTCAGCTCTTTTCATGCAGATATGTGTTTTCTATTAAGTTTATTAATATCTTCATTCATTCCTAATCTCAGCCATTTAACCTAAACAGGGGCAGGAGGCGGAGTTTGGGGGGGCGGAGTCTTGTCATATGTGAACACACCACAGCACACTGTGTGAACAGCACAAAATTCTTCTCGGCATTTAACCCTTTTAACCCATTCAAGTGAAGCAGCGGGCAGCTGGGAGCACAGCGTCTGCGGAGCAGTGTGTGGGAACGGTACCAATATTTTGATAAAATATTCTTTTCATTTTGACATAGCCAAAGAATTAGATCTTGTGTAAAATATACACTACCCATTAGTGCTGACTGGCCCTTGTCCTGGATGAGGAACAGCTGTCCCCAGTCAGTGGAAGCAGTCTTGACTCCAAACACCACCAGGTAGCCTAGTGACAGCAACCATAAGTATGGGGACAGGAGGAACTCTTTCAGCGTGCTCTCGTCTCTGCTGGAGCCTGGAATCAAGAGCAAGAGGACCGCTCAAAACAATGATGACTTGCAAAGTGTTTCGAAAGAATTGTAATTGGGATTTATTTCAACTTTAAGTGATACAAATACAAGAACAATATACAATATAGTGTCTATGCAGTCGAAACGTAAGCAATTTTTCGGATTTGGATTCTGATTCTTTTTAAAGTGATTTTTTTGTTTATCTATAGTATTTATGGCTCTTTCTGACCACAACATTTTGTGTTCATAGCATAGTTTAATAGTATTTACTACAGAGTATTTCATACAGAGTGTATTTAGTACAGAGTATATTCAGATTATTTTCATTGACTTTATACTATATTTTATATTGTATTTGGGTCTCTATGTCTGTGAAGTAGCACATGCAATTTCCACAGGAAATCGTTCTGATTCTAAACGATAACTTGCAATCAAATATCCTACAAGGTGACTTAAATAAAGGGCCTAGAACACATGGCTCAAGGACAGCTTTTAAAACTTTATCAGCAGTTGTTCACCTTTACGCTTAAACGTAACTGATCAGCCAAGACCCTACGGTACTGTGCAAAAGTCTTGAGGCCTCCATTTCTTTATATTTTTCTTCTTGTTTTTCTAATGCAGTCTTGAGGAGCAGTACTCAAGGCTTCCTGAAGGACTTTTAAAGTTTTCAGTCCACTCCCAGAACCTGACCAGTTCCAGGGGAATGTTTTTGTTTGCTACGCCATACAGTGACCTACATATGAATCATTCAAGCATAACGAAGCACATCTAACTTAAGGCCTAAACCAGTGAAGAAACAGGTGCAGATGATCAGGTGGTGATCAGTATACTGGTGCTGCTGAATGCTAAGAGGTTAGAATACCTTTATCTAGGCACCTTGTATCTTTAAGCACTTTGCAGTGTGTTTAGTGTTGTTTTTGGCGGCCTGTTTTAATTTTAGTTTTAGTCTAGTCTTTGCATCAAGCTGTCATTTTAGTCTTTAT
>JBBJLR010000001.1:24352279-24389852 GCA_037577145.1 Brachypetersius gabonensis
TGTGTGTGTGTGTGTGTGTGTGTGTGTGTGTGTGTGTGTGTGTGTGTGTGTGTGTGTGTGTGTGTGTGTGACATTTAATTTAAAAAAGCCAGCATACAAATCCCAAGCAGTTTATCAATGGTAAGAATGGCATGATAAAAAAAGAACATTGGGGTGTTACTTTTATTGTTTGAATTGAACTGCTGTGTTAACGATTCCTCTAGTCTCTTTTTTGTGTTCACTGAACAAGATATGTGCAAAAACATCCAAACTGTGTCTGTATCACAGCATATGGTGCACTGCACCCCCTCACATACATACATGTGATCTTAAGAGTTTAAGCAATTGAATTCTGGTGGACATGCTTTAAGGTTGCGCTTGAGGTTCATGCTTCCAGATGAATGTTGTCTCTGCAGCCACTGTTAAAAGAATTCTCTCAACACATCTTTTGAGACCTCAACACAGATTTACCTGTTTTTAATATGCAGAAGCAAATCCATGCAAAACCCTCAGCTATGAGACACTCGAACTTTAGTAGATTGTGTCAAGCGTGTGTTTCCACATGCTATTTTGCGAGATCTTCCCACATGTGCCATGTGCACAGCCAGTAATCAAAGCAAAATAGCAGAATGGCTAAGTAATTTACAACTTGCACAAAGGTCATCTAACAAACATCAGGCACACTGTATTTTTAAAAGGTCTCCTGGTTCAAACAATTGATTATAAATCCGCTGGACAGTGATTTTTGGATGGCATTGTTCACTAAATAAACTTAATTATTAAGTACAAATTGTGAGGTCGGAGATTTATAGTCTTACTGGTTTGCAGTGCAGGTATGATAGAGCATCTGATTGGAAGTGTTTTGAAGGCAATAATGACCCACTGAAATCGTTCGACCTGATTGTGTTGTCTGTGTCCTCCAGCATACAGGATCCGGAGATGAGGGTGGCGGCCAGTCTCTGACATCACCAGGAAGCTGTCTGGAGAATTTTCTTGCACATCCATTTGTGGAGTGCCAGGGCGCACATGGCACCTGCCACTTTTTCTCCAACATTTATAGTTTCTGGCTCACCCGTGTGTCCGAACAGAACTTTGACCCGATCCCAAAAAAGCTCACTCTTAAACAAGTGAGTGAGCAGCGCAACAGTGTTAGTCAATGCAGTGTCTGCATGTTTAATGGCAATAACAATAACCACGATAAAGGCAAAGGCAATGGCAATGGCAATGGCAATGGTAATGGTAATGGCAACAACAATCATCATTGAGCAAAGACCATTCCCACGTCCCCTTTGCGGCTGTGCAGAAGAGGTGCCCTTGGTTGATCACTCGAGCAAGAGTCATTCAACCCCTGCAAGTCAATTTCTCTAACTAAATAGGAACAAAAAAGGAGAATAAAAGAGAAATGAACTTTGGGATCTTCTTGCATTGAATGAGCAACTGTGAACTCAACCTTTGCTATGATTTCCTGCACAATGTTCACCACTAACTTGAGCTGGTATGTGTAGATGTGTTATTTGCCTCATTTCTCAGTCATCTACATTCACACTGCAGGTGGTCCAATTTTTTTTAAATCTGAATCTGGCATTTTCAATTCTGATTTGGATCACTTTCATACACATTTCCAAACATTTGTAGACACCTGCTCAGCCAGAGTTGCTTCAATAGACTGTTAATAGGGAGCATTCCCCCCTTTGCTGCATCAACAGCATCTACTCTTCTGGAAGGGTTTTACACTGTTGGAACATTGCTGTGAGGACTTCGTTCCCTTCAGGCTCAAGAGCAGGTACTGATGTTGGATGATTAGTTTTGGGTCAGAAACACCATATTAATTGATTAATATTGCTCCATCACTCCAGAGAATCCAGTCCCTCTGCACCACCGCAGTGCATTGGCAATACGTTTCTATTATACAAGCTGTGTGCACAACTGAACACCTGTCTCAGCAATGGGTGCAGCTTCTCTAAGGTGAATTTACTAATAAGAAGGGGTGTCTATATATTTTGGAATTGTACTTTATGTGATACTGATTCCTCCCCAATACCTGACATGTGATATTGTGACTTTTTCATCAATCCAGTTCAATGTTCTGTATTTCATCAGTCCAGTTCACCATTTCTGTTCTGATGTGAGTACAGATTTTTCACATGTTTTGCATAATTCAATTTGAAAATGTAAACTATCATTCAGGGTGGTTTGATATGAAATCGTGCGTTGTAGAAAAAACACTTAACCATTGCGGTGTAACCACCTAATCCTCACTAGGGTCACGGGTTATGGAGAAACCTACCGGCACAAATTTCTTTACAGTGGAGGTGATAGGGACCAGAGGTCACAATGTCTACAATGCAAATATATCCATTATATTTACTAGCCAAAACCATCAGCAAACCTAAGTGTCTTTTGATTTAGGTTGATAAAAAATATAGTGGTAAAAGCAAGCTAAAACAAAATAAATATTGTTAAACAATGTCTTGGGGATCAGGCATTCTATTCATTTCACACAACAGCTTTCTGTGAGGTAGCTTTCAAAGGCATGAAACGTTGGATGTCTGGTTCCTACAACCACTGCTATGAACAATTCTGAGGGTAAACAAGTTTCTTGACCAGATCACTCTGAACGACTTTGTTTACATATTAACCACATAACTGAGTATTCTGTTTAAGGACAAATGGAGTACAACTAGTGATCAATGGTGCTGTTTCTATTTTTTTTTTATGAGTGGGCTGAGTAAAGAGTTGCTCTTCTATGGACATGGGTCACTTCAGGAGCGCAATCTGTGTAGACAAATGCAGGATGGTGGCCACATTAAAATGAATTATGTGCAGATCCATGAAAAATTGCACTTGCACTGTGCATGTATCCCTAGTTACAGAAAATGAACATTTTTTTTTACCTTGTAATTCCATCAGTCACCTACAACACACACAGCGGTTAAAAACAAGTCAGTTAAAAATAGGCAAGTTGTACAACTTATTGTCTTCAGTCCTGGAGATCAAGACACAGTTAAAACATTCCCTTCATAGTACTCTGGCACTGTCTGTCCCAAATTACACAGTGATATTTAAAATGCCTTTAAGAGCATTACTGAATCCTGTTGACCACAAGACGGACAGCACTGATAAAATTGCTTTTACCACGCATTCGTGTACTTGTCCTCACTTCAAAAACTGGTGCTAAATGCCATTAAGTAGCAGCATTGTCACTTTTCCGAGAATATGTAACTTCATTATATTACATTGAGTTCTTGTATGTTTATTCTTCTCATTGCCAGCTATCATAGCTTCATTACTGTTTATGCCCCATTGAACCATTATTCTCCATTACTGTAACCTCTAATTGAGGATTACAAAATTTTATACACTGTATTGTTTAGTTGTACCATGAATGTCACATCTTCAGTATTCTCGAGTTTTCCAGCTGTCAGTGATAAAATGCTGATTAAAGTCATCAGCTCCTCCTTTAAAACAATTTGTGTTTAGATGCTTAAAATCATTATTTCCCTTTGGTCTCGCATTTTTTGCTTCCTGATAAAGTCAGTCTTTAATTGTTGCCAGTGACTCCAATAGCAGACGCTCCTGTTCATTTGATTTTTTTTTTTTTTCTGTTTGTATAATTAGACAGTGCTCTTTTCTGCTGCTGGCTGAACTAACTCACACCATTAACACTAACTCCAGCATTCTTCATTCCAAATCACATATTACTAGAACTCTGGATATGGGAATTCTTTTTGTTTTTCTATTGAGCCTTACATATTCAGCTTGTTTGTAAATATATTTGCACTGTCAAACACTGTTGAGCATTACTTTATATTTTCTTGTAAATGGCAAGAGTATTTATTTAGGTAGATATTATTTTGGTGCTGCGAAGAAGAGGAATTTCATTTTGTTGTCTAATTTAGAGCTCGTCCTCCCCAAACCACGAAACCATGTGTGGTGGCATTTGTAGTGTATTGTCTTATCTGAGATAATAGGTCTGCAGACACATGGAAGTGGCACACCTTTCTTATGCAGGCGCACTCACCTAGCCACCCACACACACACACTATTCTCTTTCCTTCATTCAAGTTTTAATGTGGTACTGTTTTGTTTATTATTCTGTTTAATTGTTCAATTTACTATTTATGATCCCCCCCCACTATGACACTAAATGGAATGTGTCTGGCCCATGAAAGTTCAGTTGAATCTGCAGTAGAGATGCACTGAGTGTTTGTGGCTGCTGTAGCTTTCGCTGCACTACGAAGGTTTGTAGACCATTACGGTTATGTATTAGATGTCACTAAGCATGTTCAAGAACAGCCAAAGCAGTGGTAAGCCTGTTTACATGTATAACATTTATAATAAGTTGACCTGCAAATTATTGTGTTTTCCATGCACTTACATACTCGCTTCAAACCAGGAAAGGTGAGTTAATTAGTGCACTTGTTTTAGACTAATCATCTCCCAGCACTCATATATACCGCAGTGACTACCCTTGAACCAATCAGGAATCATCTGGGAATTCGTTTAATCCTCATTGGACGCTCTCACTAACACACATTCATCTAGACGATTACCAGTATTTTTACATAAATGCTCAGTATAATATGGACTGTTTGTATGATTTAAATAAAGGCATTTTCTTTGACAAAATGTATCATGCTATTTTTTTCCAGCACTTTGTGGTAGCTATAAGGTTGGAATAGCTAATAAAACATATCCACTGAATTAAAGCAGGAAAGATGTTATATGAACATAGAGATTAGGTAAAACAAAAATGCTGGAGCGTTTATTTAAAAGAAAAATAGACTAATCAAAGATTTAATAAACAACATACATTTAAATAATAAAGAATATAGAATTTTTAATAATTTACAAAATATGAAAAAAAAAAGAATATGTTAAGAGCATCACTGTTGGTGAAATCGCAATCACACTGTGCAAACCTCAAAACCTTTCAAATCCTCATATAGCTACAAAATCATCAGAAATACATTTTCTGGATACAAAAAGGGTTAACTGACAGCATTATGGCATTATACGTCTTTTTATCTAAGAAACCTGTCCAAAGTAAGTGCACTTACCACATTAAGACATCTAAGACTTTACATTTGTAATAAACTAAAAAATACCATAGCATATATGATATAAATACAGTCTTGTTAACAAGTCGTCTGGCAATATATGTAGATACTGTAAGGGCTTTTCATTCCAAGCAGTGCAATTCAGAAAGTGGCCACCAGTGGCATTCATTCCTCTGCTGTTCACATGTAATCATCCTATTTGGACCGGTTGTTACAACCATTCTGTTGTAACCATTCCAATATCATTGTATTTTAATTCATTACAGGGACTTCAACTGTCAAACCTATGAACTCTGCGTTGGCGCATTTCTTCCATGGGTGGGTTAGAGTTGACATTAAATCCATAGATTGGTCTGGTTTGAGTGGAGCCCCCTACAGAACACACATATAAACACATAGAGAAAGGACTTGTAAAATATAGCATAATGTCTGTAGATGGCAGCAGACACTTGTAGAAACATTTAATTACCTACAAACTATTGCTTGTAGAAAAAAATTATAGAATTATTAAAATGTCCAGAACATGTATGCATGCAATACCAGTTCTATTTATATTTTCAATTATATTACCAAGCACTCAAACAAATCATAACCATTTCATCATAAAAAAAATACTGAAATTATTTTGTCCACCTTGTTCTTGAAGGCTGGCCCTGATGGCTGCCTCATACTGTTCATCTTCCGATAGTCCAGCTGTGTATGGGTGCTGTGTTGGTGCGGTAAACCCGTTACGCTGCTCTCTGTAGGAAGTACTGGAGTTGTAGGAACTGTGGGGGCCCTGTCTATAATGGGACGAAGTGCGTGGAGGGTATGGCGTTCCATAGCCACTGTAACCTATAAGAAAATTATACAAAGAGCACATAAAGACACTAACATCTGTGAGTCAAATAATATAAATCTGTCTAAGCGTATTATTATTACTATGTTTTTGTATGTGACTACTGACCTGAAGAGTTAAAGTATGTGTGAGGCAGGTGGTTTCCACTGGAAGTGACAAAACCTGAGGGGCAGAAAAAGGTTTGTTTACTTGTTTGTCAATAGTCTTTTGGTAAAAAAAATAGGTTGTGTAAGTGAGAATTTGTATTTGGGTGCTCTTTACCTAGCACTGCTCACATTGTGTGTGGGTGTGTGTGTGAGTAGTGTATTTTGGGGTGTGTGTGGGTGTGTGTGTGTGTGTGTATTTCTGTGTGAGTGTGTTCATGTGTATGTGTGAGTGTGTGTGTGTACACAGCAGAGCTCTAAACGCTTTTATCCAAAGCGACTTCCATTCTCTACCTACAGGGGGCAGTCTCCCTGGAGCAACTTGGGGTTAAGGGTCTTGCTCAGGAACCCAGTGGTGGTGCTGAAAGTAGAATTCGAACCCATGACCTCTTGGTCCGGAGGCAAGTATCCTACCGACTGAGCTACCTCCACCGAGTACACTAACACTAAAATGCTAAAAAGAAAAAAAAGACCCCTCTCCCACCTGCACATATCTTCATGAGGTACTTGAGGGGGCCAGTAACGTAGAGCAACCCAACCAAGATACCAGCCAGATGGCCCACAAACGAGGTCCTGTAGCGCACAAGAGAGAAAGTCACACTGTAACATAATGTAATTATGTGCATGTACACACATAGAGGCTCCATACAGATTGTTCTAACTGGAAGAACTGATAAGTTACAAGTACAAACATGCCTATATTGAGCCTATACCTATCAGACATAAAATTAAAATGTCCTGAACCATTTTTGCAGTCTTTGCAGATAGAGGACACTGCCTTTAGAGAATACTGGGCATATTAAGGGGTGTGCTTAGTCTGCAACAATGTTATGGTTGGTAGTACATGTCAAAATAACATTACATGCCACGGCCCAAGGTTTCCCAGCAGAACATTGTCCAGAGCATCACACTACCTCCATAGTGCATCCTGATGCCTGTCTAGCCATCATAACTAGATGCTCAGTCTCTCAGATCCTTACACTCACACATTGTTCCTTCTTCCAACACATCAACCTTAAGAATTTACTTGTTACCTAAAACATCCTACCCTATTCACAGGTGGCACTGTAATGAGATAAAGTTACCAACTGTTAGTGTTTATAATGCTATGGCTGTTCTATACACATTACATGTATAGGTGTGCACATTTGCGTGTGTGCGCATAACACTCAGTCTTACCCTGGGTTCATCAGATGAATGAGAATGAGCTCCACCCAGCAGGCATAGCGTTTGGCCACCTGCAGTCCCATGATATATTCGACTCCACCGGGATTATAATAGTTATTCACTACCTTTAAGCCAAATAGTACGCCTGCAATAAAAGGTAGGAAACGTGTTTTCCCATATTAATACCAAATCAAACAGCTTAAAAAGATTTAGTTTGGGTTTGGACAAAAGCCCTTTATTGGTGGAGATGCTCTCCTTAACATGGGAGAAAAATGCTTGCGAGTGGGCGGAATAAGACACGACTAATTTGGGTGGGAAAATGGCAAGTAAAAAAAAACAAAGAAAACCACTACAAATTTCCTCAAATTTAGTCAATCAACTAATACCGCTTAGTATTGGGGATGCACCAAATTTATTTTTTTGGGCTGAAACTGAAAATTGGGAAAAATAATAAAACCGAAACGTAACACTGGAAGAAATTATTATACCAATTTTTTGTAATATTGCCATTATGGGTGGGACTGTGTGTACGTGCAATTTTAATAAATTAATATTCATGGTTCAAAGAATAAATCTGTTACAAAACTATGAAAATATTTATTTAGAATTCAAATGCACAATATAATTAAACATTTAAATATCTTTTAAAAACAATTAAATATCTTTTCTCTGCATTTTAATATTCTGAACGAAGTGCATGAACATAGTGCATTCGGAACAAGTGCTTTAAAACTATTAAAAGATAGAACAACATTCTCTGGCATAGCCCATATATTAACGGTGATCACCAGAGTCGGTGTGCTCAAAGGGTCTTGCCTCTTCTGTGCTCAATTGGGATCTTTTGATTTTATATGATAAATTAATCCCCACATTGAGAAAGTATTTGTGGATGAACCCCCTCTAGTAAGTTCGGCATTGCTCACTTTACAAACGGCTTTTCGTGTGTCTTTCTTAGATATTTCAAAATGCGCCCACCCGGCAGATATGTTGACTCTAATTCAATCTGGTGCGTGCAGGTCACCGTTTTCAGTCCGTTTAAAAAAAAAGGGCCAAAACAGAAAATTTATTTTTTGCCATTTTCGGCTTAAAATTTTCGGAGGCCGAATATTCGGTGCATCCCTACTTATCTTTGACAAATACTAGTGCAAATATAAAAACTAGAAATGAAACAATATACAGTACTCATTCAAATTTGTATTATCACCCAAAATAAAAAATATATAATGCTCACATCTAAGCAAACAGTATGAAATACATAAAAAACTTTAGTTTTCATACTTCAAAGCATTTATGGTGGATTTCTAAAGTAAAAACCTAAAATGCTCAGGAGCTACTGATGTTGAAAAAACTGTCATGTAAACAAGTGCATTTTATCAATGATAAGTGGGGAATTAACAAGGTTAAAAAAACATGCCAATTTCAATTTCAGGTGCACTGCTTTGCCACAAAGGTGCAAACTAAAACTCATTTACCTGAGAAACCTACAGCACACTGCATGCTATAGGATGGGTCTTGGGTCAGTTCTGAGAGTCCTGCCTCCAGAAGCAGGTAAAGTAATCCAGTGAGAAGAGAGAAGACGGACAGCATGTAAGCAAACCAGGCACCGCCGAGTCTGCGCTCCAGATTAATCCCCTTCCACAGGAAGGACACCATGTTGAAATAGAGATGCCATGAATCTACATGATGGAATGGGGAGAAAAGGAGACGACGCCAGTCCCCATGCCAATATGCTTCTTGCACGCTCACACATGTCTGGAGAAACACACAGAAGTCCTTCTACATCACGTCTGGTTACAAAATTGTTGCAATTTATAACTGACTGCTCCATGTCCCAGTAAAAAGGCCCTATTCACATATAGTTGCTTTTAAACTCTGTTCTGTTTCCGTGAACCTGAATTCTATTTCTGGTTGTCTTTAGCACTGCTGAAATCCTTCAGTAGTCAGACCCCACCTAGGTAAAGCCAACATATTGGTGGTTCAAGATTATTGTAGTAAAGTGACCATTCTGTTCTGTTGTTGAGTGTTGCGATGGCGATATCACATGCGATAAGTAAGTTAAAAACTTAGCCTTTATACTGTTAATGTTTTTCTGCTTTGAATTTGCTAGTAATATAGACTCCAGACACTGACTAGTCTATGCAGGAAAAAAATTAAATGCAATACTATTTACTTAGAGCATTTAATGCCTCCCATAAAACATTTTTAATAATTTTAAATCTTAAAAAAATGAAAACATATTTTAAATTATATTAAGTTCTTAGCTAGACAAAAATAGCAAAAGGAACAATCTCTAACTTCTCTGTGGCACTGGGGGAAGAGTTTATCGCAGTTTAGTCAATAAATATGATATGTATTTTTTTATCGCGATGATGGCACATTTGCAATATATTGGGCAGCCCTAATGTGAACACACAACTGCACTAAATTCTTCCTCACCAAGTGAAGCAGGGGGCAGCCAGGAACACAGCCCCAAGGGAGCAGTGTGTGGGGACAGTACTTTGCTCAAAGATACTGCCACTAGCAGTCCTGGGATTCAAACCCATGATTTTCTGATCGCATGGCGAACGCACAAACCACTAGGCCACCAGCTGCCCCACTGAAAACAAAATGTTACAACACATACAATCTTACTAACTGAAATGTTTCCTTTTAACAATCTGCAAGCCCATCAGACCACAATACAAGCCAAACAAACTGCACTTAAACTGGGTTTGATTCATTTTGGGGATGGGTTAGAGGGATCTGAGGTTGTTTGATGCTTTTTTGAATGCAAAATAAAGTACAAATCAAACTGTTGTACAGTGTTATTTTGGATGTGTGTGAAAGGTCATATCCTTAGAATAATAAATGCTTTACTGTTGTATTTTTTTTTATTGAGATTAACAGGATTTTGCCAAGACTCAGCTAACTTGCAATAATTACACCCAAAGAAAGCATTTATGTGTGAAGAATGGGTCGAGTTCAAATAAATAACGTTACATTACCTGAAGGATTGGTTTGGCTGGGGAAAAAAAGAGGTATACATTAATGCCCAGTGTTGCTAAGGTGACAGATGGGATGTTGTCTATGCCCAGCTGGAACACCTGCGAAATCAGCAGCAGCAGGGCCAGATCCAAGCCTCTCTGATTGTTACGCATCTGTAAGACACATGTGTACACACATATTAGCATTACAACTTCATCATAACACATTGCTAACTGTCGCCCCTCTGAAACACAATCCCACAGCACCCACCCACAATTGACCTACTAATTAGCTTAGATACATATAAATACTGATGTTAAAGTAAAAATCAAAGTGAACTTTACTGTCATCTCAACCCTATGCAAGTATACAGAGACGGAATGGCAGAGCTCGGCCCATATCCGCCCCCACAAAAAAAATATATTTTTTTCGATCTGCATCAATCTCAAAATTGAGCTTTAGTGCCCTCCAATGATGGAAATCTGTTGTAGCAACAGAGAACTTTTAGCCATGCAGACTTACTTTTTAGCAGTGTGCGGTGACTGCTTTTGGTTGTTAAATTTGCCTGAATTGTGTATTTTTAAAATCATACGGGCTCTTTAGCTTAAATCCAGATCTTCTATCACAGCTATGTAAACTGTACATCTGCAGTGGATTAAAAGACCAGTGTTGTTGCCTTAGTTAGTTTTTTGTTAGAGCTATGACTCTCATGATGACACTGTAATGCGCTTGTAATGATGGCTCAATGACACTAAAACAAACATAAGTGACCAAAGGCAAAGGGATTTGCAGTTTTGTGGGAACAAATGATGTAAGTACACAGGACTATACATGAACTTGTCTTTTAACGCCAGTCTAGACTCTTGGGCTGGTTTTGAATGGTGAAACTTAGTTAGGAGCTGCATGCAACTTCATTTCCGAAAGCAACACATCGGATTACTTATTGGATTATTAGTTCTATCGTACCATTCTTCAAAAAATCCCCTGTAACATATTTTAAGCTACATTTGCAATATAACTATATGCTTTGCATAATTTTTCCAAGTTTCATTGCTGCTGTTTCAAGCTGCATTTTTTCCACACACAGGCTCGGCTCTAATGAGACATTCGGAGAGTAGATGCTGTTATCTGTCAAGTATGATTGCAATTACACAGAAATATGTATTACAGACATGTAAAATACCAGTTCATCCGGAAGTCACTCAACTCAAGCACTTGGTAAGAAAGCATTGCAAAAATGCCATCCCGGTTAGTGCGTGAACACATTCAAGTTGGGCTTAGGTTTCTAGGTACTTAGCAGTACCAGCTGAGAAGGGTACTGTGGGTTGAGAGCAATGGACAGTTTCAGGCTTCAGTTTCATATCCATGCAGACCTCTAGTTTCTCTAAAGTTTGTTGGGTTGCTGTGTGCATGTAGACAGAACTAACAATAAATAAGTACTGGAGGTTGTTACAATGGGCTTCACTTAGTGTCGGAGTTGGTGGCATTTGCCAAGCATCTCCTGCAGGAGGCAGGTCACACCCACACCAACTATTCAGTCACAGCACTGTAGCCCACAAAATGAGGAGAACACTGCAAAAGAGAGATCACAATAGAGAAAAGCACTCAAACACAGCTGGATATTAAGTTTGGAGAATGCAAAGAATGTACTCACACAGCAGTGCTCAAACCGCAGAATGCTTAGTCAAAATAATGGTCAGCCTTAATAATATACACACATTTACACAAAAAATGCAAGAAGCATGCATGTTTACAACTGTGGGCAGTAGTATTTAGAGCATTACACTGAGGCCAAGCTTTAGTGATTGCAAGTTACAGGATGCTCTAGAGCAAAACTCTTAACTGTAGTAAAGGTCATGCAGCCTATTGATAAACAGCAACAAACTGCAACATGATAAACATCATGGCTCAAATAAATAGTTTATTTTGTTATTAATGTTAAATGCAAAACCCAACCATGTAGCTCATTATCAGCAAGCTACAGATGTCAGAACACATGCCAAAAAAATTCATCACCGCCTTCAGAATATTCATATTTTGTTGCTTTGGTAGCCTGAAATGAAGATTGTCACGTTGCCCATGCTCCAGGGAGAGAGGGAGGCACAGATGCGGATTTCCTTTTTACAAAACTTAATTTCGAACACAAGTGAGGCACGATGGCCCAAAACACAAAGTAAACCTATACATGTAAGCCAAGGCAAACAACACACTAATGATGGGAGAAAACTCAAGACAAATATAATGGTGGACCAACACAGAGGAACCTACATACACAGAGGACTAGGACAGAGGACCAATAGGAAACACTGGACAGCTGTAAACACTAACGCTAACTCAGAAACCAGTGTACTACAACAAGGCAAAATTAAAGTCCAGACAGGGCAGGTAGCCTGTATTTACTTAGTGCAACTTATAACAGAATCACTAAAATGGACAAAGGATCACCCTCATCCAAAAATACTAAACCAGATGTAACTCATCACCTTATCCATTTCACAAGCGAACTGACCTCCACTTCTGATAAATGTAATCATTTCAATTTGTTAAGTATAAAAGCAGCTATTTCTGGAGCATTCCAGTACTTGGCAGTGCAACCGACAGAAAACAATTCATTATGGATGGCAAGGCACTGTCAAAAAACTCTGAAATAAAGGCACAATTCAAATGCTTCATCAATCCCTAGGAGCACAGTGAAGTCCAAAAATAAGAAAGGCAAATTGTTTGTTACTGCTAGGATTCTCCCTGAAACAGGCAGAGGAAGAAAGTGGTCAGAGAGCCTATCAAGAGGCCTATGGTACCTTTGCAGTTGCAGATATAAGGCAAAGAATGGTAAAGTGGGGCAGCTGGTAGCCTAGTGATTAGGGCGTTCATCCTGTGATCAGGAAGTTGTGGGTTCAAATTCCAAGATTGCTAAGCACCTCTGAGGTTCCATGAGCAAGGTACCATCCCCACACACTGCTCCCCGGACGCCATGTTCCTGGCTACCTGCTGGAGTTAAATGCAGGGGAAGAATTTCATGCTGCTCAAACTGTGTGCTGTAGTGTGCTCACGTATGACAAAAATGGTCACTTTAACTTTGCACAGTAAAGCATTGAGGTTGTAGCATTCTGTTTTCAGACTGCTGAACATGGTCTGATTCTAACTTTACTATTCATCTTGCAAAGTAATCACTAAAGTGATTTATAGAGAATGTACATTTTAATCAATTTAATCAAGAAATTGTGATAGAACTACAAGGGTGTTCAGTCCTTTCTCCGGAAATGCTCCCACCCAAATCTAATGTTCTAATGTAATTAAATATAATATAAGACCCTGGCTGTGAGCATTAGTTTAGGATTAGACTGAGCTTTCATGTATACTGTTTCTGGCCTATTATATAGTGATTTCATGTTCTTCAAAAATAACTGATCAAAAATGGTCAAAAGTCAAATGGTCTATATGATACGGAATGTTAAAAACTTGACATCATTAAAAAGCTTGTATCAGAATCAGGATCATTATGAAACAACTTCATTTAAATGTATTCACTGTTTTCCCATGAAGTAATTTTGGACCATTTCTACTATTTCGGACCATTTTGCAAGGGTCTCATACAACAATGATATAATCTTAATATGTATACGGGTTCTCATAATAAAACTTACTAGTGTATCGTTGTTACGACAAAATAAGTACAAGATGTGTTGCTATTGTTGCCCAGCAAACCTTCTATATGCCAAAAGTCAACTATTTAGAAGTGAAGTAAGTCTTTGCATTTGAAGCAGGAATGTTCAGGCAACAAAGCATGAATACTCCAAATCATTGTATTAAGCAGCCCAAACTAAAGTAAAAAGAAGAATTTCTTTATTTTTGACATAATTTTACAAAATTCTAAAGATGAGATATAAACACAGTTCTGAGTAGTCTGATGTGAAATGGGCTGTTTTAGAGAAACCAATATTTACTGATACTCTTAATAACCCTACTCTTCAGAATTTGGTACAAAAAAGACATCATTTAAAAAGATGATAAGGGATGAAACTTTCGTTATTATGATTTCATTTTTGCTGAGAAAAACCAAGAGAATTTTCTTTTAATATTACGAGGGAGAAGCAATTGCTGTCAACAAATGCCTGGCGGTGATGTGCAGAGCTCCCATCCCCCCACTGATCCAACGTAGCATCAACCATCTGAAAATTTAAGAATGCATTAACGCTGCAGAAACACAGACAGCAGCTCCATTAGTCCAAGAGCTCCTCAATATCTGCTACTGGCCAGTCAGGAATAATTACCAATCTGGTATCCATTCATACTTATCAACTCAGGTTTCTATATAGTAGTAATAGTAGTAAAAATCATAGTCATTTCATTTATTTACAATGCAAAATGACAAGTAGACCTATATAGACCTGCAGCGTTTGTTGGTAAATCTCAAAACAAAATAAATATTTTATACTTGAGTTTATATTGTCTGTGTTAACTCCTCTTCAACACTACAACTACACAATTTTTTCAGGGTTTTGCAAGGCCCCTTACTTTCAGTGGAGGGCAATATAAAGCTTCAGCATACAAAGACATTTTGGACACCGTGCTTCCAATTTTGTGGACACGTTTGGTTGGATAAGTTTGGTATGTAAGAACTTGACTGGCCCATTCAGAGCCCTGACCTCAACCCCATCCAACATCTTTGAGATTAACTGGAACGGAGATTGCGAGCCAGTCCTTCACGTCCAACTTCAGTGTCTGACCTCATAAACGCTCTACAGAGTGAATGGTCAAAAATTCCTACGGGGGGGGGGACAACTCTATATCCAGTCCATGTATTTGAATGCAATGTTATTTAAGTCCTTGTTGGTGTAATGGTTAGGCGTCCCAATACTTTTGTTCATATAATGTAGCTAGGGGGTCTTTCCAGGCTTGACCCATGGCCAGCATTACTGATTCAGTCTCCCTAACATGAAGTCTCTCAGAGAGAGCTGGGTGAGTGGTCTCAGTCGGTATTCAGCAATTGCCAGTTATTTGTTTACTGGTGACTGTTACAGAGCATTCATAGAGCATATTGAAGCTCTATATACCCATATAAAACTGGTATAACACGTCTATTACAATTTCTAATCTTGTCTTTTCTCCAGGACAGAGTCTTTTCTTATAGGATAGGGCTGCTTCAGCAAAAACTCACCTTAGAACGAGTAAAGGAGCACTTTTTTTATGTTCTCGGAGTTGAAGCTGTTTAAAGGATCCTATGAAGCTCCTCTGTCTTCAGTCAAACTCTGAACTCAAGAAAGCCACGTCAAATCTTCGGATTATAAACTCACTGTAGTTTCACATGCTTTCATCACTCGTATATACCGGAAAAAAACAATATGACGACACGAATCACGTGACACCGAAAACTCTTATAAGGATTTATTTCAGAAGGATAAAAAAGTGTTTCTTTAAAACCTGTCTAAAAAAGCAGCAGGTAACATTAATAAATGTAATAATCTTTATTATTTATTGAATTATTTACAAAATTTAATTATTAACTGTTTACTTGTACTTGTATACAACTTTATTTCATTGTTAATTATATAATTATTACATAAATTCATTATTTAATGATATTGCAAAATTTTAACGCTTTTGTCAAAGATACATTTCTGAATACACAAACGATGTCAGCAAATTATTATGTTACTTTATTATGGTATTTTGTATTTGCAAAAGACACAAACGCAGAATAGCGTGTCCTTGACAAGACAGGAACAAACAACAACAAACAATAACAAACTCCTTTTATCTATAAATGAACTAATATATTTAAAAAAATAAAACTGCTTATGGAATAACATCAGCCAAAATATAGAACAATATATTTCTGATAGGGGTGGTGATGGCCTAGGGGGTAGGATACTTGCCTCTGGTCATGGGTTTAAATCCTACCTTCAACACCACCACTGGGTTCCTGAGCAAGACCCCCACCCCAAGTTGCTCCAAGGAGGCTGTAGTTAGGGAATGGACGTCGCTTTGGATAAAAGCCTCTAATAAATGCTGTGAATGTAAATGAAAGCATGCAAGATATCAGCAATTTATTATCTTACTTTATTGAATTTTATTTCATATTTACAAACATCACAAATCCAGGAGAATAGCATGCTATTGAGAGAAAACAACTCTTTCTGTCTTGAAATGAACTAACATTTTTAAAAAATAAAACTGCTAATGGAATAACAGCAGCCAAACTACAATACAATATAAGAATTTCTAAACCAAACTGTATGTATTGCTTTATTACACAGATAGGCCTCACCATTGCTTAAAACAACTGATAAAAGGAGCAGGAGCAATTAATGTTTATAAGTTAAATGTAATAATCCTTTTGTTTGTTTGTTTTTTAAATTTGAATACATTTAGAATGTATGGATAATTTAATGATTTTGCTAAATCAAAATCACTTGGTTTTCTAGGGCTTTCACAAAACATGCATTTCTGAATGCACAGAAGATATCAGCAAATGATTAGATTTTGTATTAATTTATTTTAGATTATTTTATACTTACAAAAGTTACAAATCCAACAGAATAGCATGTCAC
This sequence comes from Brachypetersius gabonensis, assembly GCA_037577145.1. Lineage (NCBI taxonomy): Eukaryota > Metazoa > Chordata > Actinopteri > Characiformes > Alestidae > Brachypetersius > Brachypetersius gabonensis. Next base: position 24,368,982 of record JBBJLR010000001.1, read on the forward strand.
TGAGCTCAAACAAGAACACACCCTTTTTATATAAGAATTTCTAAACCAAACAGTATGCTACTTATATAAACTAATCAGCCATACCATTAAAACCACTGACAGTTTGGTTTGGGTGGGACATTTGAGGCAGCAAGTAAACTGTTCTTGAAGTTGGTTTGTAGGAAGGAGGAAAAATAGGTGAGCATAAGTATGTGAAATCGACCAAATTGTGATGAGTGGGCTGTTCCTGGTATGCAGTGTACAGTACTGACCAAAAGGAGTCCAAGGGTGGTCAGGGTAAAGCTCACTAACGTACATGAGATGCGATGACTAGCCAGTTTGGTTAAAAAAGCTACAATAGCACAAAGGATAAGGTGTCAGAAAGGATAGAATGGTATGTATGGTTTCTTTTTATGTGCACATTCCCATAAGAAATGGCCCAGCTTTGGGGCAGCTGGTGGCCTGGCAGTTAGGGAGTTGCCCCTACAGTCAGAGGGTTCTGGGTTCAAATCCCAGGACTGCTAGTGGCACCACTGGGGTACACTTAAGCAATATATTGTCCCCACAAACTGCTCCCTGAGTGCTGTGTTCCTCACTTCTCCTGACTGGTAGAACTGCTCTCAGTCCCTCACTCTCTTCTAACACTGACTGAAAACACACATCTTCACTGAACACTTGTGCAAATTGTCCATTTGTCACACAGGATCACACCACAGCACACAGTGTGAACAGCACTGAATTCTTCTCTGCATATAACCCATTAACCCAAGCGAAGCATTGGGCAGTCAGCGACACAGCACAGGGGGGAGCACTGTGTGGGGATAGCACCTAGCTCAAAGGTACCTCAGTGGTGCCATGGACAGTCCTGGGATTCGAGGCCACAACCGTCCAATCACAAAGGCAACTCCCTAACCATTAGCTGCCCCAGATACACTTAAGATAACTATTACGCATTCTCATCTTAAACTAACATAACTGCCACAAACTTCACAAATAACACAACAAATCTTCTCTGTATGATCTAACAGGGTCCTGATGGAGTACTAACTTCAACTTCATCTTCATCTGAGGCACATTTTCTTTATAGATTACAAAGCACCCAAGTATAAGCACATCTGGACAAGAGCATCTGCCAAATGTCATAAAAGTAAATGTAATGTACATAAAATAAAGTTATGTTTCTATACAAGTTTTACACTTGAGGCAGTTTAGTAATGTGTTTGTATTCACTTTACAATATGTTTGAGGGCATATATGCTCTGTGCAGTAGATTATACTATATTGATTGCAGACTGAGGCATTAATGTGTGTGGGGGAGGAGAAAGGGAGGGACAGGGAGTAAATGTTTGAGCAGACAAGCTAAAGTAGAGGTTTAAGTGGAGCTCATGGAATAGGCAGCATAAGCAAAATGGGGCACAAATGATGTAAGCAGACCAGGCAGTGTCTGTGTTGTGTTGCGTTGCCACGACAACCATTGGGCCGGAAAGTAGTGCAGTGCTAGCGGAATGTGTGTGTGATGGAATGAAATCCAAACACTACTGTGCTGATAGGCTGAACACATTTGTTTTAAAGACCTTTAGTGTTGGCCTTTGTCAGTATGTGTGTGTGTGTAAATGTGAGATCGACCAGAGTATTTAAAACAGAAAAGGAGCTCTTAATGTCTTTGTGCACACATGGGCTTGCACTCTATGAACCTGTGAATCCAGTTGTGCAATGACGTAAGCTAGTAGCCCTTTCTCTCTCTCTCTCTCTCTCTCTCTCTCTCTCTCTCTCTCTGTCAGACAGGATTACATCTGCAGCCATCCCTGGAAAGAAGTGTGACAGCGGCAGAGCGGTGGAGAGGCCACTGAGTACACACTGCATGGGGATTTAAACCAAATCCCTCGACAGCAGTGAGTACTACGTTTCAGGGATAGCAGGGATGTGGATGGGACAGTATAAAAATTCCTGTCCTGTTGTGGGTGGCCTGAATGATTATTGGGTTTTGGTACAATTATTATATTGCATTAAAAAAACCAATGCACATTAACAGTAATTTCACAACAGCATATTACACCAATGATAACACCACACAGAGGAGGAGGGGAGGGGAGGACGAAGAAGAAGAAGGCGGAGGAGAAGAAGATTGAAAGAAAGTAGAAAGAAGAACAAGAAAAACAAGGAGTAGAAAGGGGAGAAGAAGAACTAGGAACACGAAGAACAAACAATAATAATAATAATAATAATAATAATAATAATAATAATCATCATCATCATCAATTTACCTTTTTGAGGGGAAAGGAGCGCACGTAACATTTAGTGCAATACGTGGTCTAGACTTTAGGCGGTAGCATTTGTCTCAAAACAAATGGCGTCCCAGTAAAACCACCCAGTCACCCCAGACCTGAATGAAAGTGGGCAAAAACTCCCGGAGCGGTTTAACAACCCCGGACAAAACTATAATCTCCTTTAGACTTCACTACTGAAAACAGACAAGAGAGACTCACTGCCCCCCAAAAAACACCCATTTTTCATTTTCTTTAAGAAATATTAGTACCTCGTCTGATCTGTGATTTGTGAGGTGAACGAGGTTAGTTAACCAACCTTGGAGATTAACCCCACAATTCAATTTTTCGCACGTTTTAATTAGACATCCCAATAGGGTACCTCTTCGATTTAAGGGCGTATGGTCAAAGAGGAGGGTTGCATTTTTTTAAACAAACTTCTAAAGTTTTTTGTTGTTTGTTTATTGGTTCCCCATTGGACACTGAAGATGTTTGACGTGGCTCTTGTCCAATAGAATGGAAGAGTGAGCTCAAGAGGGCGGGGCCTTTTGAGTTACATTGTAACAGGCTAGGCTGCAGCTCCGCTTTGAACTGGCCACGCATTGGGACGTCACGTGTTCAGCCTCTGTGGAGCGAGAATGGGCTCGAGGGCTGCTTAAGCTGCTCCATACAAACACAGGCGCGCGCGCGACGTGTAGGGACCTTGGATTTTGGTGGGTGCAGGACATGCTGGGCAAAGTAACTCCGCACCCCAGACTGGAGTGAGACTTAGGCTCAATCTGGCTGCGTGGAACTCACGGATGCATTACTTTTTAAAGCCATGGCTCACTTTGCTTTTCAGGATCTCTAGACAGTGGATCTTCCGTGGCTGGCTGGGCTAAATGAGGTCGTACGCTGACTGGGCTTGTTTTGGTAGCTCGTTCGGAACTCCAGACTGAAAAGGGGAGTCCTCCCCCCTCCCTGCACACACACACACACACACACACACACACACAAAGCCACGTTTTGGTACTTTACTACTGATTTAGTACTTGTGTTGAAAGTTAAGTTCTTCAACGCACAGTCAAAAAACGCCTATAGTTAGGTATAACTTGACTGTTTTGGGCATGGGGTGCTTAGGTAGCTCCGCTGAGGAGCTGGCGTTAGTAAAATGAACTGAAATGGATCGTGTTTACTTCTGTACGGGTAGTTATTTTGCATTTTGAAGAAAGTATTCGTGCATTTTTAGTTGACTTGCGAAAAACAAAAAACAAAAATGGCAAGTCCTGTAGAAACGCAGGGGAGCTGTTTCTCGGATGTAAGAAAGGTGGGCTATTTAAGGAAACCCAAAAGCATGCACAAAAGGTTTTTTGTCCTGAGGGCTGCGAGCGCCACGGGACCGTCCAGGCTGGAGTACTACGAGAACGAGAAGAAATGGAGACACAAGTCTGGGGCTCCCAAAAGGTCGATCCCACTCGAGAGCTGCTTCAACATCAACAAAAGAGCGGATTCCAAAAACAAATACCTCGTCGCTCTCTACACCAAGGACGAGTACTTTGCGGTGGCTGCAGACAACGAGCTGGAGCAGGACACATGGTATCAAGCCCTGGTGCACCTTCACAATAGAGGTAAAGTCCATGAAAGTGCTGCGATCAGTGGAACTAAGGAGAGCAGTTATGGTGACATTACGCCGGGTCCTGCCTTCAAAGAGGTGTGGCAAGTAATCTTGAAGCCCAAGGGACTCGGGCAGACCAAAAACTTAACTGGGGTTTACAGGCTGTGTCTGACTAGTAAGACTTTAGGCTTTGTGAAGCTGAACTCAGATGCAGCAGCAGTGGTGCTGCAGTTAATGAATATACGAAGGTGTGGCCACTCTGAAAATTTCTTTTTCATTGAAGTCGGAAGGTCTGCAGTGACTGGGCCAGGGGAGTTCTGGATGCAGGTGGATGATTCTGTCGTGGCCCAAAACATGCATGAAACCATTCTAGAAGCCATGAAGGCCATGAGTGAAGAGTTTCGGCCCAGGAGCAAAAGCCAGTCCTCTTCTAATTGCTCCAATCCCATTTCGGTGCCGGTTAGGACCAGGCATCATCACAACAACCCTCCCCCAAGCCAGGTTGGGTTGGGAAGGCGCTCCAGAGCAGAGAGTGTGACGGCCACCTCTCCTGCAGGCACAGGCAAACACAGCCACTCATTCAGGGTGAGAGCTTCCAGTGATGGAGAAGGAACCATGTCAAGGCCAGCATCTGTAGATGGGAGCCTGGGCAGCCCTAGCACCATGCGGCCTCAGTCTCAAAGGCACAGAGGTGGAACCAGGCTGCATCCACCACTAAACCATAGCAGGTCCATCCCTGTTTCCTCATCACGATGCTCCCCATCAGCCATCAGCCCAGTCAGCCTGTCTTCCAGCAGCACTAGTGGACATGGGTCTACGACTGACTGCCTCTTTCCACGGCGGTCCAGTGCCTCTATCTCAGGATCACCTAGCGATGGAGGCTTTATCTCATCTGATGAATATGGATCCAGTCCGTGTGACTTCCGGAGCTCTCTCCGTAGCGTAACTCCTGACTCCTTTGGACATAGCTCCCCGGCCAAGGAAGAGGAACTGAATAACTACATCTTCATGGTCAAACCTGGCTCACTGACTAGTTCTGGGAGCCAGTCTCGGAGTCAGTCCAGAGGTACACCATCTCGCCTGGATGAGCCAGAGCTGGAGAAATGTTTCAGGAAAAGAACTCATTCCTCAGACATATCACCCCCTACGGTGTGCCACCATAAGACACCTTCACAGTCACCTGCTGCTTCGCTGGATGAATACACAGTCATGACGCCAGCATATCCTATTAGTCAGTCCACATCATCTTCATCAACACACAGAAACTCGTTCATGCCCACACACTTGTATGCTGAAGAAGGTTTGGAAATGCCGCCGACAGAGGCCAGCAGTGGGTCCACTCTTAAGGATGATGGCTACATGCCAATGTTGCCTGGTGTTGTGCCTTCTGTAACATTGGGAAAAGGTGGTGACTACATGCCCATGAGTCCAAAAAGTGTTTCAGCCCCGCAGCAGATTATAAACCCACGACAGCACTCGCGGATAGACTCCAAAGGCTACATGATGATGTCACTGAGTGGTAGCTGCTCTCCAGATGTTTCTACAAATTATGGAAAGATTTGGACCAATGGTGTCAACCCCAGGCTTTCAGTTGAGAGCACTGAGGAGAAAGTATCGTCATGTGGAGACTACATAAACATGTCTCCTGCTAGCTGCTCAACAACCGGGACTCCACCAGACTGCTACTTTAACCCTGTAGACGAGCCATCCAGGCCAGCATATGCCTACTTCTCTCTGCCCCACTCCTTCAAACATGGCAACAGAAAGCAGGACCAGAGTCCTTTACGGATGTCCATAGGCACCAGTCGCCTGGTTGGTGCTGACTCCTCCTCATCCTCCGCTAGCAGCGACAGTCTGGGTGGTCAGTACCCCCCTGCTGTCAGACCCAAAACATTAGAAGTAAACTCTAACCTGGCACAACCAACAAGGCTATCCCTGGATGCTAACAAAGCCAGTACTCTCCCTCGAATGCGAGAAAGCCCGTTTCCCCCTGAGCCCAAAAGCCCTGGAGAGTATGTGAACATTGAGTTTAATGGTAAGGCATTTTCAGCAAGCTTAGCGTCCCTGTTTTCCCCTGTGTTTGATAGTAACAAGGCGGATGATTTGTCAGAACAGTCATCTTCTGACTACATCAATATGCAGCTAAATGCACAGAGCTTGCTTTCGAATTCTAGAATGGCAACAACGTCTTCTGATTATGCAGTCGTTACGCCATCAGATACCTCCGCCTCCTCCCAACCTCTTCCTTGTGATAGCATTTGTGAACGCGACTACATCACTATGCAGCTGGGTGCCTCTTGTGTAGCCTATCCTGATTCCCAGATGATGCTCATGAATGCTTCTTTACCAGACTCTGAAGTCCCTGCCTGCTCAGTTTCACCCAATGATGACATATCAACGCTACATGGTGGCCCAGGTAGGCCTGTTTTAATTGGTCCTCTGACGGGTCTCAGTGCATTCACCCGGGTAAATTCCACTTTCTCACGAGACCAGGGTGCAAAAGTGATCCGGGCTGACCCACAAGGTAGGAGACGACACAGCTCTGAGACATTTGCCTGTACAGCAACCAAAGAGGCTGCGAGCACAGCAGCGGGCTTTCAGTCAGAAGATATCAAGCGACACAGCTCCTCTTCTTTTGAGAATGTTTGGCTGAAGCCTGCAGAAGTGTCTGCTGTTGCTTCTTTCCCAGCTGCCGGCACATCCAGTGGTCGGAGAGAAATGATAGCAGCTGACAGCATGGCCCATCAGAACCGGAACAGTCTGAACTACATTGATCTGGATCTGGCGCAGAAGCAGGAGCAGCCTTTAGCAGACTGGAACTTGTTCCAGGCCCGGCAGGCGGAGCTGGAGGCAAATGGAGGCGTGGAGGAACTTGGTGCCTATGCAAGTATAAGCTTCCATAAAGCAGATGAGACCAGAGGAAATCTGACTCATAGAGAAGGTAAGTCTGTAGGATGTCTGTATAACTGTCTTAAACAGTTGCCTTTTTTGCTTATGTGCATACACAGAGTATGTTCTGTAAACAGAAGGTAGCAAGTAAGGCAGGGTCTTCACATAATGGCATTAACAAATGTGAGTTATATTATTGTTTACAAATTGGTTTCCAGTTTTTGTGAAGATTTCTGTGGAAATTTCCCCCGATAAATGGGTATATTTGGGAATAAGTTGCAGTAGGATTGGCGTGCCTTCACTTGTTCATAGAAAAGAATACAGGCACGTTAAGTGCTTCTGAGTCACTAAATTGCTTAAGTACGACTTATTTTTTGTGCAAGAGATTTGCACTTGAATGACGTTGGGTGAGTGGTTTAGTCAGTGAGTCAATCGTACATGTTAACTTGGTTATGGTTGTACAGCAGGTGATTAATATTAGTGTGTGTTGTGAAGGAGTCTGAGTGTGTTTGAAAAGCCCCTCATGTGTGATCTCTCCCTCTCTGTCTTAGCAGCTGCACTCCATGACATGATGTCATCGTTGCTTACATGTATGATTTTATTTTTTTTCAGGTCTTCTTAAAGAGAACGGACTATATTTAGTGCTAATTGCATTTGTGTTCTTTTTTGTTTTGCAGCCACCTCGCCTTTTTTGTTAATGCCTTGCATGTACTAATTTGTTCTGGAAGGTGTATGTGTGTGTGCCCCACCCTTCACACAGTGGAGATGTGTGAAGTGAACACTGTGTGCTCCTCACTTCACCTCTCATCCATGTATTAGCTGGGTTTCACTGGGAAATGATTGGGCATCCTGACTATCAAGCTTCTTATTTCCCTTTTGTCTCCCAAACATATGCACAGACATGTGCCTTATTATAGTCCCTGTAGATGGTTTATTAAAAGCCACATTGTTAATGAAATCATAGGGAGCTCTTATCTTTACAAATGGCAGATGTGCTAAGTAAAAAGAGACCTAAAGGATGGGGATATAGCTATATCAAATATATCAGATAGCATATCAAATCATTTTTGTTCATTTTGAATTATAATAATAATTCAAATTATATAATAATAATAATAATAATTCATAATTCATAATTCATTTGGGTGAGTAGGATACTGATTATTATTAAGTCCACATTGCAAAACCTTATGGAAATTGAATTACTCCCAGAATATTAAAATCTCATTGTTGCAACCTTCTAAGTAATAAATCTTAAGATGAAAAAACAGCTCACTGGTTTTTTTTTAGTGCAGATTTTCTATTTTAGTGTCTATTTACTCAGTGAGTACGGGTAATTGGATAATTGGCTTTCTGGGTTATTTGTTTACATCCACTTAATTCTTAAGACTGTGCAGCAGTAGTAGTAGTTTTGTGTCCTGCCATTCCTACAATCACACTTGCCAATAATGAAGTGAGAATATGTATAGCCGTTAACTGCATCATGCTGCAGACCTCTGCTTTTAGTTTCATAGGTTGCCTTTGTGTGTGTTCAGTTTAATTTCAGCAGGATCTGGTCCCCCTGCGTTCAGTGTCATTGGATGTGTTTGGCACTCGGCCCGCGCAAGGCATGTTCTTGTGTGGCCGGTTGCCTGCGCCGCCGGTCTCCATGGTTACGTTGTCACCGCAGCGCTTTCTTCTCATGTCACAGTGGATTAAGGGGCCACGTTTTGAGGCGCCAGGAGCGACACAGAGCTGCAGCGTGATTGGCCAGCTGTAGGGTGGGGCGGGGTGAGAGAGTTCTTTGGTGGACCAGGTTGATGAGACAACTAGCCCCCCCCCCCATTTCAGCCCACCATGCTTGGGTCTCTTTTTTGGGGGGGGTTGTTTTTTTCTTTGTTTTTCTTCCTTTTGTAAAAAAGTGTACTAAATGAGTGAACTTCAGTGAACGTTTTACATTTGGTAGAGTTATAGTTGAATGCTTCCATATATAGAGGTTTGCTACTAGGATAATGCAATCATACATTGATATGTCTGTGGTGGTGAATTGTGTGCACTATTTTGGGGGAGATCTAAGTTGTTAAAAACCCAAAAATATTTTATTTTATATTTTATTAAAAAAAGATGGGTTCTACAGTCACATTTGGGCATTTAGTGTATAGAAAATGCCAAATTATTGATTTGGATCATGGTTTAATTTGGAGTTTAGGAAGTTATTTGAAGATGCATTGAATGATTTCTTATGTCAAGGAATGTGTTGAAAAATTGGTTCTTTTTGTACTAACTCATATAGGTGTGTGTGTGTTTGACACATGCTTCATCCCTCAGCGTTGGGGTTGGAGGCAGGCAGCTCTGTAGAGCTTTTTTGTGGTTTAGGATGTATGAGCATTGAGAAGCCCAGGCGTGTCTTAGGTTTTTGTCTTGACATCACAGATGGCACACTGCCTTCCTTTTGTGCATCATTTTATACCGCATTTTGACTTCGCGTGACTTTACTTGTTGCTCCTGCTCATGACCCACATTTCAACTTGATATGATTGAAAGTCTTACAAGATCAGTGTATAAGAATTTGATGTAATATACTCCTGAAATGTTATTGCTTTCTTGAAGTATAGTTAAAACTATTTTAGTGTGATCTGAAATTCCATGCCTGGCTTTGCTTTGTAGGGATAATCGCAGCCAAACAGTTTTGTTTAAGAAGTGATGGCAGTAATTGAACGTGTTGAAGCTTCAACAGTCTTCAACGGTTTTCCAACTCTGAGGCATCGCTAGAAAGACAAGTCTGTGTGTGTGGAATTCGATGCTTTACCTTGCCTTGGTGTTCCAAGCATAAACAGAGCAAACAGTCCATGAGCAAATATAGAAATGGGGCAAGTATAAAAATATACCAGGTTTTACTGAATGGTACTGTTAAGTACACGTAGTGTCACAAAAATTCATCCCGATTTATACGTTTGTGGTTTTGTTTTTCTCCCTGAATTTATTATAATCAGTTTTAAACGTTTGTGCAGGTCATGCTAAATCTTGCAGACTGAAGGGATGACAGAGGAAAAATCAGACCGTTTTGAGTTGATGGACAGGTATGATGGCAGGAAACAGGGCATTTACAGCAATGGTGAGAGAGGATGAAGTTAAGAAAAGAAGAATGGAACAGAAGATTTTGTTTTACTACATGATGTGCCCCCCAGTGAGTGGTGTATTTGGGAGTGTTTTGAGTGTTTATGCGCAGATGTATTTGTGTTTTAATGTCCATGCACTTTGGTTTTTGTTTGATCTCTGTGTTCATTGGATTTGTGTGTTAGTGTAACGAGAAGGCGTGTGTGTGTGTGTGTGAGAGAGAGCGAGCCGCACATTGCTTCCACTCTGCTCTGCATCACTGGTCTGGATGTGTTCCACACGGCCCACTTGGATCCCTCATCACTGTGTCCTCGTTTCACCTCTGTCTTTCTTGTTTTCTTTTTTGTCTGTGTGCTCTCTCTGTCTCTCGCTCTGTCTCTCGCTCTTGCACTCTGTCTTTCGCTCTCTCTCTCTCTGTCTCTCTGTGAAATTCCAGATGAAGCCACATTAAATTAGTTTGGTGCTTTGAAAAGGTCTTGTTTGCGTTTTTGTGTGTGCGCATGTGTTTTTTCTTAAACTGTAAATAGTTTTCTAGACAGCTGCTTGCCTCCATTTAAGATTTGTGTGCAACAGAGCCACAGTGGTGTGTGTGTGGGTGTGTTTGTGTATGCCTTCAGGACTGAGGACACATCAGCAGCAGTGGAAACTTTCTCTCAAGCTTGTCCGCTCAGGCATGCGCCGCTTCTCTGTCACTAATTCACAGACGTGTGGTGCACTGCGTTCCAGCATTTTGTCCTTTTGCATTCTGTGTTCAAACATATATACGACAGTGGAGGCATCATACTGTTGAGTAGGAGGTTTCATATCACTGTATGACATCTGTCTGCCCTGTGGCACGGCTGGGACCAGGATATCAGCATTTCTAGGCGTTGCTGCTACACTAGCAAAACTTTACTACTACAGTCACAGTATGCTAAGTAATTCCTTTTCAAAATTCCACTTTGGGGTGAAGGGGAATGGTTTTAGGTCAGGGTCAATCTAGCCAGTCACTTTATTTGTTTGTAATAATTTGTAGTAGGAAGTGTAATTTAAAAAGATGGCAACACAGGAGTATACAATGAGGCAAATTACCACTCTATAATGTCTCCAGTTGAGGTGAGTCAGAAACCCTATTCTTTTGTGTAATTAGTGTTATTGAATTCATTTCATGCTCTGTGAAACACTCATGGTTGTTTTACAGAGTTTGTATGTTTTGTATGTACTGGAATGATACAGATACTTAAACACTGCTATTTACTGGACACATGCGCATGACATGTATACAGAAGACACAAAGCCATTCCCACTTTTTGCTTAGTCCCCTAACATGCTTTCATTTAAACAAATGCCTAAATTGTTGTGAAAGTGATCATTCTGTCATACGTGAACACACCACAGCACACAGTGTGAACAGCACGAAATTCTTCCTCTGCATTTAACACATTCACCAAGTGAAGCAGGGGGCAGCCATGAACACGGCGCCCGGGGAGCAGTGTGTGGGGACGGTACCTTGCTCAGGGTACTTCAGAGGTGCCTAGGCCACCAGCTGCCCCTTGTTTAGGACTATTTATGGTTCTAAACTTGCAAAACTGTTCTCAGATTCCACTGCTATAGTAAACATGTGGAAAGAAAATTTTATGAGTAGCTCTGCACAGAGTCAGAACCTGTGTTGTAACCATATTGCTGCATATTGTAATTGCAGGATGCTGTCCTCTTACTAGAGCTGTGGAAAATAATTATCAATTTATCGCAATGTGAAAGTGAATGATTGAGAAAAGAAAATGTATTTTTACATATTTTAATTTTTTATTTAAATAATGCACATGCATGCTGTAGTAGGCCTGTTGCTGGGCCAAGCATAGTGACTGCAAATGCATGGGAAAATCTCTGCTTTTATGACCGTAACAATGAGTTTAACAAAACATATGGTGAAAGACCTACCAAGCCAAAATTACATACTTTGGCAGTACAACAAATACGAGGACTCCCATCACCCACTTCCACCCAATTTTAGCAAAAACCAAGAATGCAGCTGCTAATCAGCCAATAATACATCAAGCCATGGTATGCACCCAAACGCCAAAAGGGCAGAGAGAATTACCCAAGCTATTGCTGCAACCACATGTCATATCTGAAGACTTATATTCTTGTGTTCATAAAAGATAAAACAAAGAGCATCAAGCATTGTTTTGAAATTGAAACACTACCATTTGAATCATAATCAAATTGTGAGCCCAGTGAACCTTTTAAAGCTGCTTTGTGACAGCTTGGGTGGTAAAAAAAAACTGAAACAATTAATTGAATTGAAGAGTCACACCTCTACCTATTAATGATAAAAGTAATATGATGTGGTTAAAGACTGGTGTGTTTTAAGTCTTGGATTAAGTGACTGCTTCCAGTTACATAATTATAAATAATTATTTCAACCCTTGCGGATTTTGTAAGTTTGTCCAATGACAAGTCAAAATTGTAGACCTGCTCAAGGCTGGAATGGGCTACAAAACCATTAGCAAGAAGCTGGGTGCAAACTGTTGGTGCAATTGTTAGAAAATGGAAGGAGCACAAAATAATCATCAATGGACCTCGGTCTGGGGCTCCACGCAAGATCTCACATCGTGGGGTGTCAATGGTTCTGAGAAAGGTGAGAAATCATACTAGAACTACACAGGAGGAGTTAGTTAATTACCTCAAAGTAGCTGGGACCACAGTCACCAAGAAAACCATTGGAAACACATTACACCGCAATGGATTAAAATCCTGCAGTGCTCGCAAGGTCCCCCTACTCAAGAAGGCACATGTGAAGGCCCTGTTGAAGTTTGCCTGGGAGGAGGTGCCGTGGTCAGATGAGACCAAAATGGAGCTCTTTGGCATTAACTCAACTCGCCGTGTTTGGAGGAAGAAAAATGCTACCTATGACCCCCAAAACACCGTCCCCACAGTCATGGAGGTGGAAACATTTTGCTCAAAGTTGCACAGAGACGGTCTCGAAACCTTAGTGATTTAGAGATGATCTGCAAAGAGGAGTGGACCAAAATTCCTCCTAAAATGTGTGCATAAGTATCAAGTCTTCAAATACTTAAGTGTTCAAATACTTATTTCACTCACTCAAAATCCACGAGGGGTCAAATAATTATTTCCTCCACTGTACATTCCAGGAAACTAAAGGCCAAACTGGACCCCTTCCCATGGCTTTAAGATCAGACTTGTTGGCTTATGGCACAGCTGGACCCGATATCTAGACAAGGTGCTTAAAGCAAAAAAATAAAACAAACTATTGATCCACTGATGTTACAGATTCAACATCAGTGATTGCATATGGTTAATTGCCAGTACGTCAGGGGCCTGATGCTACAGATCTATTTTGTTTTGTCCTCATGTGTTGAGGTACAGCGTTAGTAGAATAGCAGGGAGTGTCAAGTACACCAACAGCGGAGTTTATTGCTTTGAAGATGAGAAGGTTGTGTGTGACTCAACTTGCTGAAGTAGGCAAAACATCTGGTGGTGTTTGTTTGTTTGTTTATTTATTTATTTATTTATTGTGAAAGGAGGGGGTAGAGGAAGTTTTTCCCTTTGCTAAAGGGAATGGTATTTGGCACACATGGTCTCTCTCATATCACACACACTCCCTTGCCTGATATAGAGGCTTTGTTTTACACAGGCCTCCAAAAGCGAGCTGTCCTAAGGTTAGCCTAACACATTTTTTCCCTGACTTGTTCTATTGAACAAGGCCCAGTCAATAGTGTAGTTAATGAATGGTTAACATATGTCTTCTGATTTATTAAATTTTTTTATTCTGAAGTCAAGGTTTGATAGTAGATGTGCCGATTCAACTGTGGTTATATACTATACTGAGACAGGTCCACTCTCCTGGGCTTAATAGAGACTTTATAAAACAGCCCAAGAATAGGATGCTCCCAGGTTGGGTTATTTTTTTGTTTTTTTTAAATGGGACCTTTTTTTTGACAAGTTCTTCTCCATAGGGGGATCACATCTTCCTCACCTTTTCACCGCTTTGAAGTTGAATAGGATTATAGCCAGCGTTCAGTAAAACTTGTCCAACTTAGCAACAGTTGCAAACAGAGTGCATTTGTGTATGGATTGGGTTTCTTGGAAACCATGAGCTTACATGCGCAAACAGTTAATCTTAATGCAAGACTGTGAAGCTTTTAGTATAAGGAAAGCTGTAATCATAATTTCTTGAGATGTGTGAGTGGATTAATGTTAAGTTGGAGATGTTTAGTAAGCCTGTTTTACTTCAGAATTCTGGTGTTCAAGTAATACTCCAATACTGTGTCTTTAAACTTTCGTAAGTGCTAAATGTCCTCTCTCTGTGAATATGACCTGTTTGTTGACATCAGTAGGAGCGTACACTGTGGTCACACATCTGTAACATTATACCCTACATAGTGAGAGAGCATGGGTGATCAGGCTAAATATGTCTTCGTACTCTCAGGTCCATGTGCGTATGTGAGGGAGAGAGAGAGAGAGAGAGAGACATGGGAGCCTGACTGAATGACATAAGTTCACTGAGCAACTGGAAGATGAGTACCACCCCTCTCTCACATCCTTATATGGAACGAGCATGTACCCACTATTGGACCTGCAGGTCAGGAAATATTACTCCTGCATGCATGTGACTGTGTGTCTGCATAGGGAAGTATTTGTACATGGGACCACTTCAGTGATAGCAGTTAGACAAATATGACTCTTAGAGTAGCGATAATAGTTTATCATTCCTGGTGAGCGTGTGACAATTAGTTGGTGTTCCTGTATATAATCTAATAAATTGCACCTTTTCAGTTAAATATTTAAATACCTCACCTTGATTTGCTGCTTGCTGTGTGGAATTATCATTTTTTTAAACCTGTGTGAGTACATGCTTTTTGTTTATTGTTATAAGCACACAGCTAAAGATGCTACATTTCAGGTGGTTAGACAGGGAAGTAAGTTAAATGAAAAGGAAAAAAGTGTCCGAATACTTGACTGAAAACTACATTTGTGGACGGTGTTGGACCCAAAGAGGCCACCTTGTTAAGCCAATTTTCACACCAGACCTTCGGAGACATGTTTCATTCACACCCATCATCATGAAGTGTTTCAAGAGGCTTGTCATGAGCCACGTAAAATTAGCTGCCCCGCTCTCTGGACCTCTGCAGTTTGCACATCATTCCAACAGGTTTTATTCCCCGAAAACCGTGAGTCGGAGCGCATTCAGATGTGCGGCCATCTTTAAATGCGATTCGGGTATAAACTTTTGTTGCAACCTTTTAAGTTGCATCTTGCAGCGGGGAATTTAAATTTAGCTTTATATTTTCTTTAAGGGTAATGCATTAAACTGAGTTTAAAATGACAAAGTGGTCTGGGAGCATATTTGGGGGCATATTTCTACTATAAAATTACGCATTTAAGGCTTTTTTTTTTTAAACCAAAACAATGTGGTTTTTCACAATACGCGGGTGCTCATGGAATGTAACCCCCGTGAAAAGCGGGACATTACTGTATTCTCTGTGTATGGCTGAAATGCCAGTAAACCTACTTCACTTGTTTGTTCTCTGTATAGTGGATATTCTTGCCTCAAATGGCTGCTTAAAGTTATGTAATGTGACAAAACCATATGAAACTTTACGGCTGCCCCTGTTACAGGAGTGCTATTTCCATCAGACCAGTGTCAATGGGAAAAGATGTTCTTCCCAGAATTCCATGCATCTGGTTTAGCACCTCCTACTTTGTGCAGATTTGGACTCTGAACAGTCCTATGAGTGGCGTTTCCCCTCTACTTCCCGCACAGCATGTTTGCACAGCCTGGCGGCTTTTAATTTCACCCTCTGCAATTTCCTCCAGCTCACTGGTTTTCTAAGTAAAAAGGAGTCTGCCTCTAAAAATGGTGGCTCATATAAAAGTGCATGCCACGGAGATGTGAGAAGGGCTTTCATGTTCTTCAGTGCTGCGCTGTGAGCTCCCTGCCTCTTTACGCTGCCATATTTATAGATGAGGTTTCTTTCAAACCACTGATGCTCTGTTCTGAGCTGAGGCCTAGGCCTGTTCTTTCCTAGCTCCACAGTGGGGCCCTGTCTTTTTCTACTTCATGCCCTGAGCTGAGGCTTACCAATAGTCTAGGCTCTTGTTAGGGCCATCTCCTCACCCACTTGCTAATATACGACCTACTCCTGTCACCTTTTACCCAGATTTTTTATTGTTTTTTAAAGCAGTATTTCAAAATAGTTTTGAAATACTATTTGTTTTAGACAATTGTTAAATAAATGTCATTCTGGTGTAAGGCTTTTTTATGCCATACCATCCATTTTTTTCTAATTTAGGGTTGTGTAAAGTAAATCAAGTTCTATTGTATGCAACAAATACAAAACACATAATAAATTTCACACAGCAAACAGCAATAATGGTGAAGGGGAGGGAGCTTCTTAAATTTCTCCAGGACATTATTCTACTGTAGCTTAAACTAGGGCCAAAGAGCCCTATGGCTCTATGCAAGAACAAAGTTAATGAAACAATGTCAATATCGTCAATAGACAGGTGCATCACAAAAAATTGCGCATGTGTATTTGTCTAGGGAGTGTGTGTGCGTGCGTGTGCATGCGTGTGCGTGCGTGTGCGTGCGTGTGTGTGTGAGTGAGAACCATTTTAATTAATCTCAACATAAAATGCTTGCTAACATTGTCAACCCAAAAACTATTGAATTATTAAGATATATAAATACTATAAGATTCCTTGAAAGTTTGTAAATGACACACTAGTAGTTTCTTTTTCTGTACTATTATGGTTTTTTATAATCTATCTTTACCTACTGTGTGTCATGGCTCACTATCTTTGGGCTTATGGTTATACCACACTGGTATTTACTTTTATACTGGTATGTTTCCACCACCTAATTTCTGCACAAAATACAAATCGTCTTTGGACACAACCATAGAACCCATTACATACTCCCTAACCCTGTTTTCTTGCTGATGGCAGTATTCATTTAGGTCCACAGCGAGGCTCTCTGAAGCTTGCTGTGTGGCTTCCCTTCCTCCTGCTGCCTCAAGATGAGGCTGTTTGAGTGTAGCGTCGTGGTGAGGCCCACTGCAGCTGTACTTGCACCAGAATAAACAAATATGTGCCTTCTGCTTTTAAGCCCTAATGATACCTCCGCCTTGGGCCCCCACATCCTCATGCAGCTCTCTCTCTATTTGGAGTGAAACTGATTGTCACAACTGTTCTGTGGTTTCACATTTTTAGGTCGTCTTGTGAAGTCTGTATTTTTTGGGACATTCTCATGTTGGAAAGTAAAACTTCAGCAGCAGGTTTTCCTCAAAGATTTGATGGTATATTGCCTCATCCTTTTTTCCTTCTTTCCTGACTCATGCCCCAGTTCTTGCAGCAGAGAAACACCCCCACAACAGAATGCTACCACCTCCATGCATTACTTGTATAAGTGGTGTTCTTTGGACGGTGAGCTGTATTTGCCTTCCACCAGATGTACCATTAGTTGTTTAGATGTAGTTTGGTCTCATCTGACCAATTCCCTTTTCCACTTGGCCTTTTCAAATTTCAAGGTGCATTTTGGCAAAGCTCAATGATGACTTAATGTGACCTTTCTTGAGGAGTGACTTTTTTTCTTGTAGCCCTCCCATATTTGTGGAGCGCTTGTGATATTGTTTTAACATACACACAATGACCACTCTCTGCCTTAAATTCCTGTAACTGCTTCAAAGGTGCCATTGGCCTCTTGGTAGGCTGACAAATTTCCTCCTCACTCTTCCATTTAGTTTGGAGGGACAACCTGATCCAGGGGTGCTCCTAGTAGTACCAAAGAAAGTTCCATTTCTTAATTATAGACTTGACTGTGCTCCTAGCGAGTTATGTAGCCTTTGATTTTTTTTTTTTCTTCATCCGTTTACGGACTTATACCGGTCAGCAACTTTACACCTGAGATTGCATGACAGTGCTTTCCCACACATAGTTGACACAGCAAATAAAAATAAACAATCAAGCATTTGAATGCTCTATAATGCATTTTGTGACTGTGACTTGGATGTTAAAAGAGAAAATACAGCTGGAAAATTTGTTCTATGCAGTAAAGCCCCGCTCATTCACGGTTCAGAGTTTGCGGCTTCAGTCATATGCAGATTTTATTTTTAGAACCTAACTAATAATTACTAGTGAATTCAGCTAAATTTCCATATAATGTGTATACATTTTGTGGTACTGTGACAAGAAACCGAAAGTAAGCGCCTCTTGGGATGGTGAAACACCCCTCTACTCCGCGGCGGGAGGTTTGAAAGCCAATCCAAGAACGTTATTTATTTCTCCTTCCTGCTGATTGGTTGCAGTCCAGCATTCCCGCATCAAAAAAGTTTCCCACGTTGAGCGGTCTTGAGTGTTCTAATGTTTTTTTGTTTTGATTACCCTGCTTATATCAAATAAATCACGTTTGCATGAATTACAGTATAGTTTATATAAGGGAAACCTCGCTATTTTATATTCTAGCACTGCGGGAGACTGCCTGTTCGGTGTACACTGTACAGTACGGATATGGGTTTACCTTATACATAATGGTCAAAAGTCTTAGAACACCCCTATTTTACTCTTTTGTTGTATTGAAATTCAAGCGGTTCAATGTCTCATTGTTGTTTGTGCAGAAAATTCTTCCCAACTATATTGCAGTACAGCACTTTTAGGTTGCTTTGCTTTCACTCTTCTGTCCAGTTCATCCTAAAGCAGCTTGATGAGGTTTAAAAAAAGCTTGAAACATGCTTTATATATTACTAATGCTGAATAATAGTTTCACACCTTGAAGTTCATTGTTTCATAGTCACTTTCTCACTCTTACTCCTTCACACTCTTTTACTCTGACTCTGCACCTGACCTGCATTCCAAAGCAAGCAGCTAGAGCAACCAGGGACTGACATGCACGCACAATCTGTCACTATCACTGAAGGCTTCCACTGACATGCAGGCCAAGTAAAGACAAGGTGAGACTTAAGTGAGCATTGGGTGAGGCATTAGGATCCAGTATTTTTGTGACTCATGCGTCACTGTGAACAGCAGCTGATGCTTGCTGTGTTCATTTTTTGACCTTTGTTTAAATGTCCTTCTCCACAGACAGGGAACACTATTATGTAATAAAAACACCATGAGATTGCGATTTGTGCCGGTGTTGTGTCTGTCTTAGCGGATTAGCCGTCCAAAAGGTCATGAGGGGGAACAGCTCATTCGGCCAGGATAGCACACAGGTTTAGGAATGATAGACAAGGGTTTTTCGGCTCTGATGAGAGAAAATGACATCAGCCTTGAGCTGCTTTCTAGGCCTGTTTTTAAAACATGTCCCGGGACAGGCTAGTGCTTATGTAGCTCTTCTGTTTGCTTGTTCAGCCTCAGGATAGGGAGAGAGAATAAAAAAAAAAAATGAAATGTCGTCAAGGGGCTTGCAGAAACAATGTATTTATCTATTTGCTTGTCCTCTCATTGAAAAATGCACTGGTCAGAGAGGGTGGTGATTCAGCTGCATTGATTTTTGAATTGCAAGAATCTATTGTAACAGTGTTCAGTGAGGCATGCACTAATTTGTGGAGAAAGTCAATCACCTAAATTGTTTCCATGAATACACTAAAGTGTCTCTCGACCTGCATAAACCACATCCAGCTCTTCATTAAGGTGGGCCAGACATGTGGATGTAGTTAAGGAAAAAGGGTGGCTCCTTGTGATCTATAAAAAATCAACACAACTTTACTGTGTACCTTAACACTGGAGAGTTTTTCCTCACTATTATCTTCATTAGTAGAAGTGTAGCTTCAGAATCTGATTTAAGATCAGTCTTCTCCAGTTCCAGTGTCTGAAATAGTTGACTGTAGTTTTATTTATTTTAATAGCACACCGTAAACCATAAGACCACATCAATGAACAGCTAACTGTGGTTTTAATTGATTAAAATAAGTTTTGGGGATATATTTTTACAAAATATATTGTGCTAAATTAAAATTTGAATAACATGGATGTCTTTGGTAATCTAGGGCAACTACAAACTTTTGTACGTCATTATTATTATTTTTATGTTATACGTTTTTTCTTGTTTCGTTTTGTCTAACGTTTCTCATTTTCTTTATTGCCCCTACAGAGTGAAAAGCAGGCAGCCATATCACAGATCTGTTTTCTCTCTTCTTGCCATAAACTGGACTTGGGAACCTGCACACTAACCTAACCTCATCAACTCGGACCATGCAATAACTCGGAGCCTCAGTTACTAGACATCTACGACCTGGACCTCACTACTCTAACCTCAGATAACGCTGGACACTGCAGTTCTCACAACCCAGATCCCTCAGGACCAAGGGGGTCTTATGTATAAACAGTGTGGCAGTACTGATCTAGTGTCAGTTTTCACTTTTCATTCTTAGAGGTAATTTCCTTTTTTTTTGCCACATTATTTAAATCAATGACATGCATTCAAAATCAATCCGATTTGAGCCTGCCCTTCTGCCTTCCTTCAAGACAAGTTTTTGCAGCAACGTCATCAAATTCAAGTTGCATCTTCTCTGTAGCTGTGACTTCTTAGCATTACTTCTGATCCTAGATCAGCACTTTCACTGACACCTTTCACCATATGACCCCATTGTTTCACCGTGCAGACCTCATTCATCAACACAACGTCTTGTGCATCACTGCTCAACATTAAAGCAGTGTGAACACTTTGTATGGACTGCTGCATCCCAGCAGATCTCTATAAGGTAAAACGGTGGTACTGACAGTATGCTAAACATGGTGCTGACATAGTTTTGGCTATGTTACTATTTTAAAACTGTATTTTACTGTTGGTACACAGAATGTACAGCTGTGTCTTGGTACAGCAACGTTGTTAAAGCTGTTTATTACATTGTAATGCTTGTTTTAGCATTTGTTTTCGATGGTACCCTTTCTCTCTGTGATAATGCAATATACGTATCCCAGAAGCTACTGAACTCATTTGAGTAGCAAACCCTACAGTTCTGGGCTTCAAGGCATCACACACACACACACACACACACACACACACACACACACACACACACACACACACACACACACACACACACA
>JBBJLR010000001.1:24416602-24432731 GCA_037577145.1 Brachypetersius gabonensis
TAGAGATATGCTCACACACACACACACATACACATACACATACACACACACACACACAAACACACACACACACACACACACACACACAAAGACCCACCAGTGAGCTGCCGACAGTCTGCCTAGGGTGTGTGCCAAGGTTGAGGTCATTATCTACATACTGAATTAAAAACGAAGCATATTTTGGTGTCCAGTGTATGTGTGTGTGTATGTGTGTGTGTGTGTGTGTGTGTGTGTATCTCTATCACGGTCTGTCTGACCTTAGGGCCCAGGGCAGGGAGAGGGTTAGTTCATAGTTCTGTTGTGGTACTGGTAGTGAGTGAGAAAGAGAGAGCGAGCACTTATGTTTGTCATTAGTTACTTTCTCATTTTGTTAATGGGTGTGTTTGCTTTGACTCTATTTGTTAGAGGATGGTTGCCTCCCACACTTCATTCTTTCAGTGTGTGCGTCTGTATGTGTGTGTGTGTATGTGTTTGAGTTACCTATTTTGGGTTTGTATTAACCTGTTTGTGCATACTGTATCCCAAGGCCGTGTTCCTATTGTCTAGCCTCTCTTGCCGGTGGGTAAGTAACACACACAGGAGCAGTATTGCTCTCGGCAGCCAGCAAGCACAATGGAGTTTGAATTAAAGTCTTACAGATTTTTTTTATATTTTAATGGCAGCTGAGAAATGAAGCATAGTTTATATTGTACTGCAACTTCTGCGAAAAGTGTATCTAACATAATAAAAGCCTATAACCACTAGTTAAGATTCATGCAAACTGCATGGACTAAACTGCGTTAAAATTGAGTTTGCAAACTCGAGTCAAATTTGAAGACTGGGACTTTGAATGCTAATAACTTAGACTTAAACAGTAAACATTATGGCTCAAAAAGACTCAAGGTCCAAAGTAGAAGAAACAAGGTGATTTGTTTCCTATACAACAGGAGTACCCAAACCACACCAAAATCATTTTTGTTAACAGCAATCTCATACTTTGCATTTTATTTTTCTGTGTAATAATATGACAAAAATGAGAATTAATATGTGAAAATGTGTGTCTGACTTGGTAAACAAGAGACTTGCCTGTATTAAGTTGAAATATGACTTGTGAATTGCTTGTATTGGCTAGGGACTTCAGATGTACTTGTACTAACTCAGAAATTGGCATGAGACTTGCCTGTACTGACATGGAACTAAATTTGCCTGTGTTCACTCTGGACTCTACATGAGACTTGGGATTTTTAACTTGCCTGTTTTGACTCTGAATTACAGAGTCTTGACTATCTTAAATAGGGAATCCACTTGAGGAATTGCCTGTATTGACCCAGAATGTGACTTGAGACTTGCCTGTATTGACTTAGGACTCAACTTGTGACTTGCCTGTACTGACTCAGAACTTGACTTGAGACTTGCCTGTATTGATTCCTCCTGAGATTTACCTGTATTGACTCAGGACTCAACTTGTGACTTGCCTGTATTGACTTAGGACTCAACTTGTGACTTGCCTTTATTAAGTCAAAACTCATCTTTAGGCTTGCTTATACTGACTCAGAACTTTACTTAAGACTTGCCTGTATTGACCCATAATTGACTTAAAACATGCATGTATTGATCCAGAGCTTGACTTGAGACATGTCTCTGCTGACTTGGGACTTCACTTTGGACTTGAGTGTCAAGTTGCTACTTTCCCCCCAAATCTGTTTGCAAATGGATAACCTTGTTGCTGTAAGCTTACAATATTTGATAGCCTCCCTCTCTGTGTATTTCTGACTTTCTCTCTGCCTCATTCACACACACAAACCAACATACACATACACCCTGTTTTCCCCTTATCAGAGTTGTACAACAATGTGTGTGTGTGACAGAGAGAGAGAATAAGAAGATAAAGTAGAAAGAAAGGAGTTCATGCTTATATTGTGTTGCAGAAGGTCAAATGGCAGGAAGATGTGTGGACACACATCACCTTAGCCAAATGCCTCCACCCATCCACATACATATAACTTCTGAGCAAGCTCTTTTGTGATGAATAACCTCTCCCCTCTCCAGACACATAGGAAAGCAAAATATCTGCCGATGATAAAAGTATTTCATAAATTATGTGAGAATTGTTTTGACTTTGACTTTTCACACACTGAGAAAATATTTCTTTTTCTACTAGCTCACCAGCATGTGCCCTTACATTCGGATGATATGCAGTGCTGCTGTGCCCTCACATTTCTGGGCTGCGGCAAATAATGTAGCTATTGCTTTGTAAAGTTTTACACTGCATTCATGTTGGACCGTAATAAAGTACAGGCTGTTGTTTTTAGCTGACAATTTTTTTTGTTTATTGTATATCACTATTTCATTGGGGAATTTTGAGTCCATCTGTCAATTAGTTTCTCTCATTCTCTGGGTGGGTAGGATATCTCTACCACTCACCATGATGCTAGCTACCACAGCTAGCTACCAGAGAGAGAGTTTATTTGTAACACAAGCACTTAAAGTCCAACACAAATGCACCCCTGTGGTTTCACTTCCAGGGAGTCTTCCCCCTCCTTGGTACTTCTTCAGTTCTTTTACTTTACAAAGGTCCACCTCCGTCTCCTATGCTGAAACGGGAACACTTTACACTGTCCTCTGTATGTTTCCAAATCCTCCTTAAGAGCCCCAGACCTTCACACCGCGACCCGTCACTCCTGCTTGGCACACAGAAAGGAGAGAGAGAGGGAGAGAGCTCAAGATGGAACACACAGTTAGGAAAACGTGCCACTCGTCTTTCGACAGCCGCTTCTCTCCGCTGCTCGCTGTGAAGCTGTCTGCTTTCACTCTTTGTGACTCCTCCTAGACAGGAAGAGATCCCCCACACACACAGTCCCAACTCACTTCGCACCCGACTCTCACCAGCACAGCTCAAACCACAGGGCAATACGTTCTCTGAGTCTACCGACTCAACATACAAGAAACGGTTTTGGTTTACAGTTTCACCTTCCCTCCAGCTCACACACTCAGCCACACAAAGATGTTGGATGTCAATGACCACGCACCGCGACTCTGATTCAGCCAGGATTTAAACTTACACTCAGCCAATCACACGTCACACTCACTCAGCTCCTAATGAGCCCAGCTGTTTCCATTCATCCACTCACTCGACACACACACACACCGCTCTAACCACACACACCTGCTGACAGTCTTTCTCACACACTCATACACCTCGTATCCAGAGCCCTGACCTAATACTCAGGTTAACTGCTTCTCCTCTGACGAGCCGAAGGTTCCCCAGACGTCACATTTAGAAGCTAATTAACAGATACATAATCGGTCAGTTAAAAAACAACAAAAACTAGTGCCTGCCTTTTGTTGTAATAACATCTTTGAGTCAACTGAGTAAAGTTTGGTTAGGTTTATATCAGCTTTGTACAATGCAAGAATTTTTCCTGGTAGATGTGATCCAGGTTATTCAGACTGATCTGCTTGTTGTCTTTGGTTTTCAAAGTGCAACAGATTTTTAATGAGTGATATCTGTTTTTTTGCTTGGCCATTGAGAAAACATTCACCTTTTTGCCTTTCAGATACTCCTGTGTTGTGCGTTATCTGGCAAGAAGGCCATTCGTATACAAAATATTCCTAGGCAGCTTCTATTTCCTCACAACTGATCCAGTGGTGCTCACTGAGGTATCCAAATACTTGATTATATTTAGAATGCTCTATGGTGTTTCAAAGCTTTTCTTTAGATTCACAGTTTGACACTATAGAGTGGCAGAATGAACAGAAATTGAGCAACTGTGTATCTGGATTTTATTCCCCTGTTTATCTGATGGGGAAAGTTTTTGTACTATACTTGTACAGCTGTGCTTTGCACAGTTGTTTGAAATCTCATTTTCTCACCTTTTCTTTCTTAGATTTCAATGTTTTGTTTTTTTTTACTCCTGTAATTCCACTTATTTTTTATTGGTTTGCCTTTCCTTTTGTATACTGCTAAATATTTTTTCTGCTTTCTTCTGTGGCTGTAAGAAATATATAACTTGTACATTGGGTCTTGGGCATATGTGGTCAGCCCAGGCGGATGGGTTGGAAGAAGTCAGGCACCGGAACGTTCTGGTTTGCATTTTCTATCTGGCCACCCGGCACCAGGTGCTCTTGAAGTGCAGCCTTCACAGCCATCTCCGCATCCCAATTTAATGGGGCCAAGATTTGAGCATGATGGATAATGAGCTCTAGGGTGGCCATTGTGGGTAGTGGCCCCACTGGCTTGATAGGGCATTCGGCTTGTTATTTTTAGACTCCAGTCATTAGAATAGTGTGAAGTGGAACCTGGCAATTAAGAGGGCCCACCTGGCCTGGTGGGGATTCAGGCATTTGGCCTTCTCAGTGTATGCCAGGTTTTTTGTGGTTGTCCACACAACAAATAGGGGTTGGGCCCCCTCAAGCTAGTGTCTCTACTCCTCCAAAGCCTATTTGATCATTAGAAGCTCCTGGTCGCCACAAGGATGCAGTTTGCAGCCTTGGCCCAATCTTTGGTAGAGCACAGCACCCATCCACACATAAGACACATCGATCTCAATAATTAAGGGAAGTTGAGGGTCCGGGAGCTGCAGGATCGGGGCCGTGGAGAACCACTGTTTAAGCTCATCAAATGACTTTTGACAAAACCCAGGAAGCTTTGTACCTGGGTGGGGCACGACCAGCTCTTCACCACTTTAACCTTAAAGTTTTACTTCTCTAGTTTTACATACAGGTGGTGCTCCAGCAGCAGCTGGATTATCTTCCTGATGTGCTGGACATGTTCACCCAATATCTGACTATAAATAAGAATAGACAAAAAAAATAGATGGGCCAATGCTTTTGTCCAATAGACAAAAAGCACTGACCCATCATGAAGTAGTTAAAGGCAGGAGGTTAATGGCACAGTCAAATGGCATGTGAGGTGCTAAGAGTTGGGCTTTCTGCTTACTAATAACCTCTCTGAGGTCCCCAGTATTCAGGAGGTACTCGGGATAGCTCAGGTGAGCTTGGATGAGGAGAAGGGGCGTTGGCTGGGAGACATGCCCCTTCTCCTCACATATGACTGCTGACAGTGGGGCCCTCAGGCTGCCACTGACTGTGTCAGCCAGTAAATGTGCAGATTGGGGCGTTACAGCCAAGGACACCTGACATGGGCCAATGCCTTTCCTGATAGCTCAGAACAAGAAAGGCGTAGGTGACTTGGTAACACAATATTGCCACCGGCTGTCCCGCATACCAGCTTTTCCTTCTATGTGGGGCATGTGACCCAGCTGCATGGGTTGAACCAGACCCCGTTGGGATGCTGGGGCAGAGGAGTCACTGGTCAAGGTACTCTGGGAGCTCTTGCGAAAGCGGTTATACGCTTGAAGCTCTAATTGAAGGGATATCTCAATTAGAGCCTCAAGAGTGGCGGGAGGGTCATGGGGACCAGCTGCTCACCTCATCAAGACCTTGGAAGCATGCTGCCAAGAGCGCCTGAGAGTTCCATCCACTCTCAGCAGCTAGAGTTGGGAACTTAATGGCATACTTGGCTAACGAGTGCCTGCCGTGGCGTACGCAAAGGAGCCCAGGGTCAGTGTCTCCCCCACAACCTGGGTTGTCAAACATTCTATATAGTTCCTCAGTAAATCAAGTCACAGAGGAACACAGTTCGGGACGATCCTCCCAGGCTAATGAACATTGTAGTAAAAACCCTAGCACATACTTGACAAAGACATAAAGTCAAATTTAAGCATAATTACCATTGTAGGCCATACTTCCTTACAAGTCCAAACAAGATTGATGATATAAGTAAAATACAAATAAAACAATGAACAGAAAGAGCACCAGAAATATACTCTGGGAGTAACAGAAATAGTAGAGTTCCCTTTAGGCCTCAGTCTCAGCTGTTTATAAGCAATCTAGAAGTAAAACAGGTACATAGATCTAGAATATAGTGAAGTCACTAGCCATGTAGTGTCTAAAAAACAAACAATAAAGTCTTAAACTTAAATTCTAATCTTAACAGGTAACTAGGGTAAAAACATCAGTTCTGGCAAAATACTGTCTCTCTTCTTCATGCCAGTCAGAAACATTATAGCTACTGAATCACTTGGAAGCGTAAAAGTAATGACTGACTGGTTCCCATATAAAGAGAATGGACTTAATGTTGATACCAGAGACTACTTTAATAAATATGAACTGCATGTTTTAAAATTTGCAAAAGCATAATTTTCCTTGCCCTTTTTTACTACTTTTAAGTTTTCACTGGCAATGTACATGAAATACAGACCTGTGTTGCTTTCACATCCTGAATGCGTTCATGTTCCAGCCACTGATTTAGTCTAAGAAAAGAAGAAGAAGACTTCTGTGGGAGATTAAACTATTTGTATTGTCCAAACCTATAAATCCTTACATAACTGGACTGCACGTGTACCATTACAAAAGATCCAATAATCCAAGGGTAGCATTTTCAGCAGTCAGTTGAATAAGCCTCGGTCCCTGAAGATGCAGAAGCCAGGACTTAACTGTCACATAAATATTTTAGAGTGTGTGCTTCTGAGGGAGAGGAGAGGAACCAGGTACTGCTCATTTGCACTGTGTTAGTTTATTATTAATGCACAGGATCAGCTGAGCTCACTGATGGTGTACTTCCTGGCTCAGCTTTAACCCAGTCAGCAGTTCTCCTTAAAGGGTCACAGCACATGCCATCTGCAGAAAATGGTGAACAGTGGAGCTCAACTTGGAACTCAATGGTACTTTGGAATAGCTTGCTAATGACTAGGCTTCTCCTTATTGTTTTGAAATGCTGATGTAGAAGCAACATGATTCTTTGAAAAGCCTGCAATATATGATAATGTAACAATAATGTAAACTTGATTAAGAGTCATGGAAGAACATGATTTTAGCACCTCTGGTGTTAAAGAGATCCCTTGATCAAGAACTCCAAAATACCTCAATGTCTCAATTCAGGGGGCAGCTGGTGGCCTGGTGATTAAGTTCCCCTGCGAGCTTTCTGGTTTGTGCATCAGTTTTATGATTTCAGTTCCGTGGGCAGCAACATTCATATTTCTATTAAGCATTCTGGATATAAATCATTAGGTTATATAGTGATTTATATGCAAAATGAATTTATATCCATCACTGTTTTACTGCAATCACACCCTAAAAACATACATGTTTTGCCATATAGACATTTTTTCCTCCGAATGTGACTTAACCTTATTGATACACCCCTAGTGCACACGCAAATGTAATATGCAAATGTAATAGTCCAATGAAGACATTGGACTAATTTTAGCTCTTTTATATTTGGTTGCAACAATAGTGAATCAAAATTTTAATTTAATATAAAGTGTATTGTAGTATTGTATTGTAACACAGTGTTTTGGATTAAGTGAAGAAGTGGAGTACACTGAAGTGTTTGCACTGTCTGCAACACACAAATAGCTGCAGTGTGGAGCGATGCGCATCATCAGTATAATGTATGGTGTGTGTTGTAAGAGTGTGTTTTTGGGTTTTTGCCAAGGTTTTAGGACTGGCACAATAGAACGGGTCTGAAAGACAATTTATGCTGGTCTCGCATGAATAATAGGCTTCACATCACAAAAATAGAAGAGAGATTAAAACAGGCTTGGAAAATCTGTTGGTTTGGCTCTTTGTGATTGTCTTGTTTTATTATGCTAATAATGTAGTGTTGGATAAAAATAGTCTGGTTGAGGCAGGTTTCCCTCCATTGAAAGCGAGTGAAAGGGGGATTAAAGGAGTCAGACGGAGACAAGGGTGTCTCTGTCTGTCTTTGATAAACCACAAAAACTGACTGGGGAACTTCGTCTTATCCCTGCTTGTCCCCTCCCTCCATCTCCTCACATCCAGTCTGTTTTCTGCACACCATATGTATATGTATTACAACTGGATTATGATACTGTGTAAACAATTTTACTGTAAGCACTTGGTTACTTTACTTTACAGTTAGTTTACACATGGATGATAAATACACATGTTACATTCCAGGGTTTTATTTATAATTTTGAGATTATCACCCCAAAAAGACAAAATGTTGCTCACTGTAGTTTAACTGGCTAGATAGCTGTACTATTATCACCCTGTATGTGCTAACTCATGTTACACGTATACTCATTAACTCATATATGTTATATCCCGTCAGCGTCCACTAGAGGCCATTCCTTTTCTGTTTTTGAGTTTTGTGTTTGGGACCTTGATTGTGGAATCCTGAGCACGCCGGTCTTGTTTGTTTGGATTATGTGTTACGGCTGACCAGAGGGCCTCAGGGAAAATGAGTGTTGTGTTTCTGTGGTGTTGAGTTTGGTATTTAGTTCTTCTTTGTGTGGACCTTAGTGTCTGTCCACCTAGGGCTGCATGTAGTATTTGAGTATTTTGTCGATTTTTTCATCGATTAATCGAGTGATTCCGATAAAATCATACTTTTGTGTTTTTAAACTATATCAACAGTGTGTTATGCGCAAGGACTTTCCAAGCCACTTGCTCCACGAGGCAAGCACTCAAACACTTCAAACTCCACAGGCTGACAGGTCTCCAGGAGACCTTTCCAAGTGACCTTTCACCTAGTATGAAGCTCTACTCCCCAGGGAACCAGAGTAACAGGCATGTGAACCTCCGTGCTCCGTGGGGAAAGCACTCAGCTGTACCAAACATCTACTGCCGCAAAATTCTACAGGAACTTTCAGCTCCCCAACGCATATCGAACATGACTGGTCCCAAAGCTCTCATGGAAAACCAGCACGACGGTTTCATGAGCTCGATCTTTCTGAGCGGCATTGCTCTGCCAGGCAAACACACTGGCACTTCAAATTCCACAGGCTGATAGGTCCTCTTGCTCCTTATCATGCCTCATCACTATCGACTCACAACACAGCCTACAAATAATTGCAAATACTGTACGTTCTAACAAGCACTGGCGTTCATATCAGTTAGCAATTGTAAAATACGTTACCTTGTAGAGGCTCTGAGCCCACACTTTAGACATTTTCTGCCTTTTATGCACACTGGATCTTCATTTTCCGGCATTTCCATAGAGAGCAAAATAAACGTGGCGTCATAAATCTTTGAACTGGTGTCTATTACAACAGTCTGTACGAAACAATGATACCGGAGCTGCCTAATAGTCTACAAAGTGGGAGTGATACGATAGCAGAGTCATTTTAATTAGATGAATGAAGCCGCGGGGCAAAGAAATTGCCTCAAACATTTTCTGTAATGTTTGCTCAAATAATCATTTCATCCCTAGGTCCACCTTCATCCTGACTTGTGTTTTGAGTGTCTCTACATTCTCCTTTTGTTCGTGTTCTGAATTTGTTTCTGGCTGTCATGCCTTTTGTTTTCAGTTTCAGTAAAAAAAATATTGAAATGGAAGTCTGCACATGCGCCTGCCTTAAGTGCTTGGGTGATTCAAGGGAGGAACGTGACAATATAACCATATGCAGTTAGGGTTTCATTTTTCAGGTTGCAAGGCCTGTCACAGTCATGCATATGAGCTGTTGATCACTGGACAGTTTCCAGCTGCGACCACCTGGGGGCGCATTGACCCCATGAACTCCTCTCTTGTATGGACTTCTCATTCATCTGTATATTGTCATTGCTGATCACTCCTCACCTGTCTCTCATTCCTAATCACTCTCTGTCTCTCCATTGGTCCCTAGTCTGGTTTTCCCCTGTATATATAGTTGCCTTCTTCCTTTGTTCAGCATGTCAGCATACCCTCACATTGTGTTTCCTAACCATGGTCTGTAAGTGTGTTCAAGTGGTGAATAAACTCTTTATCTGTGTTTGTATGGAAGTCTGCTCTGGTGCCCTCCTTCCACACACACTACCTACGGGACCGGATCATGACAAGGCCATCCAGGTCCAAAGAGTAATTGTCCTCCCCAGGATTTTGTTCCAACTGCCATGGTTTTCTAGTCCCTTCAAACCAGCAATAGCAGGATACAGATGCTTGCAATAAAATCCTGGAGAGGGTATTTACTCTTTGGACCTGGATTACCCAGCTCTACATAAATATTTATAGTTGCTTGAACTGAGTTCCTAGTGGTATACACGTCTGACTTCAAGTACAACACAAAGTGCTGCCCTATGCATAAACTCTCAGATGACTATTCAGAGGCATCAGGCATGTGGACAACATGGAATTTAGCATGGCTCTTGACTGATGTGAGCTAAATTAGCTGCAGCTCACCATCACCAAGACCAAAGGATTACTTTTGGACCTGAGAAGGTCACATCTCCGGTCACTTCCGTCTCCATCAGGGATTGTACAGGACTACAAATACTTTGGTGTGCACATGGATAACATGCATGACTGGTCAAAGAGCTCTCTGGCCAAATATGAGTGGTCAAAGTAGGCTGTACTTCCTACGTAGACTCTGATCTCTTGCAGTATGCAACACCATGTTGTGGATGTTCTGTGAGTCTTTAGTGGCCAGTGCTATGGTGTGCTGGGGTGGCAGAATAAAAGTGACAGACACCAAGAGGCTTAACAAACTAATCAAGAAAACGGTCTCAGTGGTTGGCGAGAAACTTGACAACATGAAAGGCTTCGGCCCATCAACAATGCTGATCACCCACTCCACGGGTTTGTGGCTGAACTGAAAAGTACTTTTAGTGCTCCACAGAATGCCACAATTAATCCTTCTTCCCCACTGCCATCAAATTCACCAAACTCCTCCCTCTGGTTGCTAACCGGTTGCTACTTTTTTGCAATTTCTTATGGTTTGTTATTAAATAATTATATTTATCTTATGATTATGTGCAATAGTCTACCCTGTCGTAGACTATCATGCAGTTTTCAGGTGCCAAATAATTTCAATATACGTAATATCTTATGTGCAGTTGTCTTACCATGTGAAATATCACTACTTATGTCAATATTACTTATCTACTACTAATCTCTATGTGCAACACTCCTAACCACTATATGTGTTACTAGTCATTTTAATATGAAATCTAATGCAATATAAGCTTACTGGTGGATGTCCCATTATCTATGGAAGAGGGACAGCAACTACCTGGAAACTGGCAGACCTTTTCCGTGGGAGGAAATTTATCCCTTAAATTTTCCTTGAAAAAAAACAAACTGAAAAAGTAAGGAGACTGGTTTTAAATAATAAGTGAACAGAGTACAATTTTGTAGCAGATTTTTGTTCTGTTATTTGTTCTGTTCTGTTATTAGTTTTTTTTAGTTTATTTTTTTAATGAATAGGAGCCAAAAAGGATGTAGTCATAAACAAACATTCAGGTTAGGAATTTGGCTGAGCCATGCACCTTTTTAGAAATGCTTATGTTGTGTCTTGAGTTATTTTGGCTGTATGTTGATTGTCCTCTGGTACATTGTTCCATTGTACCAAAGTTTTCATCAAATATGTGCATGTATTACGTATTATTCTTTGGGTAACTGATATTCCTACTGCTTTAGGTCATCTTGCAACTATTTTCAAGTGACTGGCCACAAATAAGTAATCATTATTCATATTATCCCCATACCAAATTTTGACCAATAAAATGCTGGAAATAAGCATGTCACAAATTGTAAGTAAGATAATGTACTAGGGATTTCAATTCATGTTTTTACAAAAAAACAGCATGTCCAAACATATTAAATTCTTAAATAATTAAATTATGTTTTCTGTATTATTTGACCACTTTGGCTGTATGTTTTGGGTCATTGTCTTCTTGTAAGGTCCAGTGCTGCTCCAAGTTTTTTTCTGCAAACTGCCAGATGTTATCCACCTGAATTGTATATAATATATAATTTTTTCTCATGATTCCACTTGCCCTGACCATGTTGCCTGGCCCACTGGCTGAAAAACAACCCTAAAACAATACATTCCTTTTGAACAAGGTGCTGTCCTCACACACTCTTCCCCAGATGCATTGGTGGCAGCCCTCTGCTTCACTTGTTGAATGGGCTAAATGCAGAGAAAGAATTTCACACTTTGTGTTGTACGTCCATGAGTGAATATAAGGGTTTACTTTACATTTACGGTATTTAGCTGACGCTTTTATCCAAAGCACTTTCATTTTCTAACTACTGGGAACAGTCTCCCTGGAGCAATTTAGGATTAACGGTCTTGCTCAGGAACTCAATGCTGAAGGTAGAATTCGAACCCATGACCTCTTGGTCCGGAGGCAAGTATCCTACCCACTGAGGTACCTCCACTCTCCACTTTACTTTTCTTTAACCAAACAAATGCCACATCCCAGTAACCAAACAATTCCATTTTAATCTCATCCTACCAAAGAATTGACGATGAAAAGCTTTCATATTTGTCCAGGTGAGCTTTTGCAAAGGTTAGTTGAGCTTTTATGTGAATGTCTGGTCTACATGGAAGTCAGCGCCCATGTAGACCAGCCTGCTGGAGTGGAGTGTCTGCCTTGAGATGCTGGCACCAATATTGCGGAGATTTATCAGGATGGCATTGGTGGTGATCCTAGGATTCTTCCTGGCCTCTTGCACTACCATTCCATCCAACATAGGGGTAACTTTTGCCTTCCTTTCAAGCCCTTAAGGGGGCATAGTGACGGAGAAGTGTGTGAAGGATGTGTAGGATCTTCCCAATGATTGTGGCTTTGCGAATAAAGCGTAAATGTAAATGTTTGTGACAGAGGGGAGCGTGACACTTTTTTTTTTGTGTGTGAGCAGCTAACGATCTCAGCTACTCACACTATCCTCTGTACTGTGTGAAGCAGCACAATTCTCATACCAAGCTGTAATGCAGCTACAAAGAGTGCACTCTATAGTCCCTCTGAGGACATAAGATAGGGTGTTCCGTGATGTGAAAAACAAGGAACTTGTTCTCTGGATGATCTCCACTGGATGTACAGTGGGGAGTGATCACGTTGTGCCATTTTGAAGTTGAAAAGCATCTTGGTTTTGTCCACATTAAGGGACAGACTGTTGGCTCTGCACCAGTCTGTTAGCCTCCTCTCTGTATGCCGCCGCATCATGTTTGCTGATCAAACCCACCCTATCAGGAAGATTGAGGTCTCCCAGTCAGGAAGTCTGGGATAGAGTTAAAGAGAGAGGTGTTTAGGCCCAACAGGCTCAGCTTCCGTATCAGATACTGAGGAATGATAGTGTTGAATACTAAACTGAAGTCTATGAACAACATTCTTACGTGAGTGTCCTTTTTGTCTCACGTCAGTGTACTTTTTATCTACCTCATGACAAGTCTCTTGAAACACTTTCTGATAATGGGTGTGAGTGCACGGGGCCGTTTGGCATGGGGATGATAGTGGTGGCTTTTAAGCACTTTGGATTAACTGTGGTCCTCAGAGAGATAATGAAGATATCTGTTAGAAAATCTGCTGGACTGCAAATCCTCTGAGCACAGAACCAAGAATGTTACATGGTCTGGTAACCTTCCATAGGTTGACACCACGCAGCCATTGTTTGACAGAGCACCTGGTCGCTGGGAGGTGGGGTGGTCTTCCACTTCCATCTCATTTTGGGCTTTAAACTGTGTATAGAAGTGATTCAGCACATCTGGAAAGGAGGCCTCACCATCACAGGCAGGTAGAGATGTCCGGTTGTTGGTGATGGCCTGGAGACCCAGCCATATGATAGGTACATCCCCAGCTGCTGGCCTAGTGGTTAAGGAGTTGCCCTGCGTTCAGAAGGTTGTGGGTTTGAATCGCAGGACTTCTAGTGGTGCTATACCAGTGTGGATGTAAACTCACAGCCTGCCATGTCTTGTCTTGGTATGTTAACTACAGTATGTTAGCATGCTGTTAATCTGCATAGAATGCTGTAGCTTAGCCATGTCTCCATAAAAACAAAAACACAGCTTTCTAGGTAGTTTGCTGAATATAAATTACTGTACAGGGAGCAACCATTGGAAAACAGAGAGGCTGCTGAGACCTAGAGAGCTGCCATTTTGGAATATTGTGAATAGATTGTGAATAATCATAAAAAAAAAACATAAATATGTGTGTCCTCTAAGCTGGCTCGGGAGCCAGTGTGCTCTCTGCAGCCATGGGAGCCTGCGTCCTCAGGACTGGCAGGGGCACTGCCTTTGGCACACTTGGGACTGATGCATCCTGGGAGCAGGTCCACAGACAGGGAGCACCAGGAAAGACATCTTTTTCGTCGTCTGTGCTGATCCAACCCAGCAGTTCGTCTGTTGTAAGTCAGTCCATCTTACATGAATGTCTTCATCAATTGAGGCACAGGCACAGATTTCCATTTTATCTAACTATCTTAGATATACATGTTTTACAAACATAAATAATGCACAAGGGGCAAAACACAAAGCAAAAGCCTGTACACAAAAGACGAGCTAAAGAGTGATATTAATTTTACAACACTGATGGACATGTGACGGTGGACTGACATCAGTGCATCAACCTAGGTATCCTAAATACAAACAAGACTCAGACTAGACCCAATCAGCACTTACAGCTGTAACTAATTATATGAAGTTAGACACCATGAACCCATACAATTTCCAAATAAGAGTTCCACCAGTCCAACTTAAAACACAAAATCCCAGAAAGTATTAACGCCTTAAACAAATTAATGCCGATCAATTGTACCATGTGACTTTGAGCACCCGGCCCGTTCTGGCCACAGGTGCTCTGTGAAATGAAGACGAGAAAGCCCTGCTTCACCCAGAGAGGTTATATGTTTAATAATATAATGAGCAAACATAATTAATCTAGTATATATTTTATAAATCACACTAGAAACATTTCACTATTAGTGAGATCACTGTTCACTGTTATATATATAATATGCAGTATATAGTACCTTTTTGCACCCTACTTCTAGCTTGAATAATGCATAGTGTTACAACAGAAATTTCCCTGAAGTTCATTTATGATCAGAAGAAAGAACAACAGGCACATGGATATAAATCTGTAACAGGTATGTTATATGCATGTGGCCACTTCTTGACTTAACTTCAAGTAATATTTTTTTCCATCTGTATTGATTATTTTAGAGTGCCTGTTATAAACCTCAGCCCACTTCCCTATTGTACACTGCCCTGGGCAGTGGAACATGTTTGACTGATGACTTAAAATGGGAAGATGTGTCATCGTGACGCTTAAATTTGGAGTGTGTTTTACAAAAATGCAACATAGAGAATATTTCAGTTTTTAGTGTTCATAGAAGCACTGAAATAATGATTTGCTCAGAAGCAAATCATTAATTAAGATGTTTGTGTTAGCTTATTTAAGGGCCTCTGAGGGTCAACTACATAATTTTATTGTAAACAAAGCAAAAATGTGGAAATGAAAAAGCAAAAGTAAGAACAAGATCAGAGTTTATTAGGTTGTATTTTAATATAACCTAATGAACATTTAATATATGGCCTTCATCATTGTCATGGGAAAGATTTAAATAACAGGGAAAGACAAGTAGTGCAGTGAGCAATCACAGTACCGAACTATCTGACTACTGAGAAAGATAATAATTTATTTGTATTACAAACATTAAGAATTTTAGTTTGTAGAATTTTAGTTTTATCTGTATACATATATATATATATATATATATATATAAATATATATATACAGTGGAGGAAATAATTATTTGACCCCTTGTGGATTTTGAAAGTTTGTTCAATGACAAAGAAATTAAAAATCTCAGAACAGTATCATTTTAATGGTAGGTTTATTTTAACAGTGACAGATAGCACATCAAAAGGCAAATTGTAAAAAATAACTTTAAATAAAAGATAGAAACTGATTTGCCACTGCATGACCTTAATGTGCTTCTTCTAGAGCCCCTCCTTTGTTTCCTTTGCTGTATGTTTTGGGTCATTGTCGTGCTAGAACACCCATCCACAACCCATTTTCAGTTTCCTGGCAGAGGGAGTGAGGTTGTTGCTCAGGATTTTACGATACATGGCGCCGTCCATTTTCCCATTGATGCGGTGAAGTTGTCCTGTGCCCTTAGTAGAAAAACAAACCCAAAGCAAAATGTTTCCACCTCCATACTTGACGGTGGGACGGTATTTTGGGGTCATAGACAGCATTTTTCTTCCTCCAAACACGGCGAGTTGAGTTAATGCCAAAGAGCTCAATTTTGGTCTAATCTGACCCAGTCTCCAGATCTTTGCACCTTATCCCAGTCACTCTCTGAATCATTCAGGTGTTCATTGGCAAACTTCAGACGGGCTGCACATGTGCCTTCTTGAGCAGG
>JBBJLR010000001.1:24595230-24602843 GCA_037577145.1 Brachypetersius gabonensis
CAGGTCCATGTGTCCTTCTGGCAGGAGAAACTGTATCACATCAGCCCGCTCTTTCAGTATAAACCATCAAAATGTTCTCCTCCCCCTTAGAAGAGTACATCTCACCCCCTTCTTCCTACCATTTGCTGTCTGTTCAGACTGGTATTCAACTAGTTCTACTATCTCTAAATCTGCATGTTTCTTTGAGACAGTTTTCTCCATGTTTTCTGCATTTGCAGTGAGGAACAAAAGTATTTGAACCCCCTGCGATTTTGCAAGTTCTCCCATTTTGAAATCATGAAGGGGTCTGAAATTCTCATTGTAGGTGCATTCCCACTGTGAGAGACAGAATGTAAGAAAAAAAAATCAGAACATGACATTGCATGACTTGTAAAGAATTTATTTGTATTGCACTGCTGCACATAAGTATTTGAACACCTGGCAATCAGCAAGAATTCTGGCTCTCAAACACCTGTTACTCTATGAGCAAGACTGTCCAAAGACACCAGAGACAAAATTGTGGACCTCCACAAGGTTGGAAAGGGCTGCAGGGCAAATGCCAAGCAGCTTGGTGAAAACAGATCAACTGTTGGAGCAATTGTCAGAAAATGGAAGAGGCTAAAGACGACTGTCAGTCTTCCTTCGGACTGGGGTTCCATGCAAGATCTCACCTTGTGGGGTATCACTGATGATCAGAAAGGTGAGGAATCAGCCCAGGACTACATGGGAGGAGTTGGTCAATGACATGAAGGGAGCTGGGACCACAGTTTCAAAGGTCACTGTCAGTAGAATACTATGCCGTCATGGTTTCAAATCACGCATTGCACGGAAGGTTCCCTGCTCAAGTCCTCACATGTCCAGGCCCATCTGAAGTTTGCCAATGACCATCTGGATGTTCCAGAGGAGGCATGGGAGAAAGTCATGCGGTCAGATGAGACCAAAATAGAACTTTGTGAGATGTGTATTGCTAAACACAAAGCTACAGACTGCCTGATGTTCACTGCAAACAAAATCATCACACATTTAAAAATTTTACCTTCCACAACTGTCCACTCTGCAGTGCTTTAATGACTGTTGTGGGAAGCAAACTTCACAAAAATTAATTTGTATCTGTAGCAACCTTTTCACTCCCACACAAGGAGGAACAGTGACCCCACCAGAGATGCAATAATAATAATAAAAACAATAATAATACATTTGATTTATATTGCAATCTCAAAGTGCATACAGACAGAAAATTACATATTAAAAGACAGAATTAGAAGAGTAAAAACATGAGGCCTGTCATTGAACTGTCATTCAGGGATTTAGTTGGATGCCACCCCAGGTTGGGAACCACTGCTTTAGGGGGTGCCACAGCGAGTCATCTGTCTCACCTGTCTCCATTTGGAGGATGCCATTAATAGTAAGTAAATGAGGTATGTTTGTTTGTGTTTTGGTCATTTTAAATGTTCTATTTTTCAGTTCACAATTAATCATTTTCCTCTTAAAGCAGACAGCTTTCACCAATTTTAGTATTGTTCTGGTTCAATCTTGTGTAGAATCTTTTCCAGAAAAACGTAAAGACTTTGGCTGACCCTTGTTCTGCTTTTTCAGGTATCATTACCACTGTATTTTAGGCATCAGTCTCATACACAATAAGAATCGGTGGATTTATTAGACAATTTATTAATTAGTCCTCCTTGTGCTTTTCTGCACTGATTTGTTTGAATAATGGTTTGCTTGTTTGAGTACTTTCAATTTGTCTTTAGAAATTGTAATTTTACTCTGATGTGAACCAGTTGTAAAAGGATTATCACTTTAATAGGTGAGTAAGAATTTTATGCTAAATTTTAGTAAATTGTACCTTAGTTGTAATTAAGGTACATTAAGGTACACTTAGTAAATTGTAATTTTAGTTGTACCTAAAACTGTATGCAGTTCAATGTCACCTTTGGGAAGTAGGGCCAACGTTAGGAGCATACAAAAAAACCTAACTAAGTAAAGTTGTTTGGTTTTTGTTTGTTTTTTGGGGGGGGGGGGTGTTAAAATATTTGACTAGTTTTTAAATGACCCCTGAATAATTGGCACTAATTACACAGCTCGTGTTGAAACTTTGATAGTGTTTTCTATATTCAAGCTGGAGATGTAACCAGATTTTATCAAACACACGGGGACTTCCAACACGTCCACACACCAGCTTGCGTCATGTGTCCAAGAGGCTGCGCTAAAATTGCAGTCAAAGAATAGAAGACAAACAAATGTGCAGTGTTTTACACCCTCCCATATGTGCGCGTACGAATTCCTAATGTGGGAGAGTTCGCAGATATACATCTCTGCCCCAGCCTTAGCGTTTTGGGTTTGTTTTTACTCACCAACTAGCGGCCCAAATGGCGCGGCGCTCGCTGAGGCGATTTTCTCCCCCCGGCCTTCTCTCAATGTTATCACTGCTGCCATGTTTGACAGCACTACTTCAAACGGCAGGTCCTTAGGGAACACGTGAAACCAGAGGAGGAGATATGGTAATTCTCTCTGGCGTGAAGAGAGGCTCGACGATAGAACTGCTTCACTGACACTTCACGCGCCATTGCAGCGCAAAAGTGGCCTGGATCCCATGTGACTTCTGCACAGGAAAAAAATCCCCTGCCTTACTGTCAGGGCACACAAGCTGCTCTGGTCCCTCGCCTGATCATCTGGATAATCCTGCACTTCTGAAGCACCCGAGATTTGTGGCGTAATTCCATCATTGTTCTTCTTCTTGTTTTTGATACCTTGCATCACCCCATGTCTGCTTGTTCTGTATGAGGGGGTCTTAACCTGGAATCACGATCCCAACATGGCCCAAAAACGATCACGAGAATGTTACAAACATACCTCAAAAAATCATTTTGATGAGGACATACAGGCTCTGATGAATGCCACAGAACATACGCTAATATAGAACAATGAATGTCTTACTGTAGGAGGGACTTGACTGACCATTAAACTTAAAGCACTTGCATAATAAGCTAAGCATTTACTAACAGATATAACTGCATAAGAACAAATAGGATGCATGAACAGAAAAAAATGAAGAGTATGAGGAAAATATGATGAGCAGTATACAGAATAAAGATCTACACAGACGGACAAAGGAGATCTATGATTGGAATGTCCTTACAAGAACGTGGTTCAGGGATTTGTATACTTCTCTTCAAGCTTTCTTTCTCATGAGGCATACTTGAATTGCCTTGCAGTGCTGTACTTACTTGTCTTTGGGGGAAGTAGGTTAGACAGCATTTCACTATCGCTTATTACAGAAAGTCCTGAGAGCTGAGCCAAACCATTCTTGACCTATGTTGGTTTCACACATGTACCATATCTTTCTCCTTCAGTATAGAAATTCACTTTCAGTGAATCTTCTGCCTCTTATTTGGTGATGGGCAACTGGTTTTACTTATTTTACATTCTGGCCATGGTGGAGTTAAAAACTTCTAAGATATCATTGGAAGGGGCAAGAAAATTTTGCAACATGTGACTAATGCTGACTGGAAGCAATGCTTCACTGCATCTGAATCTCTCCACAGCATCTTTGGTCTGTGGATTGCTGATGTTTGAACTGTTCCTTCAAGAAGATGGTGAAGGTTACAGAGATAAACTGTGATTCCTATCTGAAATTATCCAGAAATCTCTTCTCTACAGAAGAACCTCACAATCATGTCAGTCATAGATTGTGATGCAAAGATTACTCCAGAGTCTGATCTTTTATGTAACTTCTGTTACATCCATTATGATTTCTCTCACTCACTTCGGAGCCGTTTGCAAGACCTGAAGCAAAATGTGTTGTAGCAAAACATTCTAGAAATCAGACTCGGCTTGGCTTATGGTCCACAATGGAAACCCAATCAAGGGGACATTTTTGAGTATAGTATCTAAAACCAGAGCAGAATGCGCCATTTAAATATACATTTTATGGCCCGTACTGATTGCTGACTGGCAGCACGTGGTCAGGACAGTAAAACTAAATCCATCGTGAAGGCTGTTTCATGTCAAGCTCTGCACGATGTCAAGAATGCAGAGGGAGAGCTTCTAACTTTTAGTGCGTTCACGGTAGCCATTTTTAGTCATTTATTTTTGGGTATGTTTTTGACTGACAGTTGTGCTGGGTGAGTGTGTGTGTATGTGTGTCTTTGGCATGTTGGCAGATTAAAGTCATGGTGTGTAACACTGTGGCCACCCAGCGCTTGCTGGATGGATGGCCCTCTGAGGCCTGTTTGACTTGTGTCAGGTGTCTGTGTGTGTGTATGGATGATCTCTGAGGCCCTGGCTCGACTTGAAACAGGTGTGTGTCGTCCCTGGGTGAAGGCTTTGCCTGATAAACATTATTGAAGAACATCTGTCAGCTGTCACAACACGGGGCAGCCAGAGAAGCCCCCCATCCATCAGTCCAGGGGCTCCAGGGTCTCTGCCTGGTCGTCCTACCTGTGGTGACGGTCTGGTGCACTTGAGAAATGCTTTAGGGACTGGGCTATGATCGCAGGGCGTGTGTGCACACACTGTTCCACTCAGGTGAGCTGTCAGGGGGTGACAGGTAACCTCCTTCTGCTCTATCTCACCCCTTTAGTAGAGACTGGCCTTAATACTGACCTATCCTCAATCAAACCCCCCCACACACATACACACACACAGACACACACAACCCTCACATCCATTGTATAGTTCTAAAAGCCCTTAAAAGGGAGTTCCACTGTTTTTTGTGTAATTAGTTTGTTAGGATGTAAATAGCTATCCTGAGTGATTTGATGTGAAATGTTTCATTGTAGAGAAACTTGCTGGGTTTGAATTCTTCAAATAGGTCATCATCATCATCATCTTTATTTTTAAAGCACTTTAAAACAACCACAGCTGACACAAAGTGCTGTACATTGAAACAACTAATCAACATTCATAATAAAAGATAAACAAATACATAAGTAAATAAAAAAGCAAATAAGTTATTAAGTATAGATAAAAACTAGGTCTCACTGAGGCCGAACGCCAAAGAATAAAAATGGGTTTTAAGACGTGTTTTAAAAATTGACAGTGAAGGGGCCTCTCTAACATGCAAGGGCAGATTATTCCACAGTTTAGGCGCCATGACAGAAAAAGCACTGTCCCCTCTGAGCTTCTTCCTGGATCTAGATGACCTAAGAGACCGACAGGGTGAGTAGGGGTGGAGAAGCTCAGAGAGGTAAGGCGGGGCAAGATTGTGAAGGCATTTAAAAACAAACATAAGAATTTTCAAATCAACTCTAAAAGACATAGGCAGCCAGTGCAGTGAGGCCAGCACAGGGGTTATATGTTCTCTTTTTTCAAATAGGTGGTGAGAAGAATCAGATGTCCAGAGAGTTTAATGCATCTGAAAGCTCTCACAGAAATGTTTTTTTTTTTTATTAATTGGTTATGAATACACTGACTGATGGCCCAAAACATTGTTTTACAACAGGTTTAAGATGGTTTAGGCCTTAAACACTTTGAAAAATAGCCCCCAAATCAAGCTTTTTTTTATCCCAAAATTATCAGTATTTTATCACCATCATTTCATATAAAACCTCAGAAGTCACATATAATGGGGGGATTTGGATACTAAATAAAATGGGTCTATTTGTTTTGTATACTCCTGGTTCCTCTTGGTAAGTTTC
This sequence comes from Brachypetersius gabonensis, assembly GCA_037577145.1. Lineage (NCBI taxonomy): Eukaryota > Metazoa > Chordata > Actinopteri > Characiformes > Alestidae > Brachypetersius > Brachypetersius gabonensis. The sequence continues at coordinate 24,600,849 of JBBJLR010000001.1, forward strand.
TCTTCATAATCAAATAAAACTAATCCTAATGATGATCTTGTTCACATTTCAAACATTTGATCATACAGATCTTTTTTGAAATATAATTAGTAATATTATGAAAGTAAACGGTATTCATTTATCTGTGTAAAAAAAAAAGCAGACAAATGAAACCTCAACAACTAAAGGTAAAATGTATGTTTTCAGTACTATAATCAACGAGTCCAAGCTTATTTTAAACCCAAATAACAATTAGGTTCTTCAGCCCATAAGGCCTTACTCAATTTCTCATATTTTTGTCTATTTTCTTTTCTCAGGAATGACATTTCAGACCTAATAGGTGTAGAGTCCTCATCCCAAAAGAAACACCGGTAGATTTCTTCAGATTTGAATGGGGCATGACTTTATCTCAAAGTAAAAAGCTTTAAGTAGTTTATCTGATGGTGACCTTTTTAGTGGTCTAAGAGGTCGATAGCTAGGACTCCTCCAGTCATGCAATACCACTGAGACTGAAAGAGAGCAGTGACTGCCATTTCTGTCAGCTAGCAGATGCTAGCAATGGCTAGCATTGAACTGATTAGAGCAGAGGGAGAGACATCCACACACCAGATAGTGCAAAGCCATGGATGGCTGCAGCACCAATTAAGATCAAACTCACAATCTCTCGATAAAAGGTCTGGAGAGTTGCACCACTTGACCCCGTAAAAGAAATTAAACAAATGAATGGTCTCTACTTTTGCACAATGCTGTATACTGTATACTACACGAGACCATTTCCTCTCCAAGCTTTGTAAATTAGTCTCCTTTCTCAGACAGTGCATGGTTTGGAGGACTGCCTGATTTAACTACATTAAAGCATATTATGTCTAAAGCAACAGCAAACACATAAAGGTTACTTACTTGCTTCTAACTGCTTGGAAGACTTACAGTACAGTAGTTTCAACTTTGTTTTTACTCACTAACCAACGGCCCAAAAAGTGCGTCACTCACGTGGAAATATTCAAAACAAGGCGGATTCTACAAATATTCCCCGCTTTTTTCGTGGCAATATGTTTTTGTTTTTATTAAAAAAAAACTCATTTTAGTTCTTCTGGCTCCCGGTGCACGGCCGCCGGGACCATATTTAAACCTCTCTCGCTCTCTCTTACTCCCTCTCTCTGTCTTTGTCTCTCTCTCTCTCGTTCCTGACATTTTCCGGAAGCCCGTTTTAAATCTCTTTCGCTCTCTATCTCTCTATCATTCCTGACTTTTCCGTATTTAAACCTCGGGTTTGTCTTTACATTTTCTTTAAGGGTAATGTATTAAACTTTAAAATTTAAAATGAAATTTAAGTGATCTGGGAGAACATTTGGGGCAGATTTAGGGTTTACACTATAAAAATAAGCATTTTAAGGCATTTCTTTTACCAAAATACAATAGCACGGTTTTTCACTATACGCGGGTGCTCTTGTAACGGGGGATTACTGTATTCTGGAATGTGTTGTGATTTTAGCATGTAGTCTACATCAGGCATTCAACCTAACTTAATAAACCAAGTCCCTGAGCCTAATACTTACTGAAAAATATTTGAAACAAAGGGTCTGAGGCTAAAGCCTATGAGCAGGCAGCTATAACACCTTTCATTAACACTTTAAAAAAATTGGATAGTCATGCAACCCCTAATAGAGACTGATATTTTTTAGAACTGCATATTAAACCATGGCTATGAGGTTTAAGTGCCTACTGTCAACTTAATTTAAGTGTTTTTATACTAGGTAAACCACACAGGCATCGATTACTTCCCTAATATCCATGAACCCAACATTTTATGAGACTCTGACTGCACCACTCATCCTTAAACAAAGTATGTGGTTCGATAGATGTTCCAAGACCTCAGGCATTTCCTTGGCGATTTTTTGCCTGTGAAATGCTCCTCAGTGGGGATGTCCATGTCCAGCCAAGTACATTTACATTTACATTTACAGTATTTAGCTGACGCTCTTATCCAGAGCGACGTACAACAGTGCTTAAGAAGTC
>JBBJLR010000001.1:24608244-24626451 GCA_037577145.1 Brachypetersius gabonensis
AGTGGTCGTCTCCTATTTGCACTCTGCTGCTGGCCAGCAAGACTGAATCAAGTTGGTCAATGAGTTATTTGGCTCTAGTGATGTGTCTTCAGTCTCATTTAATGTATCTGACCTATGTATTTAAATGCCTGTAGTACAATTTTGTTGTTGAATACTGTGTGCATCTCTTTGAATGCTATGGACTGTTAAAGATATCAACAAAAACAAAACTGACTTTAAATGCAATTTTCTTGGTTTTTCAGTTGGAAAATGGTGCTGTGCTACCATAAATCAACGATTGTAACTTGACAACCATTTAAGATACAGCTTTGACCAAGATATCATTTACTTTAAATCTGATGGCTTTGCTAAATGTTACATCACTTCAGTTACTCCACCCCAAACCACTCCCTCAGTTGATAAGACTTGATGAGCTAAAAGGGATCTTGTATTCTTTTGCTGGCATATCCAGTTTGTTTTTGTGTTTTTCTTTCATTGAGTGAGACGAGAAATCACTCATTTCTCGTCTCACTCAACATGTGGTTGGTGATAATTTTAGAGAACTCATTTGCATTTATGAACTTTTTAACCATTTGTACCATTTCTAAATAACAATAACTCGCAGATTGTTCATGTTAAATTTCAACAAAACCTCACACATTACATTAGCAGATGCTTTTATAAAAGAGACCAACATGTGTTAAAGCTCTATTATGTAGTCAAGAACACATTTTCTTGTTGTAACAGACTGAAGAGGGAGCTTAGTGATTAATTACATTATTAACCTCTCCCTGCACATGTAGATTTGAATAAACTCATTCCGCACCACCACACACATTTTCCTTATTTAAAGTCAGTTTCTGGTTTACCTACTCTAATGGCCCACTGATTCACCTCTATTAACCTATTAGCTTCTCTTTCCTAGATTCCCCACATCTTTGAGTGTCTGAATTTAGAGCACTCAAAATGTGTGGTGAGAGTAATTTTAGCTGTGATGTGATTTACAATATGAAATGAATAGACAGGGGTAAAAGAAAATTGTTTCCATTTCACTGCCATTGTGTTTTTCCCTATGGAAAATAACATGTCTGATATTACAGCCGGTTCTGTACCTTGGTCAGTGTTGCGCAATTATAGGTTGTATAATGTTAACCAGTCACCAGATGTGGGCACTTTTAGGAAAGATCTTGCTCTCTCTTCCTCTCTTTTCTTTCTCTTTCTCTCTCTTTCTCTCTCAGACATTTTTCACTAATTTGGGACTGGAATTTTTTCAAAATGTTTAAGTCATATCTTCCAAACCCAGTATGCCACCCTCAAGTAAAACTTAAAAATTGCCCACCATTACTGGACCTTCCTGCTAAGAACAAGAATGTAGAAACTAACAGTTCCAAAATTGATTTGATTAAATTCTAAAGAATTTAGTATGTTAATTATTAAGACATTTTTAAGAATAACAAAATCTGTATGTCACTTTAATTACAGAATGGGGAAAACATTCTCATTATTGTTATCACTATTAATTACTAAGGGACAATTTGGCAATAAAAAATTGACAATTTTAATTTGTTTTGGGGGCGGAGAGAACTCTTTGGACCATGTGGCCACCATCCAAGCCGATCTGGAGTGAAAGTGCTTAAGGAAAACTTTCATTTTTCCCTCTGCCACCCTTCCATGCCATGCTATTGAAGCATTAGTTGCTGCTTTGAGGATTCTATTCCAGCTCTGCTGGCTTAGATGAAGCTGGCTGAGACGGATCATGCTGAGATGGAACACACTTTCCTCATAGCTGATCTTCAGCTACGCAACACCTGTAGTGTTGATAAGTATGACAGTGATGAGGAGCCACAATACTCTAAGCCTGATGCATCTCAGATAGATATCCTGTATCTGATAAGGCTTCTACAGAAAGAAAGGGTCAACATGACCACTCTAGAACCAGAGGATGGGAGGAAGTGAAGTGAAAGTGACCATTCTGTCATACGTGAACACACCAAAGCACACAGTGTGAAGTAGAGGGCGACACGGGAGTGAATTTTCAAGTGAATTTTTCAACTGGGGGAAAATCCCGTCCCGTCCCAATCCCAGAAAAATGACTCCAATTCCCTCCCGCTCCCGTGTTGTTGTTGTGGTTTTTTGGGCTAAAATCTGTCAGTTACGTAAAAAAAAATCCTGGTCCCACTTAAATTTCCCAGTCCCGCCCACTCCCGCTTACATTTTTTCCAGTCCCGTCCCAATCACGTTTTTAAAAGTGATTTTGTTTCCTGTCCCACGGGATTCCCACGGGATTCCCGTGACCCATGGGATTCCCGAAAAAATGTCAGCCTCTAGTGTGAAGCAGCAGGCAGCCATTAACACAGCGCCCAGGGAGCAGTGTATGGAGACACCCTAACCACTGTGCCACCACCTGCCCCAGGAGCTCATTGAAGCATTCTGCTTCTGAAGAGAACATACAGTGTCTTGAAGATCTTGAGGAACATGGCAACAACCAACAGCTATAATGTTCTCAGCTCAAGGAACTTCATTCTCATGATGATAGCTTTGAACTTCCCAGACAATAGACTTACCACAGTTACAATCCATCCTCTCTGCATTACCATATCCAGGATTGCCCAAAAACTGGAGGATTTATCTTCCACGGAAGCTATGCTCCCGCTGCCAGTGAAGTACTGACAAATCAACAGACAAAATGAAGGAAAGCTAAGCACCATTGCAGGCAAACTAAACTTCATGGAGACCATCACATTTTCAAAAAGAGAGTCCACAGCTACAACTTTGGAATGGGTAGAGCTAGAATCTCTCAAATAGCATTAACATGAACACTAAGAACACTCATACTCTATTTGCGACAGTAGAGAGTTAAACAAGTTATCAGGTTAATTTACTGGCAGAGCTTCTTGCATTTTCAAAGTACAATAAGTGTGTATCCTTTTTTAATCAATAAATTTAAAATATTTATAAACTTTAGCTCTACACAATCACATAGCACCTTGAACCCTGTAGATGTTAGAGCTGTTGAGAAAATGCATTTTGGCACAACAAAACATAAAGTAACTTAAATGTAGAGACTTTGTGTCCAAACAAGAAACTTATCCAGTTCTTTTCTGCAGGGTTGACTATTGCAATGGGATTCTCAGAAAGTATATTAGACTGCATCACCTTTTTCAAAATGCTGCTGCCCGTGTTCTCACCAAAATCAAGGAAAGAAAACAAATCACTCCAGTTCTCAGGTCCTTGCATTGGCTCCCAGTTCAGCTGATTTTAAAGCATTACTCATTTTGTACAAGTCACTCAACAGTTGGTGGTGAAAAGAGCCAAAATTAAATGTTGTGAAGTGGTGTTTAGTCACTATGCAGCTCGCTGCTGGAACAAATTGCTCATCAGTATCAGATGTTAAAAAGCTGCTAAAACGGCACTTCTACTGCACTTTACATCTCTTTTTTTACCAAATAAAATGAGGCACAAATAGAAATAATGACAAATGTGTTTAAATTGGACTAAATCTTGTACATTGCATGGCACTTTCAATAATTTCCTGTTCTCAAATAATGATAGGCTTTGAGATTTTAACCCCTGCTTCTTCTAAAGGCTCTTATTGTTCGTTTTTACCTGCAGGTCCAACTATGTTCACTCAGAAGAGCTCTGTCCTACTTTTTGGATATCCAAGAGCTTGTCAGTAGTAGGCTGATTCATGAGTAATTCTCACAGTGGAGCGGCAGACACCTGCTCCCCCTCTCTACAAAGCACACACACATTCACACACACCCTCACAAACACACACACACATCGAGCCCTTCTGGAGTTTTCTGTGCGTGGGCATATAAACACTTCCCCTTCCTGTGCATTGCCAGTGCAGTGGGCCTGCTATTTCCCCCAGGCTCCTGTCTGTCAGCTGCAGGCATGAGTCAGCGGCCACTGGCCTGAACTGGCCTAGCCCCCTCAGCTTTATTCCCCGCCATCACAAAAAGGTGGACCAAACATGGAACCACACAGACTTATTGAGCACACACACTAACACACACACACTTACAGCATACAGGCAGGTATTCTGAACATATTTGGACTGGTGTTACATTACATTTTTTAATTCTTGTCATTTTTATCACAGTGATTTTATCCCTTATGTGATCAGCATAGTGTCAGCATGTGCTGCTTTGCATGCTTTGTTGGGGGCAGTTTAATCATCACCTTCAAAGGGAGTGCACAATGGACTAGACAAAACAGGAGCAATTAGCTCCCAAACCAGGGACTGAATGACAGTTAAAGGTTACACAAGTAAGAAATTTGTAAAGTAAAACATACAATTATGGCATTAGATTATATATATATATGTATATGTATGTGTGTGTATGTGTGTGTGTGTGTGTGTGTGTGTACTGTATATGTGTGTGTTGGTGTGTGTGTGTATAATAGTTGAGCTAAATTTTACACAATTGTCCTCTTTTTTGCAAGTGTGGCTATTGTAGCTAAAGTTTGTTGAAAAGAACATGAATTTGAAGCCTGAATTTTCTCCACACCTTTATCCATTATCCATTATCCATTATCCATTATCTTGTATCCCGACCTTTTGGTTAGAGATTTCATACATTTTTTAATGCAACTGGTCCAAAATGTTAGATTAAAAACAAACAGGAAAAAAGCTAAATACATGCAGTAAATGCTGTATAAAGACAAAAACATCCTGTGAATACAGTGATGATCAGTGGAGAGATTTAATGGAATTTTACTCCCCTGCAAAACATAGCCATAAGCCAGTTAACACTGAATCAGGCTGAGCCAATAAATAAAAAAAAAAAAGAATGCATTCTGTGTACGTTGTAACCAGCATAGGCCTACAGGTGGAATCACATGTATTGGGATGAGATGCCCATAACGAAGATGGATGAATGTGAGGTGCTGACAACCAGTTTAAGTAGGGCAAGCTAAATTAAGCAGCTGGAGAAGGAATGCCACAGGTCCTTTTACTGAAATGAAGTGAGTGACACTGATATTGTAATGGACAACAGAAATCAAATCTTGTTTCTAGGCTTCACCACATATGGTTCCTGGGTTCAATATTGGTTATACATTTATGGACTATACATGATGCCAATGTATTTTACATCCACAATTCCAAACAATTTTGCATCTTGTTCCCACCTGTGGGAGGAACCAGCTTACTGCATGCTCCATCCCCAGTAAGCATATCTTTCTATTTCTAGCTCAGATTAATGTAAACAGGATTTTATTTTTGGATCCTGCAGGCCTACAGTTCAAGCTAGATAAGACTAGATAAAAACCCATAACTCTTCCAATATGTCCTACATTACCTGTAATATTCAAAAGGATAGATAAAAGAGAACCAACTGGCACCAGCAGGATACACCATGAGCCTTCAGAGCCCTGCATGCACCATGTGCCACCACGGAGATTGCAGCTGCATCACTGACATCATCACTCTCTGTTCACAGCCTGCTACTGTGCCTGTGGAAACTCAGGACAGTGTGAGAACCAGAGGAGAGGTACAGGGGTCCTTCCTATGACAGTAATGTCACTTACCTATCCTGACCCAAGTGTAGAACATGTTTGTCAGTAAAGTTTGTCAGTAAACATGCAGTCAGCTCTCAGAACTGTGGTGTTAATGCCGTTATTGTCTGTAATGGTGTGGTTCTGGTACCAGCCTTTGGACTGATACAGCACACATTGTAGGACTCCCGCTCGTACCTGCTCATGTCTCTGGAGTGAAGCCCATTTAGACAAATACTAAGTAGTGTCAGAAAATAAGTGATGGATGGTGATTTTTAAAGAATATAATTCATAAAAAGGGTTTTAAATCCTTCCATGGTTAAAAATTCTTTTGTAGGTTTGGGGTTTGGTTTTTCAGCCATACATTTGCAATTCATATGCACATACATTTGGACACTTTAACCCTTAAACATTGATGCTTTAACATTGGTCTTAAGGTTACTCAATACAGTGTCACACAAAATGATATTTATTTCTCTGTTGTGGCCTGGTGTAAAGTGTGGAAACTTCGCTTTGGCATTAGATGACTTGGGGGCAAAAGTAACCCACACCTGTTACTGTGAATATTGTGCAGCTTTGTATCAAATCTATAAACAAAAATATATTGAACTTATACCCTCTGTAAGTGACTGGATACATGCAGGTATGAGATGAGCAGGAGCTGGGAGGTGTAAAGGTGAGTGAGGGAAGGGTAAAGGTAACAGTGTGTTGGGTTTGTTCTTGGAAAAGCGTGTACTCTCAGACTGGGCTGAAAGAGGAGCCCACAGGGACCACTCAATAATTCACAGCATCGAGCTGATTGGCTACAACCCGACCACTCATTATGCACACCTGCCACACACACACACACACACACACATACACACAGAATATTCGCCTGTGTGCTTACCTGATCACTCTACCACATTCTTCAGACCTTTTTGGTGTCCTACAAGAACACTTAAAGGTAAGGTCTGGGTATTTGGGGGCTATTTTCAAAGCACTGAAGTAACTATGGGTGAGAACCAGCCAGGCTAACATGCAGCCTGCAGACAGTGGGGTTAAACCTTGTTTCTCCAATAATAACAATAATAATAATAAAAATTATATATATTATATATTATATATATTATATATAAGAAGTATTATATAATTCTCTAATATAAGCCTGCTTTTGAGCAGTTTGCCTCTGATGATTAAACAACCTGAGAGAAGGAGATGTTTTTCTTTGCACAGTTAAACACTTGTCACTTGTTAAGTTGCCAGGTATCATCTCAGCTCAAACATAACAGGCCTATCATTTCATTTCTCATTACCCCAGTAGTAATATCGTATGCCTATTGAGTGCTCAGTACAGCTGGTTGACCTGACAGCAGTCTCCATTGGTTTTAGGTAACGCTGTCTCTGGTTACTCTTCTTTGAAAGAGGCACAGACTAAAGTTGTCCAAATGAACCTACATTGGACAAGATATATTCTCTTGAATTCATTATGTGTTGTTTGTTCATGACTCCAGCAATAAAGGAACAAGGCCCTAGGTTACACTTTACAAGTGATGCAGGGGTCTTCTCACTGTCCTCCCCAAAAGACCAGCAGACATCTACAGCTTATCCAGAATGCTCCTGCTAGAAAATAAAGCACATTAGACTTTAAACTTCAATCAGATACAGAAGTGAATTCAAAATATTGCAAATTGTTTCTATCACTCTGTGGTCTGGAGCCTAAAATATATTTCTGTAATGTTTGATGAATGTCAGCCTGGAAGGCCTCTTAAAGCAGGAATTCAATATTTTTGTGGGACTGGCGGGGCGCGTTGGCTCTCATAATGGGACAGGCAAATATACCCGTTTAACTCAATAGCTCATTAGCCTTAGCTCATTAGTACTACACTTTATAATAAAATAAAATGCTCCCTTATAGTCACACATGAACACACCACAGCACAGAACACCGTACGAACAATGCTGAGTTCATTTTCTGCATTTAACCCATTCACAAGTGAGGCAGTGGGGTGCCACCAATGGGGGCGTCCGGGGAGCAGTGTATGGGGACGGTACCTTGCTCAAGGGTACCTCAGTGGTGCCACTACCAGTCCTGGGATTCAAACCAGACGCAACTCCCTAATCACTAGGGAAAAATATTGTAGCTGTTGTCTGAAGCATTTTCAGACTAGATCAGTATGCTAGCTTGCTGGTACCTAATGTCACTCATGCCAAGTGAACATAGCCAGTTGTTGCCTGTGCTACGCAGCAAAGACATGGTGCTGTCCTTTTTTTGCATGTACTTGCAGGTGTGGTCCATAAAAATGGTCTCTCCAGCCATTGCCTTAGCCTTCCTGCCATTATTGCTGACACTGATTATCCGGTACCGGTACTACTTTGTGCTGCTCTACCGGGCCGTGCTGGTTCGCTGGGTCCAGGACTTAGTAACGGGGATGAGCAGGGAAGAGCGGGTGCACCAGTACATTCTGACACACGCCATTCCGGGTGACCCTGACAGCATCCTAGACACCATTGACGAATGGTGCAGCAAAGTGGAGTTCATCAGTCACATAGGGCCTAAAAAAGGTAAGTCTAGGCTCCTGTGTAGATTGCAAGAATCTAGAGATGACCTTCTAAGAAGCAAAGTCATTCAATTCAAAACATTCAAGTTACAATTTCTTGGAATATATTAAAGTTTCAGTTAAACACTGACACACTATCTTCAAGTGTTTATAAAGTCTGTCGCGTGGATAATGTCGCCATCACACATCCCACATGGTATCGCAAGCACCAAGCTATGGGGATGTTACAACTAGCCGTACCAATACAAAGTATGTGACATTTTTTTTTTTTTTTTTTAAATTATATATACAAAACATTCAATCCTCTGCATTTTCTCTGCATACAGATTGGACTGTGTAACAACATGTACCTGTACATTAGCTGAACCCAGTTCTGGAGCAAGCTCTGCAACTAACCAAAAATGAAGGCAAATGTTTGGTTACAGATGATAATGAGTCACAGCGTCTTTAAAGCAAAGGGGGAACTCTAAGAAATTAATGAAAATATATTTTTATACTTTTACAATTATACTTTCTGCCAAAACTGTTTGTGCAAAATGTCAAGGTCCTGTCAAATCTACTTAGACACTGTCTGGTCTCATGTGAATGCTCAGGTATGATCTTGGACAGGCTTTTAAAGGAACACTGCCCATTGACGGTGCTAGAGCTGGGGACTCACTGTGGTTACACAGCAGTGCGCATTGCCCGCTCCCTCCCGATTGGAGCGCGCCTCTTCTCTGTAGAGATGGACGAGGGCAATGCCCGGGTCGCAGAGAAGGTCATTCGCATGGCAGGGTTTGACGATGACACGGTGAGAGTCTTACAGTATATCCGGACTCAGAATTCCTCAAGCTCTTAACTGAGGCCTAAAGATCCTGGTAGCACTTGTCTGTTCCACATTATGCAGTTTACATAGGTAAAATCATTAAAGTGGGGGTGTCAAACTCCAGTTGTGGAGGACTGTGGTCCAGCACATTTTGGTAATTTCCCTGTTCAGAAACACCTGGTTCAACCTGAAGATTGTAATCCCACCAAAAGAAAGACTTTGAATGCATAATTTACCTGGGGCATAGTTTTATTGAAATTGTCTAAAACATGCTTAAATCCATCCATTGTGGAAAGATACATGCAGGGTGTTGCAAGGCAACATAGTTCCCTAAAGAAAACCAATGTTTACTCAATTTTTACTGTTTTACCATTACTGACATAAAAAAATAAAAACCGTTTTTAAAGATGAGGGAATTTTTCATTTAGGTCAAAGGCCAAAATCCTTTTTCCCCTACAGGTGGAGCTGATTGTGCGCCCGTCAGATGAGGTGATCCCTCGGCTGCGGGAGGATTATGGTGTGGAGCGGCTGGACTTCGTCTTCATGGACCACTGGAAGCGCTGCTATCTGCCTGACCTGCAGTTGCTGGAAGGCAGCGGCCTGCTTGGCGAGGGCTCCGTCATCCTTGCTGACAATGTCATCTTCCCCGGAGCGCCCAACTTCTTGAGGCATGTCCGCCGCTGCGGCCTATATGAACACCGTGTGCATCGTGCCACCCTCGAGTACATCCGGGGAATCCGCGACGGCATGGCAGAACTCGTGTATAGAGGGGCCAAGTGAACTTTTTTTGTTTGTTTTTTATACCCCGTTAAAATTCAAGTGTTTAATTTCGAGGGCTGTTAACTTTATACATTCTGTTTATTTGTAGATAGTAATAAAGGAACAGCGAACAACCAAAGAGTCTGTACACATTCTAAAATGTGCCCAAATGAGCCAGCTCTAATACACTATAGCCTATGGAGAAAAGTATTGGGACACATCTGTTTTTCAGGGTTTGGGCTAGGGCAATCTTAATGTTTCAGCAGACCAAGGAATTTTAAAAAATACCATGCTTCCAACTTTGTGGACACAGTTTGGGGAAAAACATTTTCAATTCCAGCAGGACTGTGCCCCTGTGCACAAAGCAAAGTTCATAAAAACATGGTTGCATGGTGTGGATCGCACAGAGCCCTGACCTCAACCCCATTCAACATCTTCGGGATGAACTGGAACAGAGATTGTGAGCCAGACCTTCTCCAACATAAATATCGGACCTCATAAACGCTCTACAGAATGAATGGGCACAAATTCCTACAGAAATTCCAAAATCTTGTGAAAATGCAATGTCATGCAAAGTCTTCGTTGGTGTAATAGTCAAGCAAGGTTGTTATGTATATTTTGATTCCAAGCCACCCTAAAAATATAGGCATTATTATACCATTTTTAAATTATATATCCATACATTTCATACAAGATATCACTGAGCGCAGATACATACTTAACAAACAGAAGAAAGACTAGGATTAGGATATTAGGACCCAGACGGAAGCTAAATGTTGCAACCAGAGCCCGTTTACTATTAAAATGTCTCTGGTAACAACGTTTATAGTCAGTTCAACAGAACAATACTGTGAGTATGTGTCAATAACTGTTCATTGCCTAACTTTACTTATGCTTCCTTAAGTGAAAGGAAAGTGACGTTGTTGGGTTTGTTTAAAACAAATTTAGACTAACTTGCCTGCATAATGCTGCCATCATAATTGGCTATTGTGATCAAAAACGTAAGGGTAAAGTGTCTCTGTTTTTGCTGTTGTACAAATATACAGTTTATATAAGTTTATATAATATATAAGAAAATATGGATATAAGAAAAAGAAAATATTTCTGAAAGATTGAGGGAGAATCAGGAGAGGGACAGGGGAGCTGATGCTTAGGGGACATGCCTCATAAAGACTGGTGGAGGCTTACAGGTAAAAAGAGGATTTGATTTGTTGTTGTTTCTCTTTCTTCCTAACAAATAGTCAACTTAATTTTCTGTATTTACTGGCTGTTGGCTAATAAACAAACAAGATAAGCCTATAAGGATGTTGCCTAAATCTAAGGTACATAAGCATATAAGCTGAGTACATATAGAGTAGCATATAGACAAAAATATATTTTAACAACAGTCATACATAATGCACACACAGGCTTACTAAACAATGACCTGTAAAAGAATAGTCAATTTACTTACATCATATAAGCCCCTCCCCAAAACACATTTGAAAAGTTATGAAATTAACCTCAGGATCTAAGCTATATGTGAAGGGTGAGGCAGGGACAGACTGAGGAAGAAAAAGCTGGCAACCTGTACAAGTCAGAGAGAGCAAGGAAATCCGGAGTCCTAGAGCAAAAAAGAAGCCTGTTCAGGTTTAGTGAAAAATGTTCAGCCCTCATTAATACACATTAATTCCTTCCTAAGCCCCCCTTGTCTTTCAATCCTAGTGACGTCTCTGTGATCAAGCATCCAAATATTTTTGTCCATATAATGTATGTGTGTCACTCTAGGATGGGCAAGAAGGTGCTGTACACTAGGTTTGTCAAAGTACTGAAATTTCAAACTCAATACCCATATCGCACCTAGAGCTGTTCAGTTTGACAATACAGTAATACCCCGCTTTTTGCAGACATTTGAATCAAGAAAATGTCTTAGGGTCCTCATATCTTGCCATGATATGCTTGTGAACGTCCACTAGGTAGCAGTACAATACCATAATAAACAAAAGCACTTTTACTTAACACATGGTGTTTATTTATTTATTAATGTCTTATTGAAGTCATCAGTGTTCAGTTTCTGAACATTGTTGTTTGCATGTTTTTTTGGTGGACTGTACTCAGTCCATCAGTGACACTGAGGGGTTTAATAACTCCAGTAACTGCTGTTTTAGATCCACTTACACTATACCATACATGTTGGGGGACCAAGAACGCTGTTGGTCCTGTAGTGACCTGACCATTGATGAACTGGATAAACAGTGCTGATAACTGATAAACAAATGAACTACAGTATGCATTTATACTCATAAGTAAAGCTGATATATGAACCATGAGTGTAGATGCCAGGATTGACCTTTATTTATCTAACACTAGGGTGGTAGTAGCTTAATGTGTAATATATGTGCTCCCTGTAGGCAATGTTTTGACCAATTTTCAATCAGAAAATCAATAATACCCCAGTTTTACGCGGCTCAGCATTTGCGAAATTCAGTCTAACGCGGAAGAATACCTGCTGCAGCATATAGCATGACTGCTCCATGTCTTGTCTTTGTATTTTAGTGTTTTAACACCCCCCCACCATGCTGCTAATGCTAACGTCTTTTTAAGCAATTAAGTTTCCTGATTCTGATTATTTATTTACCTTTACATTTCCTTTAAGGGTAATGCATTAAATTGAGTTCAAAATGAAATTAAAGTGTTCTGGGAGCATATTTGGGGGCATATTTAGGATCTACACTATAAAAATAGACATTTTAGGCTTTTTTTTTTTTTACCAAAACACAACGATGTAATCCCCGCGAAAAGTGGGGGATTACTGTACATTTAATTGCATTAGGGGTATTTGACATTTTGCAACTGTACTGAAAGCAAAGAACTTCTTATACAATTCTTAAAAAAGGAAACCAAAAAGCCTTGAAACAGGTTTATATTTATTCACATTTCACACCTTATATAAGTAAAAACACAGTTTTGTACACATAAGAATCCAAACTCTACAAGTCAGCCAGCTCAGTCTTTTTAGTCCTCCACTAGGTTGTATATAAGTGGAGAATTGCCACTGACTGTGCTGATCGTGAACTGGCTCCCGGCTTTGATTAGCATGGCTGTTTAGTTTCGCGATAAATGGTTATGACTGCTACTTTCATGAAAATACTCTTTTTCTCAATCTCATGCACAAGGTTCAGTCTTCTCTATTGCCTGGAGAATACTCGAAACAAAGTGCTAATTCAGTGAAGCAATGTCTTTAAAATATGCAACACCGCTCTTGTTTGAAAAGTGGTAAGTCAGTAAGCCATCTGTCCTTGAGTGAGGTCACAACCTCGTAGTTACATCGCAATAGACTACACATGAGAACTTGTGATCTTTGTGTGTGCGTGTGTGTGTGTCCCTGAACAATGCAAAGTATTCTCTGCTGATTCTCGTACAAAAAAAAAGGCAAGATACGGTCTGCTGGCACCTGGAGTCCTGCAGCACATGAGGATTGATCAGGTCTGATCCTATAGACTGCTCAAAGACAAAAACAAACAAAAAAATATCCAACGCAGTTTACACATGTAGACTCCAGGCACAGCAGACAAACACATTCTTCCCACAGATCAGGAGGTAGAAGATTGATTACTCAGCTCTAGATCATCCACTGATCCTGGTCTTGTTCCGCTCCTTCCATATCAACCTGAAAAAAAAAACATTTACTCAGTCATTTCCAGGTACATGCTCAAAGTAACTTCTGAAATCTCATGTTTGAGCAAGATTAATTTTACAGAGGGGCAGAGTCATATAAGTGAACCACAGCACACAGTCTGTAATGTTTATGACTGATACTAAATCTTCCACACACAATATGCTCAGCTGCTCACAAGTAGAAAGCATCTCCAAGCATTTACTTTAACTGTAATTTCCCTAAATAGCTTTCATTAGTGAGCTACATGTGTCACTAGTAAGGGATGCTACAACCAACAATGAGGCATTTTATATGTTTTCCTTTTTGGAGTCTTATTTGTTTTATTTGGGCTACAGAGAACAGACATACATTTACTTCAGAAAAAAACACCACCTTTTTACACAGGATATGAAGAAATATTCACTAGATACTCAGTGAGTGGATTTAACCTTAATTTAGTTCAGCACTTCATTTTATGGCAATCTGAACCTGAAATGACTGACATGGCATTTTTTTCAGATCTTACTGCCTTTACAGTTCACAAAATTGTGTGAGAGTAACTTGCATTCTTAGGGCTGTCACAATTTCTAGGCAGATAGCAAATTTGTCCAGTAAAACATCCTGATTAATCAGCCTGGTGACTACTTTGCAATTTGATCAATAAACATTTTATTTCCTTTGACATTTGGCACTAGGGGAAGCAATTAGCACTCAAATCACTTTTCTGTTCACCACTAAAAAGAGGAAACCCACACCAGCAGCATCTTATGGAAACACTTATGTTTGCAGTGATGTGTATGGAGCAAAAATTAAATATTTGTTGTTAAAAACTGCACATAGATAATTACTCGATTAAGCATCAACATCATTTAGATTATGCTACATTGCTCAATTAAATTTAGTGCAGCTAACCAAAGGTACAGAGTAAGAAGTAGTATGCATAAAGTGGTGAGACAACAGCACTAGTATACCAGTTTACTTGAATTCTCTATGCTCATAATCTCAGATAGTGTGACTAAACAAAGGTTTTTGACTTAAAAAGTCCATGGATCCTGAATATTAACTAAAAGTGTATTCCCGAGCTGCTAAAGTCTTTAGAATTCTGGAGACGAGTAGATAGCAAGCGCTTAGAGACCTAAAGCTGACAAAGCTATTTTAGTAATAGTACCTATCTATATGTGCATCGAAGGATAGGTCTGAGTAGATAGTGACATAAAGATTTGTTTTTTCAGTGGACACAGGAGACGCTTTACAATCAGCAAGATCAAAGTTTAAATGTTCCTAATACTCCAACAAGGAGCTCGAAACAAGTTTTTCTGATTAATACGAATGAGCAATCTTATGTTAAGCAGTCTCAGCTTTAGATCCAAGGTGCTGTTTTGCTGATAGTGTGAAAGAGGCTGATGAAATGATTAAAACACATTTTCTGTATTGTTCTACATTTCCATTTGGTCCAAGAAACAGATCTGTGTGGCAGTTAACAGAGAGTCGGTTTAGCCAGGCTGTCTGCTGCCTGGCCTTGGTGCCGATTTGTCAGAAGCAGTTATCTAAGCTGCTGGCTAGATAACAGACTATGGGCTATGCTGCAAGAAATGAGAGTAGCACCCTCCTGTGAGAGGTGGATACCAAAACTCATATTGTTTTCAGAGCAAACTTAGACATCCAGCAATTCAGTGCCAAAAGATTGCTGTGGTCTTCAGGGCCATGCCACACACGGATGGGGCCAGAGCATATTACAGCATCGGATATAATCTGGGCTAATGTACACAGTTCTTTAACATTATGCTTAGTAACCTCCAGCTGCCGCAGATGAATGTTATTCGCTCCTACACAATTCACCATCCCACCATACATTTGGCCAATCAACAGCTTCAGGTTCCCTGTAATGTCCGGTGCCCTGAAATACAGCTAACAGTACCTGTTGCTGAAACCACTAAAGGAGTAGCTAATTTCATATGTTGATTAACTGAATCACCTATGATCAAAGAACTTTTAACCGGCTTCTCAATGGCACTTAATGGAGTGAGGCAAACTTGTTTAATATGTGAAGTGAAGGAGAGTGGTGCTCACATGAGGAAAAGCCTTTTAATTATGCCACCAAATCACCACCCGATACTCCCTGATGCAGGGGCTCTACAACTGAAGTTGAGGGCATGCTATGTCCCCTAAGGGAATCGGAGTTGCTAGCAGCGAGCCCAAATCTTGCCTTCTAGTCCTAATTAAAGTCCCTATAACTGAGAAACCTTCTCCAGAGACAAAACTGCCACTAGTAAAATTAAAACTAGATCCAAAAAAAAAAAAAACAAATCCTGAAAAATTTACCAGTAGCAGCAATAGGAAGCAGGAGAAAAAGCTTCCTTCCTTACTTATACACACTGACCTGTGTCCTGAACTACCCACACACACTCACAGGTCTGAACACATAAGATGTGTCACTGATGTAAAGTATAAAGTCACCATTATGTCATACGTGAACACACTACAGCACAAAGTGTGAACAGCACAAAATTCTTCCTCTGCATTTAACCCATGCACCAAGGAAAGCAGCCGGCACCCTTGTTGGACATCAGATGGCTGTGGCATCACCTGGGATCTCCTGATAATAGAGCCACTGACGAATTTACTCAGTTACTGTTGGTTAGCTCGAAATGAAACTATGAATGAAATTGTCTGTGATCTCCACAAAATATTGATGTAAATAACTCCAAATTAAGGGCAACATCACATGGTTAATTTCAAATTCAGTACATGTGACCATCAGCCTCTCACCTCATTTATCTCTCCATCATCAGGAAACTCATTGTAAATGTTCATGTCATCCATGTCCTGCATGTCTTCGTCTTCTTCTGAGTCTTCCTCACTGTCCTCCTCGTCTTCATCATCCTCCTCTTCCTCCTCATCAAATGTCTACAGAAGTTAAACAGGGACATACTGAAATGTACCAATTGCATTTAATGCATAACTACTTAGGTGTATGATCAACATATGACACAAAGTGGCACTAATATGACACAAAACAGAACTAAACTACATTTACATGGCCCCTGTGAAATAAATTAATAAAAATGCACCATTCTAGTAACCACACCGAAGGACAGCAACAGTAATTTGAAAAAAGGTGATATGTACACCTTAAAAATACAGAAAAAAATTGACACATACGAAGAGTCCCATACAACATGATGTCTGACATCCTGTTCACAGTTAAACATATTTACAATCAATTTACAACAAACAGTAAAGTTGAATTCAGATACATTTGCTTTGGATGAGTCTCATGACTATCTTAATCCCTACAGGTGAATGCACAACTGATTCATCATCAGTATCATAATGACCGTTAATGTGGTCAATTTACCTCAAAAATGGGTCTTCCAATGGGCAACAGGTTAGTGTCCTTTTCAGCTATACTCTGCAACTGTATAATCAACATGGCATAAATAACATTTGTTTCAAGTTGTAGATTAGATTAAATTGGCTATTAAACAAATGACTTGCCCATGTCTGGTGTTGCTGCTCTTGCTGGTGAAGCTCCGTTTCGTCTACACATGGGCGGTCCAGATTAAACCATAGAGACTCGGTCATTCGAGGAAACAAAGAGGGGAACAGCGTGGACATCACTGAGAACATAGAGAGGAAAGACAGCCAAGAGTTAGATTCCACGTTCACAAATGTAGGTTTAATCTTTTCCAAATATTTACGAAATCTAATGACTATGTAGACAACATTAGCATAAATATTACAGTCTACAGGGTACCTACACAATATGGACAAAGGTATTGGGACACACCTTTTAATTATTGAATTTAGGTCGCCCCTTACTTACAGCGAAGGAGACACTTAATGCTTTGTGCACAGTTTGGGGTATGTTATTTTGTGGGCCACAGAAACACTCCAATCTGGCGAGCCATCCGAGAAGACTGTTTTTATTGCAAACTCCATATTAACGTGTCTGTATGTGAATGCAACGCTATTATCATCTGTTAGTGTAATGGTCAGGCGTCCCAAAATTTTTGTCCATATCGTATACTTTCTACACCACGAATTTCTACTTAAGACACCGAACAGTAAGGTTTAGCCACTTGAAAATATTAATATATTAATGTTGTGCACTGATGAAAATTGATTTTTGCATGCCAATAGACTACATATGTGGTTCATGGTGGCCAAACAACGATGTCGCTACCTTAACTGACGGTTACTCCAGCTAACGTTACTGAGCTAACTATACACAACAGACCCGAAATATTCAGGCCGGGTTATTTCAAGCGATTCTGTGAGCTTCTTTACTGCTGCATTGTTTCGATTTTACGAGTCAAACATTTTACAACACTCTCGTTTTACCTGCCAGCTGAGAAAGACAGAAAACAAGCTCAAAATTTAAATTCACCAGCCGAAACCAAATGTACGCTCTGCCTCCCACCGGAAAAAGAAATGTGTTCCGACAGCCCACCTCGCTCTGTGAATTCTCTGACCTGAGATCAGTTATTCAGTTTTTCCCTCTGCCTTTGATATATAGCCCGGATAAATGGAGCCGGTCCTAGATCAGCGTAAAATGACACGGTAAGGCTTCTTTATATTTACTGCGTTCTGATTGGCTGGTGCTTAATGCAGCTGTGCTATAATTGGTCAGATTCGCAAAAGGGCTGGATCTGTCCAAAAATAGGTGGGAAATTGACTTTCGTCATTATGTTGCACTACCGCGACTTACATTGTATGAACAAAAGTATTGGGACACACCTGTTTTTCAGGGTTTGGGCAAGCCCCCTTTACTTTTAGTGAAGGGCAATCTTAATGCTTCAGCATACCACGAGAACGCCATGCTTCTAGCTTTGTGGACACAGTTTGGGAAGAACCTTTTCAGTTCCGGCATGACTGTGCCCCAGGGCACAAAGCAAGGTCCATAAATACAGGTGCTGGTCATAAAATTAGAATATCATGACAAAGTTGATTTATTTCAGTAATTCCATTCAGAAGGTGAAACT
>JBBJLR010000001.1:24641434-24652353 GCA_037577145.1 Brachypetersius gabonensis
CACACACACACACACACACACACACACACACACACACACACACACACACACACACACACACACACACACAGGCACTGTAGTGAGGACTGCTGAGAAAATCTTTGGGGTCTCTCCCCTCTGTTGCAGGCCATGACCCCCCACCACAACACCCCGCACCCACTTTTCCCTCTGGCAGAACGTTTTGCAGCATCCTGGCCTTTACTACCAGGATAGGGAACAGTTTCTTCCCCCGGGTCATCAGAACTGAATACCATACTACACATCACACACACAAACACTCTTTATTCGCCCAATCACACTAAACCGTTCTGCCATAAACAAAGAAGATGTTGTTTTCTTTTTGCACTTTCTCTTTAGTTTTGTCCTCTCCACTCGGAAAATGACTGTAATTTCTGAGAGCTCAACGCAATACCTTTGTTAAAGCCCTCAAAGCTGAGTGTTTACTTCTGTCATCTCATTTCTTGATGGAATAATTACAAAAAAAGCATCAATGTCTTCACAATAAAATCCATAATATTCTGCAGAGCACATCTAATTGTAAAATGCATGTTTCTTTTTAAATATATCAGTTTTATTTGATTTCTACTGTTACACTAATGCTAATTTCTCTTGGCCTGAAGTGCTTTTATATATAAAAATTAGTTAAACTAAACCAAATGTGCACTTTGTTTTTCATACAAAATTATTCAAAAGCTATGATTCAAATGAATATTAACATTAAGGCATATTTCAAATGACTGAATAATTACACCCCCCCCCCACACACACACACACACTCACTAAGGCATCTAGCCATGTTCTTGAGCCTGCAGGGCTAGCCTGGCAGAAATGAAGTTTTATTAATATTTAAATATTTATGAATGGCCCACATGTTAACCTCCCTAACATGATTATAGTCGTCAAGCTGTTATTGATTCTGTGTGTGTGTGTGTGTGTGTGTGTGTGTGTGACAGAGAGAAGAGACTTGTTTGTGTGTTTCTCAGCTTCAGCCCTGTCAACAGCATCAAGAAAAATGGCTCTGTGCTTACAGTACAGATTAACAAACTCTTTATCATTTTCTCTTTTACACACACATATGCACACACACATCATTCTTATAGAGATATTTGATATTTATAAATCACAAATGCTCTTCAGATTGACAGTGTTGGGTGAAAAGGACTGGTTTGTTCAAATTCATCACTGGAACTAAGGGGCCTCCCCTGAAACCATTATTCCTCCTCCACCAAACTTTACTGTTGGCACCATGCATTCACATGGGTAACATTCCCCTGGCATTCGCCAAATCCATATTCATACATCAGTCTGGCAATTAATTAAGTGATTTATCACTCAAGAGAGGCAGCAGTATGCTTTACAACACTCTAGGATGAAAATTAAGATGTCAATAAACATAAATATCAAAAAAATCCTGGATTATATATTTTCAGTAAAACAGGTCTTATACCTTTTTAGCCCAGTAGTTGAGCTCTTTGTTGACCAGTTGAATGAGCTCTGAATGGCAGAAAGGCAGGAAGTAAACAATCTCGTTTATCCGTCCCAGAAACTCATCCCGTCTGAAATGGGCCTGCCGGAACCAAACACAGTCATCACTTAGATGTTAGTCTAATTAGCTTCAATAACGACATTAAGGATTGATATAGAGTACAGGATGGCAGGCATGTATACATTCTTTATGGGTTACATATACTTTTTTCACCATATTTCATTTTTATATGCTT
The DNA here is from genome assembly GCA_037577145.1 of Brachypetersius gabonensis. Taxonomy (NCBI): domain Eukaryota; kingdom Metazoa; phylum Chordata; class Actinopteri; order Characiformes; family Alestidae; genus Brachypetersius; species Brachypetersius gabonensis. Next base: position 24,643,156 of record JBBJLR010000001.1, read on the forward strand.
TAAATTATGTATTTTTTTAATGATGCCTTCCTAGTTTAAACATTCTATCTTTCAAATATTTAAGAGTCTCTGGAAGGCTGGACATGGTCTGATATTGTGAAAATTCATACATACACACACATTTATATATATTTTTTTTCCATACACACAAGTCCATATTGATATTGAGATAATTTTTATAGTGTACTTTTTATACTGTACAGTTGTGTAGTATCATTTTAATTTTATTGTCTTTCCTGCTCTTACCTTTGTACTGTCAACTTTCTGCCATAACAATGCACATTTCCCACTTGTGGGACTAATTAAGCTTTTTCTTAACATATCTTAAAAAGAACTCTGATTACTTGACCAATCATAGCACTGCAGGGTGTAAATCAACATCTAACAACAGTTTGACTACAGTCAAGAACATTACCTTCAAAATGGGCCGAATCACTCCTTCTTTAAACTTTTTGGAAATGGTGATCTTCTCACTCTGCTGCACATCATCTGCAATAAACCAAAACACCTCTTACCATTCAGTTATGAATATTGACACTTTCCAGTATGAATTAATTAGGCCCAAACAAATTATTCAGTGACTAATATGAATTATTCAGTAACTACTATGAGTTATCCATTAACAGTTACACGTTATTCACTGACGACTATGAAGTATTCAGAGATTATCATGAATGATCCAGTTACTTCTATAAATTTTCCAAAAATTGAATTATTCTGTAAATACTTAGACTTGTCTAGTAAATATAGTGAAATTCCATCCAGTAAACAATTATCCTGTTGCCACTAAGAATCATTCAAATAAATATGGTGAATTACCCAGTATATACCCAGCAGTACTATAAACTAACCAGTAAACACTATCATCATCCAAAAAATACTATGAATTATTCAGACACTATTATGAATTATCCAGTTGCTACTAAGAAAGGTTCAGTAAATACCACAAAGGATCTTACTACTACCACAGTCTACATACAGGCTCCTAGATATAGGAGGTTTTACAAAGAATGGCATGCATTTTAGAGTTCAAAGTCTGTGATCTTGTTTGTTTGGAGGTTTTAAGCATGAATAAACATGGCATCCTACCCAGATTTTCTGCCAGGCGGCGTCGGCTCTGCTCTTGGGCTTCCTGTCTCAGCTGCAATCCATGATGGGCAATCTCGTCGCTTGCCACATTGGAAGTCATAATAAAGACGGCATCCTTACACTCAATGGTCTTTCCCTTACCATCAGTCAAACGACCCTGTCCAGGAGATATTTAGATAAATGCATACATTTTTTTGAAATTCTCAATTACATCCACTACTTTTGAACAGGTCGCCACGCTTGGAGGAGAACATGAACTGTTACATTACATTACATTCATTTGGCAGACCTTTTATCCAAAGTAGCTTACATTACAATGAAACACTCATGTTTCAGGACAGTCTGGGAACCAGAGGAGAGTACTAAGTGCTAAAACCTTCATGTAGGATGTAATACAAGAATACAGATCATGAGGAGAGTAGATACTCTCTAAACAGATGAATCTTCAGGAGGTTTTTGAAACTAGAGAGGGATTCTGCTGCCTTTGGCAGCTCATTTCACCAGTGAGGAACAACAAAAGTGAAGAGTCTGGACTGGGTTTGACTGGACTGGGGGTTTAGGGATGGTAGAGCCATATGATGTTCCTTGGTGGACCGAAGGGAGTGAGTAGGACCATAAGACTGAATGATAAGGTTAAGGTAGCTGGGTGCAGACCCAGATGTCACTCTGGAGGCAAGAGTTAGTGACTTGAACTTAATCCAGGCTGTTGATATTGTTACGTGAGATAACAGACACCCAGGCTGGCCAGCATTGCTCTAAATGATGGGGGCGAGGGGAGCCCTCTCACCCACCCAGAGAGTACAAAGTCAATTGCATTCCTTGGACCCCCAAACATGGATGGCTGTTCACCTCCTAACTCCACAGAGCCTTATTAAAACTGTCATCTGAAAAATCTTGGCTCTGATGCAGATCTAGTCTGGGGGGGGGGGCTCAAAACGAGGCATCGCCCTCTTAACAAAACGCCATTCTCACAGACATTTCAATTAAAACCTTAATTACACAACAGAAAGCCTTAATCTAATATAATTCATCACTGCGACAATGACAGCACAGTACAGTGCATTTCACACAGGATTTTTAAAGCGTTATGCAAAGCTTGTTCTCTCACAACAACAGTAGCTAATAATGTAGCATGAATAAATTTGATCATTTGAATTCAACCTCATACAACATTTTTGCAGGAAATCTGTCCTAGAAATGGAGAAACACCCCCCCCTAATGAGAAGGAACACTGAGAGGAACAATGACTCAAACGAGGAACCCATCTTCCTCTGGGACAGTAGAGTGAGGTGACCAACTTCGTTAGCCGTAGACGGTCAGTCTGTCCAAAAGTGATTAAGCTGTACACTAGGGCATTCTATTGTTAAAATTCTCCATAGAGGCCCCATTTCTCTCTTTGCAAGGATTAGTTCGCCTTTTGAGTTTTGGTTCCTCCCTATGTTTCTTTCTCCTCATCTCTGTCGCCCCTGGCTCACAAGGATCTCAGATCTGGGTTCAATAAAATTGAATTGAACTGAATTGAACTGAGGTGCCGTGTAGTGAGAATATTAGGAGTATAGTAATTCTACAGAGTGTGTTATGAATTTGTACCTCATCAAATAGCTGTAGCATGATGGTGAGGACGTCCGGGTGGGCCTTATCCACCTCATCAAACAGCACCACAGCGTTCGGGCACTGCTTTAGCTGCTTAGTGAGCTGACCACCCTCCTCATGGCCAACGTAACCTGGAGGAGAGCCAATGAACTTAGCAACCTGAGAGAGTGAGAGACAGAGAGAGAGAGAATTAGTTACCAATTAGTTAATTACCAATTATGGATGTAATAAACGTAAGCGAACATGACCGGATATTGTTTCTGTCATTTCAGAAGGATACACACACACACAGCTACATTCATTTATCCTTATGGCATCGTGTGCCATTGTGTGCAAGTTTAGGCCCAAGGTCAGCACATCAGAGCACAGCTAAACGGCTTAAGAGTGACAGTTAGGGTCACCAATAACAATGCCTTTAAAAAATGATGACATCGCCTTTAAGACTGTCGAGACAAAGGGCAGCAGCATGGCAGCACCAGTTATTTTAGCTTTCTATATATTTATCTGCAAGGAATTTGAAGAATATATCTGCAATTTTTAAAAAAGTAAGGGTAAATAGCCATGATACTTGTAAAAGTATATGTGAGAAATAAGCACACATTGGACATATATGTGTGCTTTACCTCATGTTTCTCCTGGAATTCAGACATATCCATTCGGATGAAACCCTATGAAATAAAAAAAATCTGTATCAGTAATAAAATTAATGGCATATAAAAACAATATAAGTTTATATTGTGAATTATTGCTTGTACTGGTGTTTGATGCTGACCTTCTTGAAGTCTTTATGCATGTAACGGGCCACCTGCTTAGCTAGCTCTGTTTTTCCTACGAACAGAAGTACACACTTTGTCAGTAAAATCATATTCATACAATGCCTATTTACATTTTTCTCAAACACTTAATGAGTCACAGTCTGTTTTACCCCGAAGCAGCCTACAATGCAGACATAGCTGTTAATGAATGTTGCAAAGGGAGACAGTTTTTCTAGGCTAAACAATAAATATCTGCTTGGCTAGGTTAAAGACAAAGCTCACTGTACAGATTTATTTTTAATATTTATTTTTAGTAGAGGTATGCAGTATTGGTTCGTCACAGGCCAAAATCACTGGATCTGATATCAGAAAAAGCCGGAACTATCACGTAAATGTCATGTCTGGGGACAGTGAGTTTTATGTTAATTATTTCCTGAGCACACCGGGTTTGAGTTCATTCATTATTTGTTTCAGCTGCTGGTGTGTTCAGGAGAAAGCATGTTTGAGTATTTAAATGCATTAGAGACTGACAGGAAGTCCACCGTCATAATGATACAATACTTTTTTGGTATTTCTTTGTCTCCTTTTGTTTAAAGATTTTGAGATTTGGTTTCTGGCCCTCGTGCCTTTGTTTGTTTTTGGCCCTGAATAAAAGTCATGGACGTCTGCGAATGCGCCTGCCTTTTTATGGGAGTCATCAGGATCGTGACAGTAAACACTCAGTAAACTCTGAGGAATATGTTGTAAAGATAGATGCACAGATGAGGACTCAATAACAGAGATGTGCATATATAGTACACTACGTAATACTACATAGATCAACAGTCTCTATTTCCTTCTCCCAACTGTATCTTCCTCTCTCACACCAACTGCCAGCATGTCTTCCCTGACCACATCCATAAACCTCTCCTCATCCCTGCAGCTCCATCCTCAGGCTCCTGCACCCAAATATAATGTTTAACAAATAGCCACTGTCTCCGCCATCATCTCCTCTTTAGTTTCACCTGTCACTAAATTCCTTTCACTCTATTTTAACCCAGCTCTGTCCGGTCACCATCATGCTAACTGTGACTGGCACTCAATGCTATAGCACTGCTCACTCGTTCTCTCTCTCTCTCTCGCTCTCTCTCCCCCTCGCAGCCTAAGCAGTTCTCACCTGGCGGACTGAGGAAACGCATGCACAAGCTCAATGACTCTTTTGTTTGTTTTGATTGTGGATTTGATTTGAACCAGTGAGGACAAATCAGAGTTAATTGTGACCTTCTTACTTCTGTTCTCTTGAGTACATACAGTCTTTGGTTTTCTCCTGCAAGTGCATTTCTGCTTCTGTGTGCCAGTCACCAGTCATGACATGATCAATACAGGACATGAAAAGTGGTATTAGCCTCCCCATGGTTTTAATACACCACTAAAACTCCTAACCTACAACACAAGAAAAGTCCATATTGCCTTTTTAAATTGAATGTTTTTATACATTGAGAAAACATCTAGAAAAAAATTATTCATTGCCACAAAAAAGCAAAAAAGGCACAGGATATTTGCAGTATTGCAGAGATTTACTTGTAAAACCATGAGTTAAAAAAATAAATAAATTATATATATATATATATATATATATCCACGTAGATGTGCTGTGGTTACCCATTTGAATCAATTGGAATTTTACCCACTTTCTGTAAAGCTTGCATATCTAGCAACAGTAGCCACAAAACTGCAACTATAAGTAAACTGCACTGTTTTCCTCGAGATTCTCTGACTGTTTTGCAGATTAGCTCTTCCTGTTAGTGACTGAAATCATCAGTGTCATTTTGTGTATTTGGTCTGTCTTTTACCAGGACAGTCCATCATCTCTCTCTGTCCCTCTCTCTCTCTTCCATCTCCTGTCCGTCTGGCTCATCAGTTCTCCCTTTGTATCCCTCTTGCTGCGTAAAATATTCCCCTTATGAATTTTAATATACATATATGGTAAGTGAGGGGGCTGTTGAATATTGATGCTGGTGGTCAGAGAAGCTGCAGGCAATAAAACGACAATATGAGAGATTCAGCAATCTACATCAATCTCCCCTGGGCCATCAAACAAACAAACAACTGTCGTAGAGTGTGTGTGGCAGGACATTTTGAGGAGGAAGGGGATATATAAATGTCTAAGATGAGAAATAAGGCTGGAATAAAAACATCATCAGCAATTAATGACAAATAAGCAAGTGCCAGGAGTTTTGGTTCAGCAGATCCTCCACTGTTAACAAGAATTCAAGGTCTAAAGAGAACAGATATTTACACTCATTAACTGTGTGTTTGTACTATATAAAAAACACTTGCCTAATGTTGTCTAGGTCTTCCTCGTGCCACCTTCCACCTCTGACTTGTCAAGGCATGGACTACACAAGACCTCTAAAGGTGTTCTCTGGGATCAGCACAAAGGTGGCAGATCATTTAAGTTCTGTAAGTTGTGAGTTAGGGCCTCTATGCTCGTTTGGATTGGGATCAGGATTTTGAAGGCCAAGTCAATACTTTAAACTCTTTGTAATGTTCCTTAAAGCCTTTTCTGAACAACTGCAGTGACACTAAGAAATATTGTTCCCATGAACGAGTGTACTGTCTGCGACAGTGTTTAGGTTGGTGGTACATATCAATTTAAGTAAGTAAGTGAAGTTTAGTCATGCGTGAACATGGCACACAGTGTGAACAATGTGAAATTTGTCTTTTCCATTTAACCCATTCACCAAGTGAAGCATGGGGCAGAACACGCAGTACCCAGGAAGCAGTGTTTGGGGATAGCACCTTATAGAAGGCTACATCAGTCCTGGGATTTGAACCCACAACCTTACGATCGCAGAAAAAAAATGTGATTCATTAGACCAAGGAACCTTCTTCTACTGCTCAATGGTCTGTGCTCAGACACTTTTAGCATCGTACAGGCGTTAGCTTGGTCACTCTGTCCGGTCTGTGGCTACACTGACCCATAAACAGTAGTGTGTGTTCTGTCATCTTTCCATTATAGTCAAAATGAACTTTTTCAGCAGTATGTGCTACCGTAGCTCTTCTAGGGGATAGCACCAGATGGCCTAGCTTTCGCTCCACACATCCATCAATGGCTAGTTTTCTTGCAGTGGTGTCTCTGAACTTGTGTTCATTGATGAGATCATGAACTCAAATGTGTAAAAAGACATTCTGCAGAAGGCTTGAGATAAAATCTCAGAATGGTCTGTTTACATAAATGCACCCTTTTTTGACACTTCATTTTCTAACCCACTGAAACAATGAATGTCCAAATACTGTTGGTAGCCACTGTATGTAGAAGCCAACCTGCTTTCACACCTATGTAAACCTAAAATGCTTGCTTGGAAATACATTTATATACAGGCTACAACTTTACTATTTCCTTTTCCTTTTTGTGAAACAGAAATAAGAGGCTGAAACCAAGTTACCGATTCCGGAGGATCCAAGGAAGAGGAAAACGAGGGGGTGCTCTTCATCGTACCACCCATTCTCTTTCCTCCTGATGGCTGGAAATGGAGAGAGAAGGACACAGAGAGAGCCATATTATTATTATAATAACTGTTGTCTACTAAAATATTGCTGTCATTTCAATGGTTTGTTCCTTTTTTATATATACTTTTCACATTTCTATTACTCACTCTCAAAAGCTAGCAAATGGTCTTTCATTGAAGGAAAATTACACCAGTGTTTAAAAAAATGTTTAACATATAAACATTTTTTGAATTTTTTTTTTTTTTAGATTAAATGGTTAAGATTATTCAAAATGGTTTGGTCAGTTCTAGAGAAACAGAACAGTTCACAGTGGTAGAGAAAGGAACCATATGTCCAAGGACAGCTTTTAAAAGCTCCCTCAAATGAAATGTTGTAAATACGCTGCCTGATGTCTGAGATATTGTAATGTGATAGTTTTGAGAAGACTTTAAGCCTACAATGTATTTTCAAAGTCTGTTCATAGTGCATAGTTGTGAGGCTAAATAGTCCCTAAAGAACCCTTATTTTTTCAGAAAGAGAAAAAAACCCCAGATTTTTTAAAAACCACTGATGAAGGCAGAATGGCGAAATGCATGTTGAACACACACACACACACACACAAACACACACGAACAACTCCCCACTCTCTTTCTTCTCTCATCCTCTCCTTCTCCTCCCTCCCTCCGCTCCACCATTAGCTCGACGCTAATTCCATTAGCCTGCTCCATGCTGCAGCCAGCAAATCACGTTAGCATGGATCCAGCAAAGGTGCCTCAGGAACAAGGGCTAGGATAACACGCCGTCGCCACGGCGACCTACCTTGCACGTGTGTGTGTGTGTGTACAAAACGGATGGGCAGAAATACATGAGAGAGAACAGATTGGGGTGGTTTTAGGGTTCAATTTGTTTGGGGCTAGTGTGTGTGTGTGTGTGTGTGTGTGTGTGTTTTGTGTTTGCATGGAGGCTTAAAACTGAGTAAAGCTAAGAGGCACTTAGAGCTGAAACAGCAGCCAAGAAGGAATATCCATCATCCTGCTTAGCTCTGACAAAAGTGTGTGTGTGTGTGTGTGTGTGTGTGTGTGTGTGGGAGAGAGAGAAAACTTTTATATATATTATATATGTTTAACAGTGTATCACAATGCTGGCCTTTATGGTACTGATAGGGTCACTGTAAGGTCACATTATGCAAATGCAAACAATTCATTGTTTACATAGTCCAACTATTAGTACATTTTCAGTAATTTGGGTCAAAATCATTAAAGCATCACTACTCTCTAAAAACCGGCTCTGGCCACAGCTATCCAAGAAGAGCATTCATTTATGCAACTTTCTAATTATTTGGTTTAATGCAAAAAAGTTATTTCAGCATATATTTAACATCACATTGCTTTTACTTTGCTCGAAACATATATTGAACTACTTACAGGTTATGTTTGTTTGTGTGTGTATGTTTATACACATACATACACACACACACACACACACACACACACACACACACACACACACACACACACACAAATATTTTTCCCTTTTTTTTCCAACCATATGAAACTGGGAAGGTGCTTACTTGGAGTCATTAGCTCCATCTAAACTGATGCTAATGTTACACCACTGAGGAGCTCAATACACATGGAGAACACTACCTGCCATTTCTTTGACTTCAGCTAACTCTGGCTAGCATCATGCTCAGAGATGGAAGAGAAGGAGGGTCATCCAGAGAGAGTGAGACCAGTTGTGCCTCACTGAGTTGTAAGGTCATGTGTTGTGTGTCCACTCAGAAGGCCAATTACAGTCCAGCATCTAAGCATCGAAGCCATTACAACTGACAAAGAGCAGACAGAGAAATGGTAGGAGGGGGGGGGGGGGGGAGAAGGAGAGACAGATGCTGATATCATGTTACAGAAACCTGCATCTGTTCTGTGGAACCGGCACAGGAAATGAAAGGAGTGTACTGTATGAGTGTACCGTGTGTGCGCGTGTGTTTAGTGCTCTGTCATTCGTCATAAAGATGAATCTTGAATAGCCTATGGCCGTCTCTTCTCTCTTCTCCCCTGATAACGTAGAGCGGCCATATTTCTCCAAAGCTCAGTGTGTGTGTGAGTGTGTGTCTCCCTTGGCCCTCCACAAGCACCATATTTCTGCAGGGCCATCTATGTCTGAGCCATTCTCTCTCAACTTTATTACAGGGAGTGAGTGTGAGGGCCACTCCCTGAAGACACACACACACACACACACACACACACACACACACACACACACACACACACACACACACACACACACACAC
>JBBJLR010000001.1:24684156-24698411 GCA_037577145.1 Brachypetersius gabonensis
TTGTGTTTGTGTGTGTGTGTGTGTGTGTGTGTGTGGGTGTGTGCAGCTTTCGGGAGCCTGTTGGAAAATGCTTGGTTCTAGGGTATTGATAGATGGATAGATGGAAGCATGGATAAGAGATGGATTGAGTAATAGAGGCTCTACATTTTCATGGCAATTGTGTGTTATTAGAAAAGATCAGTGGTGCCCAAACGTCAGACCTTGGGTGGGGGGCAATGTTTGTGGTGGGCCGAAGGACAATTTTTCACACAATCAACGAAAGCATTCAGGGATCAAATAAAGAAATATTCAGTACCTTAAGTAGATCTGACATCTTCATGGGTTAGCTTTGGGAAGGCAGGTCTTTTCCAGATTGATCGATTGATCTATTGATCTGACCTGTTTTGTGACAGGTGACTCAGACAGGAAAGCCGTGGAGTCGCTTTTCGACGGCTTTGACTTTTTCCAGGAGAAGGAGGACGACCTTCACAAGTCCTACAACGACAGGTCTTACCTCAGCTCTGAGCAAATGAACACTGGAGACAGTAAAACAGGTCAGACATACATACACACTCGCTCAGTTTGATGTGACTGTATTTGGTCCTTCTAAGAAATAAATCCTCTCAGAAGCCTGGCGGGGCCTTATTCTGCAACCACTTATCTCTCTCTCTCTCTCTCTCTCTCTTTAGATTTTGTGGCCTTGCTCACCGGAGTGACAGACTCTTGGCTGCCCAGTTCCAGCGGAGTAGCCCGCGCTCGCTTCACCCTCACCAAAACCAACCTTGCATTTTCCATTACCTACCAGAGGTAACAGCCACACACACACACACACACAGATTTTTCATGCTACAACCTCAGCTTTAACCTCAAAACACTGAGAGTGCTTGTATATACAGTACTGTGCAAAAGTCTTAGGCCTTTTACAAAATCAACATTTAAAAATGGTTCACACGAATATTACTAAATAAACCAAATAAACCTAAATAGAATAAATAACAATAACAGTACACAGTAAATAGTGATTGTATGTACAGTATGTCTGTGTGTTCTATGTGTAATTCATAGGATTTACTTTAAAATAAATCATAAATTCACCCTCACTCTCTTTCAGGATGAACAGACCAAACACTGTAGTGTTCCTGGATTCAGATGGAAACACAGCTTTTGAGTTTAGAGTTCCTCGGGCAGAGACAGAAATGGTAAGCAAAAAACGCTCCAAAGTGTGTGTGTGTGTTGGTGTGTGTGTGGCATAAATCTCCTCACAGCACACACACTGTGTAATTCCTATGTTATCCAAACACCACCAGTACTGCCTGTGTGTGTGTGTGTGTGTGTCTAGATGTTTGGGTTATGAGGTCAGTGGCATTAGGAAAGCTAATGCTAATGCTAGAAACGATTCGATTTGGCACCCCCCAACCACCCTTGAGTTACATAGTGTTTGCAGCGTCAAATATTTATTTAAGCGTTCCAGTTCAGACGCAAATTGCCAGAGATTCTCTTCAGTGGACGACAAATACACATAAAAAGACCACCCCTCACCCCCCCCACACCCCCCCCCCCCACACACACACACACACACACACAAAAATCCCACACACATAGACACACACAGACAAGTAAGCCATAAAAGGTAGCTTAGTAGCTTTGGGTTTGTAGATGTTTCATCTTAATCAGTGCATCAACCCCTTGAACCGTAGATCTGTGGTGTTTGGAGAAACCTGCCCAAGTCTCACATGCGGCAGCTGCAGGAGGAGCAGCTTCGCGTTACCATGATGACCACAGAAGGCCAGAGGGATGAGATCCAAGGGAAGATCATCAAACACAGAGCACTGTTTGCAGGTGTGTGTGTGTGTGTTTTTTGCTTTCCACCTTGAGTTGCATCATGTTTTTAATGCAGATAATGTCCTGTGTTTTAGGGGAGAGGATTTGATTTAAGCAACCTCTGACCCAAACAAGTGCAATGACCATGAAGTTAATTTAAATGCACCCCAGGGAGTATTTGGTCAGTGCTTACCAGTGGTTGTAAAATAACATCAAAAATGGAACCTTTTGCTTTGCAGAAACGTTCAGCGCAACCCTGACATCCGAAGAGGAGAATTCCGGGATGGGGGGAATCGCCATGCTGACGCTGAGTGACACCGAAAACAACCTGCACTTCATTCTGCTCATGCAGGGAGTCATTCCAGCCACAGAGAGCAGTGAGTCCATCGAACACTCCACCAGAAAGCCACATTCATAAGGCTACACATCAAATACATAAGACTGACATAAACCTATATAGGCACTTATTAAGTCATTAATTTATGCTCGTTATCAATCAAATTGGGCTTATGCTTATCTAGATATCATGCAGCCCTTTGGTTAAATGTTACCAATTTTTCTTTATTCATTGCTAAAAATTGTTTCTCTTTTCTGCTAGCGTCTTCCCTGGTGCCGATCCGAGTCAAACTGCAATATCGCCAGCATTCTCTCAGAGAGCTACACGCCAACATCACTGCTCATGTGAGTACACACACAAACAAGAACAAATAAAAACACCACAGAAAATAGAGCAGATGTAGGAGAGGTACAAATAATAAAAGGAGACAAAGAGAGAAGGGTGGGTGGTGGTCTGAGCTTCTGGCTAACAAATGTGTGAAAGGCAAAGGGGATGAAAGAAAGACAAAAGAGAGAAAGGAAAGACACACACACACACACGTGTGGTGGAAACCTGTGGAACAGTAGACTGAGAGAAAGAGAGGGAAGGAGAAAGGGGGATGAAGGAAAGAAGATGTGTTTGAAATCTTCAGGGAGCTCAAATTAAAGTGTGTGAGTGAAATCTTTCCTCTATGTGTCTTGGACCCTTTTTGTTCCCCCACTACCTTTTACTCCCTTGAAACAATATATAAATGTGAGAGAAAGTGTGTGTGTTGTTTTCCTTCACCCCTCGAATTCCAGACATTTGATTGTGCCTGACAGACTTGTGTACATATGTTCTGACGTGTGTGCGCGTGTTTCAGGACCCCGACTTCGCAGAGGTTCTGACCGATCTGAACAGCCGCGAGCTCTTCTGGCTCTCCCGTGGGCAGCTGCAGATCGTCGTGGAGACACAGGTCCATGACCCCCGCCACATCTCCGGCTACATCACGGGCCGGAAGTCATGTGACAGTAAGTGTCAATCAAGTAGACCTAAAAAATTTCATAGAATAACCTCCTTTGCTTCCCTAAAGAACCTGCCATAAAAATCAGCCATAAAAAAGCCTTTAAAGGATTAAATGACCTTTCTTTATTATAAAAAACATTCTTTACACCTTTATGGGTTAACATTTTTGTTGAACGTTAGAAAAGTTCTCTTATTTTTATATGGAAAAGTTAGGGAACTAAAAACGGTTCTTCTGTGGATGTTCTTTGTGGGAGTTTCAACCTTTAAAAAGGTTTCTCAGAATCTCATTGACAAAAAAGTTTCCCCATTCATGGAAAAGTTCCTTAGGGAAAAGAAGAGTAATTTGTGGAAGTTCTTTCAGCTCCAAAAAGGTTCTTCGCACTCATGTCTAGCCTCGGTAGCAGGAGTCTGATGGGCATCCCCAAGGTGGGACCCTCTAGTCTGACAGATTGCAATCTGATACGAAGTGGTTTGTCGTGTGTTTTTGTGGATGTCCGTGGCTCTTGCTTCCACGATGACTTGCCTGTACACACACACACACACACACACACACACACACACACATACACACACACACACACACACACACATACACACACTGGCAGGTTCTGCCAAGGTTGCAGTCTGTTGGCCCTCTACCATCTGCAGGGTTCCAAGCTCATGATTAACAACCTGACGTTATGAGCGGAGAATTCAAACAAAACCCCTCTCTCTTTTTTGACCTCCCTTCTCTCTCTCTCTCTTTCATTCTCTATATTTCCATCTTTTTCTTTAACTGCTGTTCTCTTTTGTCTTTCCCATCTCTCCTTATCTGTCTTTTTTGTTATTTTTCTGTCTCAACCCTTATTTATTCACATATTTTGTCTGTCACCTTCTTTTTTATCTGATCTTTCTCCTTCTTTCCTCTCTTGCTCTATGTACACTCTCTCTCTCTCTCTCTCTCTCTCTCTCTCTTAGTTAATCCTCTTTCTTTATTTCTGCTCCCCATTTTGTCATTTGCTTGTTTCCATCTCTCTCTCTCTCTCAACCTCCGTCCCATAATTCTCTGGGGTTTACATCATCCTGACCGCCGCAGCTGACCCCAGATGAGTTAATCGGCATTTGATTGCTTTTCCTTGGCTCAGGCCTGTTTGAGTCCTGCACAGAGACGTGGAAGAATGCTCCGAGCATGAAAAAGAGAAGCGCTGGATTACAGGGGTGTATTGCCTCATCTCGCATGAATCTTGTGTCGCTCTCTCTTTCTGTCTCTCTCTCCCACACACACACACACAGACACACATACACACAGAGACACACACATGTGTATGCACTCAATGATCTTAGGCAATGAGTTTTTTTTTATAGTAACTTTAGTGAGACCTCACACCTCTCTCTCTCTCTCTCAGCACTCCAGAGTGTGATGTCCAGTGGTGATTCTTTGACTCCTCTTAAAACGGGCGCTGTCGGGTCTGCCGTCTTCAGTCTCCATGACAACGGCACCCTGGACTACCAGGTAAGAGCATCCCTCTTTCCTTTTGTTTATCAATTGATAAAAGCCTCATTGAGTGTTTCAACATTATAGAGCATTATGGAGCACCCTGTAATGTGTAAGAGCAGATGTGAAGAAAGTAAAAGCCTCATAAGAACATTACAGAGCATTATAGAGTGTTCAGTAATATACAAAATGTGTAAAAGTAACCACTGACTGTGACTGCTTAGCTTTGTTGACTCGGCCCTAACTGTACTGCGGCCCTAGCTGAGAACCCGGACTGATGATCTGACGGTCCTTGCCCGTGTCTGCAGGTCCAGGTGGCCGGTGTGTCCAGTGAGGTGGTCGGCGTGACGATTGAGATGAAACCTCGGCGGCGAAGCAAACGCAGCGTGCTGTATGACGTGACCGAAGACTTTGTGGCCGGGCCGGCAGGTGGACGGGCGGTGGGCAGCTACGGACGGATGGAGGCCAGACACATCCACATGCTGCTGCAGAACGAACTATTCATCAATGTGGCCACGGCAGAGCACACTGAGGGAGAGCTACGGGGCCAAATCAGAACACTGCTGTACAGCGGCCTGGACTCTCACACACACGGTAAGAGAGATTAGTTTAGGATAATAAAAATCTTTTCAGTCTGATTTTTATCTTTACAATTACTATATAGGGACTGTACCATTAGTATTATAGTTGAAATTTTTATATAACACAATTATAACATGTATATAGTTGTATTATATCATAATTACTTTATATACATTTATGTTAATATGTGTGTCAGATTGAGGATAATTATTAGTTCATTGCATGTGAGTCCCGTAGTTAATCCTGTTTTTTTCTGTCTGTGTGTATCCAGAGTTGCCGTTCCCCCTTGCCGGTCAGTTCGTGTCACCACCGGTGCGGACGAGTGCGGGGGGCCACGCCTGGGTCTCAGTGGACGAGCGCTGCCACCTGCACTACGAGATTGTGGTCAACGGCCTCAGCAAGAGCGACGATGTCGCGGTGAATGCTCATCTGCATGGCCTGGCTGAGATTGGAGAGATAGATGAGACAAACTCCAACCACAAGAGGCTGCTGACAGGTTTCTATGGAGAACAGGTGAATATATTTTGCACAGTTGTCTGCTGGTTATTTGCCTGTACCCTTTAGAGAAACACCAAAGCAAAAACGTTACTTTACACTGAAACTTAGACTTGTCTTGCTAAGGGCAGGAACCAGCCAGGGCAAGAGTGTAAAACAAAAAATACTTTACTAAGTTTTTCTCTCTCTCCAGGCCCAAGGAGTCCTGAAGGATATGAGTGTGGAGTTGTTGAGGCACTTGGACAAAGGCACTGCTTTCATTCAAGTCAGCACTAAGATGAATCCTCGGGGAGAGATACGGGGACGAGTAAGCATGCACACACACACACACACACACACACATACACACACACACACACATTCTCTCTCTCTCTCTCTCTCTCTCTCTCTCTCTCTCTCTCTCTCTCTCTCTCTCTCTCTCCATTGCTTACTTCACCAAAGACTACAAAAGTCAGCAGAAAGTCTGAATCACAAATTACATCCCATTCCAAAGTGTCCATGGAAACTAAGTTTATTACCATAAACAGTGCAAACTATTTCTATAAACGGCTTTTTTTCTTGACAGCAAATTGTGCAACTAACTGCATAAATATCTGTTGGGATTGTTGACATTGCTTTCTCTTTTTCTGTCCCTCTCTTTCTTTGTTTCTTTCTGATACATCTTGCAGGGCTTTTACTATATTGTTCTCAAAAGGCAATTGAAGCATATAACATCAAGCCTTCTTGAGGACAATATCATTGAATTCTGCTAAAAATTCAGTAGAGAACATTAAAACACCATCTCTTCCTCTCCTAGATTCATGTCCCCAACCACTGTGAGTCTGGCTCCCGTGTCGAGGTCCTGGAGGAGGCGGAGTTTGATGACCTGGTGTTTGTGAGGGACCCCGAGGAGCTAAGGAAAGACCCCCACACCTGCTTCTTTGAAGGCGAGCACCACGCTCACGGCTCCCGCTGGACACCCCACTACAACTCCTGCTTCAGCTGCACCTGCCAGAAGAAGACAGTCATTTGTGACCCCGTCATCTGCCCCGCCCTCACCTGTCCACACACCTACCAGCCCGAGGACAAGTGCTGCCCAGTTTGTGATGGTAAGCTGGAAAACCTTATAGTGTAAAGTTATGGTGTAAACGTGTAAGGTGTGAGATGTTGGTCTTTTCAACTTTTACAAACCTGCAAACAACATGCAAACACACTGTGTAATGTTTTACAGTATAAAGTGCAGCTCTGTAAAGCTTCCTGTAAGTGTACAATTTTTTCTGATTTGTTCTGGTGCTTTTCAGAATGGAAAGTACCCAAGGAGATACCAGCTGTAGAGAAGGTAGAGGAGCATCCAGAGGGTAAGTGAACGTTCTTCAGAAATGGTGCAATCCGGGCATTAAGTATCTGATTGTAAATATTTATGACTAATGTTGTGCATGGTGTGGTTTAGGGTGTTATTTCGAGGGCGATCAGAAGATGCATGCGCCCGGAACCATGTGGCATCCATTCGTCCCCCCTTTTGGCTACATTAAGTGCGCAGTGTGCACCTGCAAGGTGAGGCCTGTCTTACAGCTAAAGTGTCTCTTGGCTGTTTATTCATTGTAGTTTGTGTCAAATGACATCATTGCTTTGTTTTTGTTGCTTAACTCTGATGTTTACCCTTCTTTAGGGCTCTACTGGGGAAGTGCACTGCGAGAAAGTGACCTGTCCACCGCTCACCTGCAGCCGGCCAGTGAGACGCAATCCCTCAGACTGCTGTAAGGAGTGCCCGGCCGAGGACACGCCCCTACCAGAGGAGGGAGAGTTGATGCAGGCGGACGGGCCGCGCAGCTGCAAGTTTGGCAAGAATTACTACCAGAACAGTGAAAACTGGCACCCTCGTGTGCCGCTAGTCGGAGAGATGAAGTGCATTACATGCTGGTGTGATGTAAGTTAACATTGTAGACTCTCTTTCTAATACTGTATGTCACACTGCTATTTATAAACATGGGCCAACATGTGAACACACCTCTGTCGTGCGATATCTGTTGTTTAAAAGGTAAAACATCTCTTAAAGGGAACAAACTTGAGGAAGTGGGACTAAGGCTGTGCAAGATGGGTTGAAAACATATGGGGGAACATTCCATGGCCAAAAAAGCACTCTGGGATTAGTAGTTTTAGAGGTTGATTTCATGCATTCCTAACATCTCTCTCTCTCTCTCTCTCTCTCTCTAGCATGGGGTTACCAAATGTCAGAGGAAACAATGTCCACTACTCAGCTGCAAGAACATTACACGCAGAGAGGGGAAGTGTTGCCCCGAGTGTGCAGGTAACACCCACAAACACACATATACACAGACAAATACACACACACACACACACACACTCTTTCTCAAAATTTTCTGCTGATTTCTGCATAAAAAGTCAACATGCAAATTCTTATGTTCTTTTTGTACCTTTTCTTATCCAGATGACTTCACCAAAGAGGAGGAGATGAAGATGGTAGAGAAAAAGAAAAGCTGGAGACACTGATCCTGCCTGCCCCCAAATCCTTCCCTCCCCACGTCCACCCATCCATTCACCCATCGTTCCCCCTCTCCACCTTTAGCTGTCACTCGCTGGTGGACCTGTTCTGGTAACGACAGAAATGGGAGACGGAGAAAGACTGTACTGAGGCCACGGGGTCTCAGAAGGAAAAGAAACTCAAAGGAGAGGAAGGTGAAAAGAAAGAAAGAAAGAAGAGGACTAACAAGCTGCTCCATTGTATAGAAAAGTTCTTCTTGAATTGAATGTTTTTTGGGGAGGTTATTTTTGTACAAACTTTTTTGTATGATTTTGTTTATTTTTGACTTGGAGCAAACTTCAGTCACTGTAGACACACACGCCTTATGCTTTCCTGCTGGTGGTGTGAGTTTGTGCGTGGGATCGGTGGATGTGTGTCTTAAATTGGCCTGTTAAGCTGAGATGCAGACTTACAAGGCGCAAGGACGGCAATAAACTCGTTGGGTGGCAATGAGTGAATAAAAACACACACAAGTGCACATGAACACACATACGGCCTTTCAACGGATGTGGCATCACCTCATGCTTATTGACGTCACTATCATCATCGTCGTCATCCAATCACAATCAGTATGCAAATACCAGCCCCTTGTTTCAGCCTATTGTGCAATGGGAATTTTGCAGAATGATTGTGACGTCACAAAGGGAATTTTGCTTCTACGAAACAATTCTGATGCCACAAAAGGCCTGACTGAAGATTCTGCTCTGTTATTTTTGACAAGTGGGAGTGTCAAAAGTTTTGCTAATTAATTCATTTTCACGCTGGCTCACGCCCACTTGTGTTGCACCTGATGTCTTTAACTGTCTGGTTCTATGGAAACTATTGTGTAATATTTTATAATTATTTGCTGTCAGTATTGTGATTATTATGATGAATGTTTTATATTTATTGAGCGTGTTGAATAAATCAATAAAGATGTTCTTTGTAAGCTCTTTCTCTCAGCTGCCTAACTCTCCCATGGTTTCCACTTCTGGTTCATGTTTAACAGATCATGTCAAAATACCATTTTCTCTAGCACTTCTATTGCCTTGTATTTACTCTCTTTCTGTCTCTATCTCTCTTTTTCCCCTTCCAAGTGGGGGAAATGTGACAAGCAGATGCAGTCCTGCCCCATTCGTCATGCACACACACACACACACACACACACAAACAAACTGGTAGGAGGAAACTTTCCTCAACTTTACAGACAGACCATATGACATCTATAGTATCTTCTGTAACGCCCCCCCCCCCACACACACACACATGTTTTTTGACATATTAAATACTTTTAAAGAACCGACCCCCCAACATGCGCACACACAGAGGTGTACACTTGTCTGGTGTGTTTGGACATGCTGCAGGTGTTGACACTTACGGGTGCGCTCAGTTTCACCTGCAGGTGCTCCAGGTACCAGGCACGGAAAGGTCAACCGTTGCTGATACACTTCTGTGTGTGTGTGTGTTTGTGTATGTGTGTTTGAGTGAGAGAGAGAGAGAGACGTTAGACATCTGTGTGCCAGGGCAGATGGTGGTTTTTCATGGGACATTCCTCTGCCTTTTCAGCTTAAGTGTTTAAAGCTGTTTCTCTTTTTTTCCTCCTGCTCTCCCCACCTTCCTCCCTCCATCATTCCAGCTCTCCTTCCTTCTGTTTGAATTAGTAATGAGAGATAGAGAGAGAGAGAGAGAGAGAGAGAGAGAGAGAGCAAGTGAGAAAGGGGAAATGGTTGGGGCAGGGAAAGAGCGAGAGAGAGAGAATACATGGTTGACCAGGTGGGTAGGAAATGGATCACTGTGACAAACAAAACACATGTGGTCACTTCCACACTCTGAGTGGGCTTTTCCCTGATTTTCCAGAGCCCACCGGCATCCCATAACCTCCTAAACCATGCAGTTTTACAAGAAGGTTTCAGCACTCAATCTCTGCCAGGTTCAGTCTGTTAGTAAGAGCAATGCAATAATCAGAACCAGAAATGTATGAAGAGGACAATATGTGTCAGTGTGTTGGTTTATGTGACAAACTGGCAAATTCAAAACAGTTCTTTTTTGTTGGAGGATTAGGAAATGATTTGTACATTTTAATGCTTTATAAAGTCATTTATAAACCGTATCCGTTTAAAAAGTAAAATCTGGTTACCCATGATATGAGCAGTTCAAGGGCTTGCAGATCTATACATCTGTATATTTTGATAATGAGTGGAAAAATCTTTCACAATGTCCCCATAAATATAACGGCTTCATATCAACTGACATAGATTTTTTAACTAGTCTGCCAGCTACTAACTTCCATGCTTCGAGGAGAACATTAACTGTTGATACTGGTACACTATGTGAACAAAAGTATTGGAATGTCTGACCATTACACCAACAGGGACTTAAATGACACTGCATTCAAATACACAGACTTTAACATGGAGCTGGGGACTTTGCATTTATAACAGCCTCCACTCTTCTTGGAAGGCTTTCCTCAAGATTTTAGACTTTCTCTGGGAATTTGTGCTAATGAAACACAATGTGTGCCTTAATTTACCCCTGAAAATACACCAGACCGCTGAATTTGAATTAAGAGCCTATTGATTTGTGAACCAAACCCTTAATATTACCTTAAAAATGGATTTAAGGCATGAATGTAAAACCCCTTAATCTTAAACATCATGCATTCATTCAGGAGGTTTTACAATTTAAGGGGCAAATTCGAAAAAGTAAGGGGAAGTATCTATATATTCAGTATAGATACTATAGATTCAGTAGTTATACCCCGTAATCAGCCTTAATCTGTGCACTTTCCCCTTAATTTTCCTTTATTTCCTGCAAATTATGGTCCAAACTGAGCTAATTTTAGGGGGGAAATTTAAGGGATTGAGCACCATTGGCAAGAGTGGCACAAACGAATACTTTACATTTAAAACATACAATTTGTGATTCTGAAACTGGTTGCCAGTGGTCCCCAGATGGTCATCACACCTGTTGAATCAGAGTTGGTTTGGAGAAAACTGTTCTGCCTGGGTCCAGAACCTATGGGCGAACCCCTGAGAACCATGCGCTGTTCGCTGGAGTAGTGAGAGTCTTGAGACAAGTCTGTGTCACTGTGAGGTCGAGAGTGGCCCACCGCTCACAAGTATCCAGTCAAGAAAGGGTCGGAAACTGACCCCTGGTGGAAGGGTGGAGTAGGACCAACATGTTCCAGCATGTGCCCCATTCCATCCAACACCTTTGAGATGAACTGGAACGGAGATTGTGAGCCAGGTCTTCTCATCCAACATCAAAGCCCAAACTCATTAATGCTCTTCAGACTGAATGAGCACACATTCCCACAGAAACTCCAAACTCTTGCGGAAAGCACTCCTCGTGCGCGTCTTCTGAAGTTCTAAAAGCCCTGGGGAAAGCATTTAGGGCTCCTGCACGCGCCGCTCACGCGCTACAGCACAGCACGCGGGGCACGAGGCGAGGAAGAAGAGTGAAAAGAAAAAGGCGCAGCTTCTGCACAGTAACTGTTTTCAATGGTTCTCAACGGTTTTGGTTTCTTCATTAAATAACACGACGGTATGAACTTCAACCTCTCCTGTCACCCCATCTCCATGACAGCAGCACGCTCTTGCCCTAAATGTATCGCGCGCGCGCACACACACACACACACACACACACACACACACACACGGCAACAGATTAACGCTGTTTTGAAATAGTCCGAAATCAGGACATTTTTGACCTCGCTATCCTGGTCCGAACCCTGCCGTTTTTGACCTGCGCTGAACCTGAGCAATTCTGATGAGGCTCAAATCCTGACCCAAACTTGGCAATTTTGACAAATCTCAAACCCATGAATAGATGCAGTTGCTGCTAGTTTCCAACCATGAAAGGGAGAACTCTCTACTACCATTAACCCACCACTGGTCCACAAAAAATGGCGATTAGTGGTAGCCCACCACTTCACGTGGTGTGTTCAATTGAGACAAGGTCACTTTACTTTTTCACTCCCTTAAAGACTCGCTCGAGGGCACCCTCTTCTGGTCATTTTTTTTACATACACATAAGAATAGTGAGCAGGCCTCTCATGAATCAGATTTGTTTTCAGCTGAGAACAATATTGTGTAAAGCTGGGCATACACTGTGCAATTTTTTGCCCGTTTTGAGACAATATTTCACTTATGCGACCATTTTGGGGATCGGCCCAAAATAGTCCTTAATCGTGTGTCGACCTCAGGACCAGCTCCTGATCAGCAATCGTATGGTCGCGAGAAAATCAAACCTGTTTGAAATCCTGGTCGCCCCTCATGAGGGTATCACACTGTTGAAGCAGAGCCACAAGCCGATTTAACGCAACCTCTTACACAGAAATGGAAGTGAAGAAGACAGAGCAGCATGGCAGCGCAGCGTGTGATCTGGACACAAGCGATGGAGGCCCAACTTGTAGAATTTTGGCAAGCTCATCCGAGCCTTTTCCATGTGACCTCACAAAATTATCACGACCGCAACAACCGTGAAAAGAGTTAGATGGACATTGCTGCTCAGTTGCACTATGACTATAACAATGTGACTTTCCTACCTCAGTGTTGTGGCGTGGTGCAGAACTGTTTGCACAATTCGATGCAAGATATTTTTGTATTTATTTAATGAAACAAACCCTCTTTGTAATTTCCCAGCAGTAGATTTATTTTTGTTAGTACTTGCAAAAGGAATTTTCTGTTATTTATTTACTTTAGTTTCTAAGTAAATTAAAAAAAATCAAAATCTTTGGTCTCTGATCTACCTACACGTGTCCGTATGGACGTACAGTTTGAGCTGTCAGGTCGCATCACAGCGTATAGTGTGAGAACATGACTTGTGAGCTACGAACTTCAGACCCCTGCGATTCAGTCGTACAGTTAAAGCAGGAGCTGAATAACACGACTGAAGAAATCATACAGTGTATGCCCAGCTTAGCTGGAGTGCTTGTGAAAGTTACTGGTCGTCTGATTGTCGCGCGTATGTAAATACACTCACTGGCGGAGGTGGTGGAGGTAGATGCTCACACTGCATGCAGTGGACATGCACCATAACAACAATCCTGGCACTTCAGCCATGGCCAGAACTGGGCTGATAATGGAAAGGGGGAGTCCCACCCTACTCACCCAGAGAGTTATGCTGTTTGGATGTGGGACTACATTTACATTTTGACTGAGCTTTTGTGACTGATTGAACATTTGAATTTTCCTCACAGTTTCTACACTAGCCTTTGTCACTGCAGGCCCCAACAGCAGCCCCTGAGCCTTAAACTTGTCTTGTGAAACTTTAACAACGTTTTATTTTCAGGTCAGACAACACCAAAAGGACCACTTCCCATAGTTTGACTGATGCTTAGTCAAAGAGAAGTTGTTGATACTCTGAATTCGTTTGTGAACGTGTGGCCAGACCGTTTATGAATTTTGATAAAAATATGGCTCTTTTATTAGGAGTGCGAGGACAGGAAGTATCTGTGTGTGTATTTTATTATTAGTGGGAGTAAACGATGAGCATCGGTGTTTAGTGTTTTGGGGGAATGAAGAGATAAACAGCAGGTGTGAGGAGACGAGAGCGCTAGCAATAATGTGTGTAGTAGGGATCCACCATAGTCTCTGTGTGTGTGTGTGTGTGTGTGTGTGTGTGTGTGTGTGTGTGTGCAATGAAATCATTCCAGTTACCTTGTCTCACCTACCAAAGTAACAGAGAGAGAGAGAAAGGAAGGGAGGGGAAGAGAGAGATTGAAAGTGAAGGAGAGAGAGAGAGAGAAACAGAGAGAGAGATTTAGAGAGAGATTGAGAATAAAGGAGAGAGAGAGAGAGAGAAAGACAGAGAAAGAGAGAGAGAGAGAGGAAGAGAGAGGAAGGGAGGGGAAGAGAGAGAGATGCATTTATACTTCCTTCATTAGAAACTACTTCCTTAAAGGCATATATTACAGACTGTATGTGTCGCTGTTTTTCACTCTGTACTGATGATCAGTGGTACTGGAAGTGGATATTACAGTCGTGGCCAAAAGTTTTTAGAATGACATAAATATGGGAAATTGGAAAAGTTGCTGCTGAAGTTTTTATAATAGCAATTTGCATTTACTCCAGAATGTTATG
>JBBJLR010000001.1:24698511-24725667 GCA_037577145.1 Brachypetersius gabonensis
GTGTGTGTGTGTGTGTGTGTGTGTGTGTGTGTGTGTGTGTGTGTGTGTGTGTGTGTGTGTGTGTGTGTGTGAGATATGAGAAGCTGCAGAATGATGTCACTAATTCCATTTTGAGACTGTGGGAATTCAGAGTGAGTGTGAGAGGAAGAAGAGCGGGGGGGGGGGGTGAGAAAATGAAGGATGGTGGGACGTGTGTAGCTGAAGTCATATTTAAAGCTATTAATCAGTTGTTCTTTTTTGTATGTGTGTGTGCGTTTGTGTGACGATCACAGAAATGTTCCAGATAGACCTTTAAGCCGCTCACTGTTGTGTGCACTGATGTACAGAGAGATATGACAAAATATGATGTGACTGGATGAAGTGCAGTATACACACACAGCTGCTGCAGAAACCTGTGTGCTTGTGTGTGTGTGTGTGTGAGAGTGTGTGTCTCTCACGTGTCCCCTCTCTCTTTGCCTCTTTCTTAGGATCCAGATGTGGAGGATGATATGACCATGAGAGAGGTGAAAACACTTATGTTAACTGATTATTAGCTTATTTAAATGTAATATTCATTTAATATAAGATAAACATTCCCCGCTATTTCCTCTGTTTTCTTATTCTTTCATTTTATTGTTTTACCTTTTCTCTCCTTTTCCCTTTCTCTCTGTTCGCTCTTTTGTCCGTCTTTCTCGTTCTTGATCTTGCTCTCTCTCGCTCTTTGTCCCACCTTATATATTTCTCTTTGTCACTCTTTCTTTTTGTTTGTCTTCTCTATCTTCCTTCTTTTCATTCTTCTTTCACTCCCTCTCTCCCTCGTTCCCTCCCTCTCTCTCTAGATTGCTGAGTGGGAGGAGATGCAGCTTGATGAGCAGGTCAACTTCAACAACTGTAAGATTGACCCCGCCCCTTTTCAGCTAGTGGAACGGACCTCACTGCACAAAGTATGTATTTGGGATGTGAGAGTGTGCGTGTCCCCATGTGTGCTAACTGGTATTTTCTTTGTTCATAATCAAATAAACCACTGCACAACCCCCCAAACCACGCATTTCTTTTTCACATAAACAGTGTCACCAGCACTGACTCCGAATAAATGTTCTTTAAGATTCTCACTTCAGTGTAACACACACTCTCTCATTGGGAGAGTGGACACACATCTACACTCGCACAAAACTCATTCCCTCTTGCCGCGAGCAGTGAATGTGCCTAATGTCCTCCATTCATCCCCTTCACACACCCACTCACTCCCCCCCCCCCCCCCACACACACATACGCATTGCTCCAGCCTAATTTCCTTGTCCTGATTTTTAAATATTTAAGAGTGAGATTTTAGCACAAATCCATCATAGCTACACACACACACACACACACACACACACAGACTCTCACTCTCTCTCTCTCTCTCTCTCTCTCTCTCTCTAATGTATCTTTTAAACTTTGTAAAGAAAAAGGTTGTTGTTCTCTGTGTGTATAGGTGAGTTTTATGTGCATGCACATACATTTGAAACGCTCTTTCCTTTCTTCTAATCGCTCACCGTAATAATGATGTCGTGGTACTGATGATGTTGCCTTGGGAACGGTTATCCTGAGATTCAAACTTGGAAGCAGATGGTCCATATGATTCCCTCTGCAGAACTCCGGCTGGGAACTTCTAATCAAAATATTTAACACCTGATTAAAATAATTAAAGGGTATCCGACCCGATTTGATCCACTAATGGCACTGATTACTTTAATATGATGAGGGCAGCCGTCAAGTTATTCCTCTTGTTATTTTAGTCAACAGGAACTGCAGAAACGTGGATAATTATAAGCCAATATTTTTTTTTTTATTATATCTCAAATAAGTATCAGTTTTTATTACATCTTTGTGTTTTGTTACCATAGTTGAAATATGTGTGTCGCCGCTTTATTTTGTGAGTGTCATAATGAATGGACCAATAGCAATAAAAATTAGATATATGCGCACACACACACACAGAGTTACTCTTTCACTTTGGAAGGCTTAACCAACATTACAGTCACAAGATTGACACTGACTAACATGTCTATTAGTAAACGTGTTGTGTGTTTTTCAGACTCACACCATTTTCTCACTGTTGGGACTGGATCATGCCTATGTCACCAGCATTGGGCGACTCATAGGAGTCGTATCCCTACGAGAGGTACCCATAACTTCACAATCACAGATGTTTTTAAATTTCGGTTGAAATCTGTTGGAAAATCTGTTGAGTTTGTGGTATTTAATGAAAGTGTGTTAATCTGTAAAACCCTTTGTCGTAGCTACGCAAGGCCATCGAAGGCTCCGTGACTGTAAAGGGGGTGAAAGTGCGCCCCCCTCTGGCCAGTTTCAGGGACAGCGGCACCAGCAGTAGCGACGCGGAGGTGACGGAGCTCCACAAACTGTGGAACCGCCACACCAACCTGACCCTGCCGCAGGACCACCAGCCCTCAGACTCTGATGAGAAGTCCCAGTGAGACGAGGACATGGAAGAAAAGGGAACAAAACAAGAGACAGGATGGACAAGTTGTAACTGACGGCTGAATTCTTGTTTGTTTTTTTTCCTCGTACAAACAATGGACAGAAGATGATTGTTGTTTCGGGGTTTGTTGTTCGGGAATGTTCTGTGTTTTTTTTGTGGGGTGTTTTGACTCCGCCCACTTAGACTCCACCCCATTTATCTGCCCCATTCTTTCATGTCCTGCCCCTTCTGCACTGAATTTAATACTTTATTATTTATAAGGCGAGGACATTTTAGATCTCTCTTTGCTGTTTTAAGCTCTGAGTATGAATGTGTATGTTTTGAAAAGGGCCTTACAGTTTTAACACTTGGCTCTTTTTGCCTTCTCTGAGTGCCAGCAATTTTAAACGAAAGCTGAAATGATTCTTTTATTCCTCCACTTTGGCTCTGTTCTTTCTTTCTTCTGTCTTCCTCTTCTTTGTTGCTACTCTCAAGCATGCAGACTTTGAACTCTCTTTCATATCGAATATCTCCCTAATGTATGCATCCCACGCCAGGTGCCACAGCAGAAAGTGTGATTCTGTAAAGTAGTCAAAAGGGAGAGAGAGGGAGGTAAAAAAGAGAGAGAAAGAGGATTGGATTTCAGTCTTTAACTATCATGCGTTTTGAAATAAGCGCACACATTTTAGTTTCTTAGATTTTTCTTGGACGCTAAGATGAACGGTCTATTTCTCAGATAAAACACATCCTTACATACTAAATATACTTTGTCACATACACTGACTACTAAACAGGCAATTTTCCCTGCAGCCATTTGGTTGAATTGAATTGTCATTTAGTCATATACTTTACTACGGAAGCCTGCTAGAGACATCTTTTTAATAAGGTGTGGGAATGCAACATTTTGTGAGACCACTGATTAGGCATTGGCGTGAGATAACTAAGTTGTGGCCCCACTTTAGAAAGAAATAGGAACAATATTGATTTTTATAAACGTAAAGCTGTGGCCGCAATATAGTAACTTGTGGGAACAAGATTTCCATGCATTATTAAGTCATATAGAGGATACAAAACCTCCTCCCCAGCCAAAAATTTCTTCCTCACCCCACTCCTATCAACAAAACGAAATCTCTTCCCCATCCCACTTCCTTCGACAAAACAAGGCTTCTTCGCAACCCCACCCTTGTCAACAAGACCTGACACAGTATCTATCTGCAGGACCCCTGGCCATCAGGAGCAGTTCTGCTTACTAAACCATCCCCACTACTTGCTTATCTTTTTCGCATGCCTCACTAGATCACAGCCATGCCTTACGATCATGTTCCCACACCTTAGTAACACTTTGCTTCTATTAAGGACCGGTCATGCTCCGTACACTCTTCATTTAACTAACAGTGATGCACTTTATTTATCAAAAGGTTCATTTTTTGTTCTTCTTTTCTAGAACTAACTACAGGACACTTGGTTTGGGCACAGATTAACATAAGCACAATCTTTGTGTTTTTCCTATTTATTTAGCTGACCTCAATGGTGCTTCAAATGGCGACTGAGAGGGAGCAGGACATTGCTCCAGTGTCTGAACACAGATCAGTCATGTAAATGCAACAGTTTAAACAATTTATAACAACAGCTGTGAGCTGGCACATCATTTCTGATGGGCAGTGGCCAATTTCCAGTCCTGTCTTTGGGGTCCTACAGTCAGTCCATGTTTTAGGGTTCACACAGAAGTTTAGCAAAAGGGAGAAAGTGTTGCTAATCTAAGTCCTAGCTCAGGTTTGGTGGAAATAATGGCAAACCGTATTTATTTAAATTTGGGAGAAGAATCAAATGTGAAGCTTTTCTTCAACTGCGGTCCGTCAGCCAAGGTCAAAAGTTCACTTTAGTTGCTAACGAGCATTGAAAGCTTATAGCTGCATATGAACATAGTGCTAATTGCTGATGAAAAGTCATCACACACCTAGCTAACATTGGGTCATGGGGGTGTCATTTGAACTAGATGTGCTTATGTGTTTTCTCACATCATGTCATACTGTAATCACGAACAGACAAAATTCCCCGTCCATAAAGAGAAATTCCTCCAAGTTTAAAATGCCTTCCTTATTAAATGGTTAAAGATGCAAATGCAGAGTGATTTGGTGTGAAATGTCAGAATTGGTCACAGTGGTGGTTAATGGAACCGGACATCCTTCTCTGACTTCACAAGGTTATTAAAGGAAATGCTACAACTGTTCTTTTATGAGAGTTTTGAGAAGATTTTGGTGTTTTTATCCATACATAGTGGAGGGATACATGCAGGGTGTTCTGTGGGTAAACCACATAATGTCACCAAATTTTATTCATCACACTATTATTGTAAGTGATTAATAATCACTTAGAAGACACATCACTTTGGATAGTTGTATTTGGATAAAAAAAAATGGTTGGGTTTTGTGACCCCTGGTTCTATTTACCACCACTGTAAAATCAGCCGTTTCACATCAAACCCCTGTATGCTTGAAATTCCATTTCGTGTTGCAAGACAGTTGTTTCACTTGGGAGCCCCGGATACATTTTTTTTAATTTACTGATGTCCAAATTAATCAGATTTTGTCAGCTACATTAGCAAACCTCAAGATAGCAAATATTTCTTGACTGCAGAAAGGGGGGAAATGAAATGCATTTAATCACTGAGCTACACCTTTAATGTGCAAGTGGGACCTCTTTCTCCCTCTTCTTCTCTCATCCCCTCTCCCCCTCTCACTGAAGAATGTGTTCTACTGTGACCAAGCACAAAATAATGGGAAAAAAGGTATTTTGAAATGAGACGATGGAGCCTCTAGAACAGAAATGCAGACTTGCTCTCCCTAATTATTGTTGACGGTTGTCTTATTATTTTGGACATTTGTATTTAATCAGTCGAGTTGATTTGATATTGATTCGCCACTGACAAGCGTCCATCATCTACTCTCAACCAATGAGCTTTAATTATGGCCTGCATGCGGGTGGAGGGTGGGTCTAACATGTTTGATGGCGCTATTTAGAAGCAAGATTTTAGGTTTACAGATTTAATATATTCCATTTAACATATAACTTTAATGTGCTAATTAACTTAAGATCATACTTTATTATTCTTTGTGTGTGTTTTTGTTTGTGTTTTCATGTTTTGTTTTGTTTTGTTTTGTTTTTTGACTCCAATCCCCATTGGGATTTCTCGGGGGGGCGGGGGGCCAAGTCACAATGGCAACATTTTGCCAAAATGGTGCATTTTCTAAAAAAAACTAACAAAAAAAAATTACACCTAAAGGACGTTGCATCTCACTTAAGTGCCTTACATCTCAGCAAGGGTTGCCAAGAACAAAGTTGTTTACGGACTCCTGCAAACACAGGTTTGTGCAATCTACACACTCCTAAATCACACTTTCTTCACACACGTAATGTCGCTCGCAACGTGGTAGCCATGGTAACCCCTCCTCAGCCCTAACAATGGTACAGAGGCGTTATGGAAGTGGGTGGAATCATGCCTTATTTCTTTCAGATGTTATTGTTTGTCTCCTCTTCTCATTGTCCCCAAGTGGTCCGTTAGTATTTTCTTTTGTTTGATTTTGTTTTTCTTTCTCATCCACTAGCATGAATCACAAGTGCGTATTTATTAATGATCGTCTAAAGGAAATCAATTGAGTAGAGCAATAGGACTATTATTTTTTATTAATGATGTCATTATTTTTTTGATGAATGATCTTAAAGGTAATGAAGCTGTGCAATAATGGTTTGTTTTTGTTCTTTGAATGGGAAATATATAAGACACTCAAAGCTGCGCAATGTGCTCTTAAAGATCAAGGGATTTTCAAGCTAGGCCATAGAAGAACCGGTTTTGGTTCTTTGAAGAACCTTACTGTGCGTGAGTTTTTCAACAAGCTATTTTTTTTAAATGCATGTACAAAGATCCTTTTGAAGTGTAAAGAACCTCCCCATACAGCAGCCAAATGTTTTAGAAACCTTACGTTGGCGACGAACCTTAATAACGAAGAAGGTGTACCTGCAAATTCTTTGAGCAGTCCCATTTTGTATGAAGAACTTTTTAAATGTATAAAGAACCTTCATGTTATCTTCCAGTGATGTTTTACTGGTTCTCTGGCTGTTACAAAGATATCTCCCAAATCTCTAAAAATGGTTCTTTTTAAGAACCATCCATGGGAGAGTTGCTTAGTGAATTACTAATGGTTCTTCTGCAGCACCACTCAAAGAAACCTTCTGACCAGAGTGTGAAACCTTTAAAAAGTTCCTCATGCTTGCAGATGTCATGTCAGACATGGTTCTGTAGGGAACCAAAAGCGGTTCTTGTATGGCATCACTCAGAGGAGCCTTTCTGTCACCTTGTGTATTAACAGGTGCAGGCCCAGGCCGTTAGCAATGTCAGCACGGGAAATTAAACCAGAGGATTTGTGGAACCGGAAAAAGGAAACTTCATGTGGAAAAAAAACTGTAAAAAAACAAACATGCACATGTGTGCCTTGCTATTTTTCCACAGAACAAAAGACTGGAGAACTAAAGCGTTTTTGTATCAGGGATGAATAAAGAGACTTTTAACATGAAAGCGCAGTGTGTTTTTTTTTCTCGACTGAGCCCAAGTTATTCTTTTACAACAGGCTCCTATTCATCTGCAGCCACCGGTATTTCTTTTCCATTTGTGTTTTCTAAATGAAGAAACAGAAAATATGCTCCGGTGAAATAGGTTGCTGGTGTCATGGAGAGTTGTTGCCCTCTGATTGGACGGGAGTGGTGTCACTAAAGTGGTCCCCAAGCAGTGATTAGTAAACAGGATGTAAGTAGGTTGCGAAGCCCCAGGGTGTGTTTCAGGTGCGAGTTATACAGTTCTCTAGAGAGAGGGACGGTAGAGTAGAAAAAGCAAACTGCTCAGTCACTCTGGGATTACCACCTTCAGTCTGTAAGTAATAGTCTCAGTAAATTGATAGAGATTTAAAGCCATAATCTGAGATGATACTAATGTTCTGTAATCAGAGAATGGTAGGGCACTGTAATTCCACTAATCATGAACTGTGATCTTGGCCTTCAGTTAGAGCCAAATGTCAAAACTGTCAAAAAACAAAACAATAATCCTAATTCACGTTAGCATGGGACTCCAGTGGTATGTTGGCGCTAAGCAAATTCTTGATGAAATATACATTTGAAGGTTTGTTGCAGTTTTACAGTGACTTTTCCAGTAAATAGTCTTTCTAAAAAGCTAATTTCCATGTCATTTTCCTGGAACTTAGTTGGACTATAGCTCAGTGAAGTAGAACTACAAGAATGTTGAGTATAACTTTATTTTCTCACGAAAGTAGTCCCATTCATTGGAAAGCCAAAATTCCTGATTTTGTTGGTGGTTCCTTAAATGCTGGTGCTCTACACGCAGCCCTACGCATGGACATATATTCTGTGACTATGGCTCTACGTCTCGGTTGGTTTTCGCGGGTGTCAGGCGTCCCATTACACCAACTTTAATGACACTGTACATCTGCTATAATGCCTCCCCCACTGCTCTAGTAACTTGTTTTTCTATAACAAACCAGATCAAACGTGAATATCCCGCAGGGGGATATAGCTTTGGTTTCATATTTGATGTAAATGCAATCACGTAGCTGTGCAACTGTGCTAAAGGGAACGCTGCTGTTAAAAAAGCCCCTTGTTTGTAGTGATTACAAACCAAATGCTACTGCACTTTTGTTCTTAGATCTGAACTGATTGAGATTAGATTATTGGAGAATGTCAACATTTTGAAATGTTTGCCATGTTCCTCAAATTGTTTCTTAACAATGTTTGTAGTGCGGCCTGGTGTATTTGTTCTTCTGAAGAAGCCTCTGCTATTAGGGAATACAATTGCCATGAAGAGGTGTACTTGGCCTGCAACAATGTTTAAGTAGGTGGTAATTATCAGAGCAACATCCACATGCAAATAGGGCCAAGGTTTCCCAGCAGAACCAATGCCCAGACCATCATCATTGCTTTCACCATTCAAACAAACACAGCTGTCCACATGATGTTAGCCTTGGTTGCTGATGACCCTGTCTATGGTTCTCTGGTTGTTATATAGCTAAGGAACAACAGCGAAAGTTTCTCCCAGTGTCTTCATAATGGAGTAAAACCATGCAAAAACCATACAAACATTTGAATGTTTTTGGAGTGATCTTTATTTTCTCTCGCTCACTTCCTTCCTCCTCCCTCCATACCTATAAAATATGTGTGTATGTTTACTGTCCTGCCTGATCAGTTTCACTTGGGGTGAAGCCATTATTGTTTCAATAATTGAATTTTTTCCATACTATTGCTATTTCAGCATGACATTGTCTTGCCAGCCTTGTTGACCAGCTTTACAGTAATATAATCAGACAACAACGAGAAATGGTCATTTCAGATTTGATTTTCCTCTTTGCCTTGTCATCTCGGACACAACAACAGCCCCCTGAACGTTTACCAAAACGACAGAGTCACCTTAAGGCTGCACTCCAAATCCAAATTGAAATCGAATAGATCTAGTTAGATTTGATTGTGTTGTGTTAGGACTGCAGGAAAAGGGCAAATACATATTGGACATGTGGAGCAAAATATTTGATTTGACTGTCTGTCTAAACCCTTTCAAAGCCAAAGCAGATCATGACTGAGCTGCTGCAGCTGTTTTCCATTTCAGTAGCACCTGCTTCACCAGTGTATACGCCTTAATAAACATGATCACACTTTACTTTGATGGACCACTAAAGATTAATTCTAAAAACTTTAATGGTTAACCAGCTATTTGGTGAAAATCAGTGAATTATCAACAGTGTTAGGGAAAGGTTTAGGATTAGGATAGTTAGGGTTAGATATCTAAAAGAATCTAAATCTAAGCTTCAGTTACATGTAATAAATATATAGTTAAACCTGAGCTAGAATGAATCGTCCAAATAAACTATTACCAGAACCCTAACTCAAGCAGGTTTCAGTTATCTAGGTTTAGTTATTCATCTAGTACGTATAGGTCTAGTTATTATTTTATTTCTAGTTATCCACATATAATTTCTGTGGTCAATCTATTGTCTCTCTCTTCTGCTCATCTGTCTCTTGGCTTTGTTTGTACTGTCAACATGTAACCCAAGAGTCTACAGTGTTCATCTGGGGAAGGTTTTCGTGTGTGTGTGTGTGTGTGTGTGTGTGTGTGCGCACATATATGCAGACACAAACGTGTGTATATATAGGATGTGGGGCTGTACGGTATATGAGTTATGACAAGCATGAGATTTCATTTTGCTGCTCTTAAAAGTGTGTGTCAGACCAATTAACATCCAGGACCATGCTGCATGGGCTTCACATAGACAGAATGGAAACTGCATGAACCCTCACCACATCAGACCAAACTGAATTAATATGCACACCACTGTCTAACTGTACATTTTCAAACTCCTGTAAGGTCCTTAAAGTCTAACCTTTACTTTCCAACAGGGCTATATTGTTGTTGAGACATTGCGTTTTTGTGGTTAATTTAAAATTTCACACCCACTTTGTTTCTTTATCCATTATATTCTTATTGCTCCCATCATGTTACTGTTTTGACCAGAGGAGGAGGATTTCCCTCTCTCCTCATGTCTTTCCCATGTTCTTAGAGGGATTTCGTGTTTCCTCTCAGCCATTCTTCCTCATATTCTTGTTTGAGTCTTGGTACCTTTCAGTGTTTTTCCTCCTATTCTTAGTTAGATTCCCTGTTTCAGTCTTGGTCCTCCACAGTGGCTTTTACTCATTTTTATGCTTTGGTTCCTTTCAGTGTTTCTTCCTCTGGCTCTCAGGAAGTAATTTTTTAAGGTTTGGTGTAAAGTTTAAACATTTGAAAGGGTTTCTCGGTGTTGTGATGAGATGGCATGTGGCATGGCATGTAAAAGGCAGGACAAATGAGCACATTTCAGCAAATTTTTATTTAGGTACAACTAATTAAAACAGGTCATTTAAAATGATGTGAACTCAATGTATATGCAAGAGAATTTTTAGAACAAATATCTACTGGTTTGAGAATTGGAACAAAAGTCTAGATGGAAATATGAGTATAAAGTATACTGTTTACTGTTGGTGTATGTCATTTACTGAAATATAAGTGAGTAAAAGTACAAGTATCTAATAAAGTACAAATATTCCCAAAAATGACAGTTATGAAATATAGTTACTTATGTTTTCTCTAGTAGAAAAGTAGAAAACACAAAAATGCAAACCTGCTAATGCTAACCTGCCACTAGAGGCCGCTGTTGCCTTTATGTTGACTGGGGGTGTGGCCTCATCCCTGGGCTCTCGGCTGGCCAGGGATGAAGCACTGATTATGTTCCGGTGTTTTAGGTTTTTATTCACAGTATAACGAGGCTGTCTTTATGTTGATTCTCCCTCACTTTACTCCTGGTGTTGGGTTCGTTCGGGTTCCTATTGGTTTTGTGTTTTCTGGCCACCGTGCCTTTTACTTTGCATTTTGAAAATAAAGAAAAGGAAAAAAGAAAACACGGAAGTCTGCTTTTGTGCCTCCTGCATGAGCGAGCTCAGCCACAGTGTGACAGGTAACAGGTGCTGGCCATGATCTTTACACTGTGCAAACTGAATACTTACCTAAAATCCTTAATTTTAGCGATTTTGGTGTATCTGAAGTAATGGTTACTCACCACAGTACAATCATTTAGCATTTGAAGCAGTGTTTCACTGGTACTGAATGCAAGTTATCTAGGTTTTTGATTGGTCAATAGCTAAATTTCTGCTGGTCTAGGATGACCATGGTGGTTGACCAGTCTCTCATCTAGCTGAACTAGGCAAGCTGGTCATTCTAGCTAAAACTAAACCGTCAAACAATGAGGTCAAACCTAATGCTAGCGAGTCAGCTAAACTGATCTACCAGCCTGACCAGTCTGAGCTGTTTTAAATTATTTGATCTGGCACTAAAGTTTGTTTAGTACAAAATGTGTAGTGGTCAGCAGAAACCCAGCCAGTGTTGTTGATGCATTTTTTTATGCTTTTATCTCAGAAGAAGAAAAATAAGGGCAATCAGGTTATAAGCCTAATAAATCTATGTGACAGTAAACTGAACTTTGTGAGTAAAAGGTGTCGTGTGTGTGTGTGTGTGTGTGTGTGTGTGTGTGTGTGTGTGTGTGTGTGTGTGTGTCATCATCTCTCAAAAACAGCATAAATACTGACAGATATTTTCACTATTCTTTTACATCTGTTCTGAAAACAGAAAGTGAAAGTGAATCAAGGTAGGTTGTGTTATTATCCTTGTCCTGTTGATGACCAGGCTAGCTTGAGCAGATTAAATCAGATTACTAATTATGTTGTGTTAGACATTAGACACCTTTAAAAATAACTGGATTCCAAGATTTGTTTGAGATGATCCACGTGGACTCCGCCAGGTTGCCATGAGGTCAGTCTTGAGAGTTCAGTGGGGAGTTTCAGAGTAGAAGGTAGCGGTCCAGGGTGTCTTGGATTTACGTCCGATTCTGATCAATAGCATTCCATCTGGTGTCAGAGTACCACTCATGGATAAGGGGTCCATGTCCACTGGCAGTAAGGACTCATGGATAAACTTGTCCCTGGCGCTTCCATCGTTTCCAACCTGGAAAACAGTACAGCAAATATATGATCAAAAGAGAGCTTACTTCATGAATGTGTTGTTGTATGTTTTGCCACATACAGGATAAACCACATGAAATAGAACAGAGTAAAAGACCACATTTGCTGCCTTGACACATATGTATGCTGGACTGGATGCAATCTCATTATGAGAATACACAATGTATTATTATTATTATTATTATTATTATTATTATTATTATTATTATTATTACTCATGATAGTGAAAGGTAAATGGCAGTAACCAGCTCAAAACTTGGGAATTACTTTGCAATTGCAAGATGACAGGAAATGCATGGGCAACCTTGACATCAGATACTCATTCATTCCAGCAGCATCACATATCACTAACCTTCTCAGCATGTATAACTACATTGTGGTTGTAGGCCATCACCACTATGTCATGCAGCTCAAACCGACTGATGTCCACAGACAGGTGGTAACTGTTGCCCACCATCTGAACGCCAGTCATGCCAGCTGGACCACTGGAACCAGCTGGAGAGAGGTGGGTGGTTAGAATAGAGATAAAAGCAGTTAATTCCTAAGTAAAAAGTCATTTTGCTATCCACCTTATTCCTTCCCATACAAAAAGACAATTTAAGGATATAATATGTGACCTGATCTGGCAAAATGCGTGACCCATAATTCTGGGATCATTAAAAAAGATGAGAAAATGGTTGTCAAGTTACAGTCGTTTTAATTATGGTCTCGCAGCACCATTTTCCAACTGAAAAACCGAGAAAATTGCATTTAAAGTTTTTGTCAGTTTTTGGTTGATATCTCTAACAAAAAATCGAAATTTTTGACGTTTTTCAGCATAATCCACCCGTATCTGAATAAATAGAACGCCGACTTCCGACTCATTACGGCAGATCAGGCCACATATGAAAAAAATGTTACACTGAGAATTAGGTACAGTTATGAAATCATAGTCTGATTACATAATTATGTTTAAATGACGAAAAATTCTAACGTTTTTCAATTAATTGCTATGATGGAGCTAATTTCTGCTGTAATGATATGCTAACAACAAACCAGCAGGGTGTTGTAGTTTAAATGCAGATATCTGAAACTCATAACAGACTGCAGGAAATGTATTCTTTACTTTGTTTTTTCTTCTGTAAAGACTTGAGTTTCTGGAGCATTAATCAGTTAGCTTGTTAGCACTGCTAACTTGCTTGTATTCTTCCAGCAAGTGTGGAATATCTCAGTATCAGAAAATTTTATTGATAAAAATTGCTTATGTAACCTCCAGTTACAGAGAAAGTGTTAAGCAGTTAAAAAAAAGTCAACCAATGATTTTTAACTGGCAGTTTTTTGTTTGCCTGAAAAAGCTAGTTGTTATAGTTGAAATCTACACATTAAGACACAAGCAGAGTTCCTGTTCTTACCATACTTTCAGCTTCACTCAAATTATGATAAAATGGCTGTTGCTAAAGTTCATTGATGCGTCACTGCCTGTCAAGAACATCACCACACACCTCAACTAGAAGCCATGGATGATTGCACTGCTGCTGAGAAAATGTCACACTGCCATCAGGTCAGACAATAAAGCTGCCCTGAGAACAGCAAGGGCCTATCTGTCCTGGACCATGGTACATGTGGCTGGACATCACCAATTACAGGACATCCATGCTTGTGCCTGTGTTAGTGAATCTTCCCTTCCAGATATGATGAATGACTGTCATGCACAGTTTGAGACACGGAACAACACAGTAGTGTGGAAGACCACCCTGACTCCCAATGTGCTCTGTCTGACAATGGT
The DNA here is from genome assembly GCA_037577145.1 of Brachypetersius gabonensis. Lineage (NCBI taxonomy): Eukaryota > Metazoa > Chordata > Actinopteri > Characiformes > Alestidae > Brachypetersius > Brachypetersius gabonensis. The sequence goes on from JBBJLR010000001.1 coordinate 24,712,320, forward strand.
TGATGTGGGGAGGACTCTGCTTACAGTCAACCCACAGAAGGCCACCATACCAGAAAACATTCCCAGTTGTGTTCTTAGAGGATGTACAGACCAGCTGGCAGATGTAGTCACAGACATCTCTCTGAGCACCACCACCATGCTAATATGCTTCACTAGCCACTGCCACTATCCCCATACCTAAGAAGTTGTCTGTTATGCCTCAGTGACTACTCTCCCATCACACTCACATCAATCATCATGAAGTGCATTGGGAGACTTGTTATGGGGTACACAAAACCACAGCTTGCTGGACTTCCTGCAGTTTGCATTGCTTTTCAACCATTCAACAGGCAATGCTATCACCACCATCCTTCACCTGGCCCTCACCCATTTAGACAAAAAGGACACATGTTAGAATGCTGATCATAGACTTATATCCAGCATTCAGCACCATCTTCAGCATCTGATAGGAAAACTGAGACTGCTGGACCTGAACACCTCCCCCTGCAACTGAACACTTCCCTCTCCCACCTACCCTGTATTTTGTATTTATTTATTTTGTAAAAAATCTCAATCTTTGCATCCCTTTACATTTTTGCATGCTTAACGACTCTGCTAGAAGACAGAATCTCATAATACTCTATTCATTTACACTAGTGCTATTACTGCTCCTGCACTTTACATTGTCTTGTCCAGTAATTTTTTAGTCCTGTCCTGCCTACACTTGTGTAGTCTTGTAGGGTTGACTTAAGTGAGTCCTGGCATAGAACTGCTGCCGCTGATATACACACACACTCATTAGACCAACACTCATATTCAAGGTCACTGACATAATTAGAACTAGAACCTCCATAAGAAAGTAACGTTTTCCTTTACAAAATCTGTCCAGCCTACTGTAAATCAAACTCTCAAGATGCTTCTCTGAGCATCTATGTAGAGCCATTTGTGGCATACTGTATGTACCATAGGGGGCATAGGATGGTTAATGAACAGTACTTGATTGAATTTTCCCAGCAGTGAATGCCTGTTAACTTTCAATCTAGAGCCATTTCTCAGTCGCTTCCCTCAGTTATTAGGCCCAGGGTTTCACAGGTCGCCTTGGTTTCATTTGGCCCTTTATCTCTTGAACCGAGCATGTCGTCTCCTACTAGTCACACTGAGGGTGTTTTTGCGACTGAAGCTAATGTAGCCTTTTAAGTGCTCATGGCTCCACTGTCCAAATGTGTGAGCAATGACTCTCTCCCTATCCCTGGATGATAGCAGCACTCTGCATGAGGCACTGGCCAGTCTGGAGCCCAATCTGTGATAAATGGTGTCTCGGGAGAAATAAAGACTCAGAAGAGAAATGGCCGCCTGCTCCTCCTCTCTCACTTCCCTGACATCTCCTCCATAATTCAGACTGAGCCAAGCAAAGAGAGCGAGGCTAGCTTGTAGCACTAATGCCAATATTTTAGTACCCTTTCATACACAGATTGTTTTGCCATTTACCCAAATTAGTCACGAAACTGAGATTTCTTTGAAGTAGCGGATTCAGGGGTCACACAAACATATTTTATATTTCTTTCCAAAGCCACCAGTGAACCTACATGTGTGTTCCAAGTGTCCATTTGGAATGTTGCTTATGGTAAATAGTGGTAGATCAAAGAAAAAAGTTTTCTTTGAGAGCTATTTTGCCTTGCAACATCTTGCATGTCTGCCTCCACCACAAATGCAATTATGTTTTACGACAAAAGCTCTTTAGAACTAATGTTAAACAATAGAGACTGTTAGCATCAGTGCCTGTAGACATGGTTTCTCTCACCCTGTATGACATCTCCATGGCTCTGGTCACCTTGGTAGCCATCAGCACAGAATTTCCTGTCTCCCTGGTAACCCCCGACAGAGTCTCGCTCACTGCTGTAGTTTCCAAACGAATCCCGGTCCTCTTTGAGAATCCCGAAAGGACTTGTGTCATCGCAGTAAATTGGGTACATAATTTTTGGGTCCCCCTGGCTTGGTGGGTAGTACCCCCTTGGATGGTTATTAAAAGTTGGTATGGACAGGGGCTCGTCCACAAGCAGAGCTTGAGATCCATGGTCGAGGAAGGGCTGGAAGTAAGGGTCTGTCCCAGAAGAGCCACCCATCTGAATTGATCTTACGCTGCTGCGCGTGTACTGCGATGATGAGCGGAATGAGGATGAAGAGGAGCGAGAAGAAGAGGCTTTGGCCACTGAGGTCATGGCGGAAGAACAGAGATCTCTAGAGATCTACAGGTGGTTAGATGACTATACCTGAGCACTATGATCAGTCCTGGAATTCTTTGATAAGTCCTGGAAGACTATGACCAGCCTTGTAAAACTAAGAAAACTGTCCAATTCTAAAATGCTTTGTCTGTCCTGAGGATTATGACCTATTCTGGAACATCATGGCCAATCTCGAAAAACTATAAGCAATCCTGGTACATTCAGCCAAACCTGAAGGTTAAGGAATATTCTGTAAGATTATGACTAAATAAGGAACACTCCTGAAGACGACAACCAATCCTGAAACACTATGATCAACCCTGGAATACCAGTACTGGGATACTATAACAAATCCTTGCACACTACGAGTAATACTACAAGAATACCAGAATACTACAAATCCTGAAATGTTTTGTCCAGTCCTGGTGCACTACAAACCTTTTAAACTATATTGTGAAAGAGTTTCTCCTCCCTCTGCATTCTGAAGAACTGCTGCTCTGCGAGTCTGGTTTAATCTGTGCCCCAATGCATTGTGGTCAGTTTGATGGTCTCCCCTCTCCATACATGGCTTTGCTCCTGGCATTGTGCTTCTGGAATAACGGAAAAGGTGATAAGAGATGGAAAACCTCTTAAAAGGACACTTCAACACATGCCTATTCTCCAGTGTCCAGCCTCTTTATCAAACGTCCCAGCAGCTCATATCCTGTTTCTAATTCAGACCTGCTCCACTGACCTGTATAAGAGTGTGAAAACAAATCCTATACTAAAATGTTACCTTAGAAATAATGCTAATATAAACACAAATTTGGCTATATATGAATATTTTTATACTCATAAAACTACATTATTATTATTGTTTAAATAAAATAAATAAAAATGTTGTTTGCAACATATTATATAAGTATTGCATTAAATATAACATACATATAAAAAAATTACAATGATGACAACCTCATCATATATATATATATAATTCGTCATGCAATACTTTGCTTAAAACAAAAACACATAAATCATTTTTATATACATATTGTATATCTGCTAAAGAAATATTATGCTAATTTAGCAATGTAAATGACTGTATAAATAGCTATTAAATACATTTTTATTAAGTGTTAAATAATTAGTAAATTACTCTGTAACTACATAATAAAACATATATGTGTATATGTCTGTATAAATGTACGTATCAATAATTGCAGAGTTCAGGTCAGACACAGAAAGGAAATAATGAACAGATTCAAAAACAAATGGCATTCAAATACTTTTATTCACTTCAAAAGAAAAAAAGACAAATCAAGCAGACATGAGAATTTCTATATGTTGGTGTCCGATGGGGGGTGGATGGTCAACCTGTGTGTGTGTGTGTGTGTGTGTTACACATGTATCAGTCCACGAAACCTCAGAGAAATCAGAGGAAGTCTTAATTAAGAGTGTGTGAACGGGTGTGATTAATGTGTGTTTAACACACACCGTCTTCAATCTCCCAGCTCTAATTAGGGATATTACTCACTCTCTGTCGCTCTTTCTCTTTATATCAATGACACTTGTATGGACATTTTGGGAAATGAAGGGCAAATGTCGATCTATTCACAGAGCCAGAACCCCACCATCTCTCTCTCCTTTGCGCACGCATACACACACACACACACACACACACACACACACACACACACACACACACACACACACACACACACACACACAGTCTCTTTCACTCTTATCCTCAGGCTGCAGAACGAGGCCACTAGGAGACGTCTGACACTTGTGGCGTGTTTCACAGCGTAACTGTCCTTTAAAATGACAGCTGGCCAATCAGATAGCTCAGAAAGAAGCAGAGCCCCACCTTCAAAAACTTAAATAGGTTTTTAGAGCTGTTAACCTCAAAAATGGATTTGACAGTGGTAGTGATGGGAGGGGAGAGGATACAGTGAAGGGGAAACTATAGAGGACATTGAGAGAGAGAGATGAAGACAGAAATACATTGGTGTAGGACAAAGGGTAGAATGGAGATAGAGGAAAAAAGAAAAAGAAACTGAGACGTACTGAAGTTCATGGGGCGTTTTTATAATCACTGGTTAATTGCCTGTCGGCAGAGGTAACACTCAACTTCTTACATAATCCTCCCCTGTGGCGAGCGAGAGAGAGAGAGCAGACCTCTGACGGCTTGTCAGAAGTACAAAGACATGACAAACAAATATAAGAACAGTAGGGAGAGATGGAAAGGGGTGGAGGGGAAGAGAAGGAGGGGGCAGCCTAGTCAAACAGCAGGTGAACGCCAACCAAACCTTCAAAAATTGTCTCTCTGCGGCACAAATAGGAAATAGCACCCATTCAGCACAGGAGACAATAAAGCCTAACACTTCAGAAAGATAAAAGAGGAAAGGGTTACACTTTATATGGACCTACAGATCTACAGATCTGGTGAAATGTCTGCTGGAGGATTAGGACCAGGATTAAGTTTTAAGATTAGGCACAGAGTGGTGGCCGAGTGGCTTCCATTAAAGGTGTGTCTGTTATAAATGTATACTAAGTGTTTTGAAGCAACTGCCCATAGACCCATTATAGTTGTCCAGAACCTACCAATCCCAGTTCTGCTGAGACGCTACAACAATGGTACCAAAAGCGTCTCCCATAGCCACAGCAATGGTCAGTGCGCTGCTGGGCAGTCCAGGAGTGACAAAGAGTAGGTGTAAAGGCACAGTGCTCGAGATTCCCCTGAGACACCCAGATAGTACACACAATTGCACCTTGCTTCCCGAATACTCAACACAGAGCTGTGTGTATAACATACACTCTCCCACACACACAGATACACACAGGTGGGGCACGTGTTAAGTAGGCTTGTAAGTGGACAGTAGGCTAATTTCTGTCACTGTGAAGCTGTGTGTGGGCAGGGACTCGGAGCTGGGAGCCAATCAGAGATTTTCAAGTGGGCGGCTGGAGGGCCCTCGTGATTTAGTCTGAGCAAACCGTGTATAGCCATGGCAACGACAAAATGAATGTCAGCAAACTGAATTAGCCGTTAAAGAGAGAGAGGGAGAGAGAGAGTACTTGACATTTCCAGCGAATAAAAAGAAAAATGAGATGCTTTGAAAAGTGGGCATGAAATAAAGGCCAAGAGCACACAACCAAGACACAACTGGAAGAAAAAAAAACACTTGCTTTGTTCACACTTGTGTTGATTCATTTTCTTTGTATAGACAATATCACACAGTGATAGCTTTGAAAGAGAGAGAAAATGAAAGAGAACGAGGCAACGAGCGTCTTCCCGATGCAAACAGTGACCCATATAGTCTGGAAAAAGACGCATACATACAAAAATAGACCGAACTCTCCCACAAAACCCCCCCAGATGACCTCTACATAACCCAAGGCTTGGTCAATAACAACACTTCTCTTTGTACTGAAATAACACGTTGCTGAAGGGCAGGGCTGCACAACACCTATGTAAGCTTTTCATGACAACTGACATAGAACTACATAGACCTATTTCAACAAGCGACATAACTTGTTGAAATAGAAAATGTGATGAAACAACCTCAGAATGGAAATGAACATAATCAGGATTTATGAAAAGCCTTTACAAACATTTATGTAGATATATTGTAGTTGTCATGAATGGCTTATGTCTGTTAGATGTAGCTCTGCCTTATTGAGTAAAGTGTCACCTGTTGCACCATCTAACACCCGCCGCAGAACATTCCATAATGGATTCTTCTAAGACTACTCAGAAAAAAAAGAGTCAAATACTGGGATTCCAGCAAATTTTATGAATTCTATGTAATAAATAATAATAGTAGTAGTAATTAGAATGAGTGGTTACAAAAGTAGTTAAACCCAAAAAAATTATTGAAATGTATATTTTTATAAGCTCTGTTTTGAAATACATAATCCCATCACTGTACAAACATTCAACATTCCAGCATTTTCTCAGAGCTGATTGTGACAGGCTAAAGTTTGGCAGTTTTTTTTGACTCAGCAAGCAGTCATTCCCAAAAGATGCAACCTTTCTTGCAAAAAGGACTGGGGGGGACCCATAATGCGTTGGGGCCCAAGATTTCCCAGAAAAGGGCAGAACAGGACAGCCAAACCCACAAACCGTGCTAAAGAATTGGACAGCCCAAACCCAACGCTCAGACACATGCAGAAGAAATATTGTTGTTTCAGTCCAAGGTTGTCCATATTTTTTCTTTCTTTCGTGTACATTTTTTTGGAGATGCTTGCTCCAAATATAGCACTTTGTTCCTCGTCATTCACCATTGCTCTCCCCACCACATGGTACAAATAAAACAACAAAACAGACCAAAGGAGGCATAGCCGAATGCAAATGGGAGGGGAGGAACCTGACGTAAACATGCAAAGTCATTCCGAGGATGCAGAGGTATAACAGAGTCACTGCTCTCTCTCCTCTTCATCACCTTCTTCTTCTACCTCATCCTCCTCATCCAGCGACACTATACCGGACGAGGCCACATCTGACACCTTCCTCCGTGCATGGTATTCGGGCTGGCAGTAGACGCCGTCCCCGCAGTCCTTGCATGGCGCATCTTCATCTTCGAATGGGCAGCAGAGTGAGTGTCCGCCCCGTCTGAGTCCGGCCCGTTGAAGGCGCGCCAGCAGAGGGTCGTCTCCTCCATGCAGTGCCCCCAGGAGTTTGGCAGCAAGGTCGGCAGCGGTGTCACCGCGATGACTGGTGTCGCCGCGGTGGGCGAGGTCCCGGAGCAATGGGTGCCTTTCATCTAGGCTGCACAAGCTGGAGCAAACTGTGTCAGATGGCGAGCCCGGTGAGCCCACAGGAGGTGAAAGGTCAAAGGCTACACCACTCTCGGCCTCACACGCCACTCGTCTCCGAAGGTGTGCCTGACACACCTGGGTGTGTAGAAGGTCCCGCAGGTAATGAGGGTATGATGACAGATCTATGGGCAGAAAATACAGAGCGAGGACTTTAAAAGAGCATGTCTGGTTGGAACATTTGCATAAAACCTGAAAATAGGACATGCCACATGTTTGGTGCCTGAAGTTTGTCCTGGAGCTACTAGGCTCGCGTAGCTATCAAATAATAGTATACGCCTTCAACTTCTGCTGGGCAAACTGCAGGTCTCACACGCTTGTCTTAAACCTGTGCTGTACCTACAACTTTGGGACCAGCCCAGGCTCAATTGTTGTTGCAATACCCCAATCCGAAACAAATCCACATTTTATAGGCCCAAACCAACCAGGCCTAAATGATAGCACTAGTCCCAATAGCATTTCTTAGGCTTCAGATGCTCACTAGAGTTTCTGAAGAAGCGTTCCAATAACTTCTCTAAAGCTAACTCTGTTTATTTTATTTTTAGCTACATTTTTAATGTTTCCCTTTTTTAGAGTTCCTAAAATTTTGATTCAAAATTTCTTAATTTACACTTGAAAATGTAGATACACCACTGATGTAGTGCTCAAGGTTTGTTAGCTTGTCTTGCGTGGATTTTTCCTGTCTGTATAATAAAAAGTTTAGCCCTGCAAACTACAATATTACAGAGCAGCAGTGACTATAGATTGTCCAAGGATTTATGTTTAACTCCTTCAGATGTAACAATTTATCCCCGTCTGTCAGCTCTGAAGAAAAGTGAGATGTGAAATCATAGGGGGGCTATTGGCTCTATTAGTCTGTAGCTACCATTCCCTGGGTACCCATAGGGAAAATCAAAGGCATTTGGAATTGTATGTTTGGAAGAACAGACCCAAGGGCAGAGACTGGGAATACAATGAGTTCTGCCATGAAGGGGTTTGAACTTGCAACAAGGAGCAAGGTGGAAAAAGCTTAGCTGCAAGCGAGGCTTGAACCTGTTCTGATGGGAAGCAGAGCAAGCATGTTATCGTTGAGCCACCAAGGCAGATATGAGTGGTGACTCAGCAGAATGCCTCTTATGGGGAGATCAGCCCGAAAAGAAATGAGAACAGGAAAAAGGGAAATGGTCCAGACTAAATGGCCAAAAGGGAAACAGCACAGATTCAACGGGGAAAAGGGAAATGGAACAAGCTGAATATATAAAAGACAAATAATCTGGATTGAATAGGTAAAAAGGAAACAGTGGATAATGCATCGGGTACTGGATTGGCCCCTTATAAATATATGCTTTTGTTTAATGTACTTATTTCTTAAGAATATATTTTGTATATATAAATGGACAATTTTTCCAAATGGGTATGAAAACATTTTTCAGTAAGTGTGCTGGAGAATTCTGTTGTGGCTAAAGGTTTAAGATAATCTATCCTACTACTAAATAAGGAATTTATAAGGGAACTGTTATTGCTAAATTTAAAGCCTGAACCTGGACAATCTGAAACCCACACATGACTTAAGGCCATACTTTTCAGACCTGTCCTAACACAACCAGGTCCAACTGGTTCTGCTAAATTTGAAACCTGACCCTGGCCTGTCACTATAAGACTCATCCTAATCCAAACAACTTGTTGGCTGTTTTAGACTTTAAGTTTGAGTAAATGTATGCTTATGAATAGTATTCATAGTATAGATAGTACAGATTCTTCGTAAGCTTATACTCTTGTCACATTTATTCTTTCTCTATCTGTCTATTTCTTTCTTTTGCTCTTCTCTGCACTATACACTCCACCCCCTTTTATTGCTCTTCCTTTTCTCTTTCCTCTCAGTCTGTGTGTGCACATTAAAGTTGCAGGAGAAATGAATGCTGGGATATCAAATTACGCCAGGGAGCAAAATGGAGAGAGAGAGACAGAGAGAGACAGAGACAGAGAGAGAGAGAGAGAGTTTTTTCTTGGGATAAAAGTAGGGCACTGGGACAATAAGCATTCATGCCATGTTGAAGCACGAACAAGAAAAAGACAAGGATGTGTGAGGAGACAGGAAAAGTGGAATGAGAATAACAGACAGTAAGACTGTTGCTGAGAAATAAAAAATAAATAATCTGAAGTAGACAGCAAGCGATGTGAACAGTACCCACATAGATGAAGTATTACAGTGTGAAATGGTGTGTGTACCTGTGCTTTGCGTGGTTGGTTCATTAGCAGGTAGAAAGTCTTCATCGTAGGAGTCGTCGTTGGACTCATCTCCATCAACTGAAGACCAGGCCCGAAGCTTTGCCTCAGCAATCGCAAACTGTTCAGCAACACCTGGAACACACATACACACACACACAATTAGGGATAAAATCACTTTTTTCAACTTATTTAATCATTATTGGTAATTGCCATGAAATCAGTAGGTAGAGCTTGTATGGGATTTTTTTCTCTCCATGTTGTAAACATTCCCAGCTCCAATCTGTGATGTGAAGCGCCAATCCAGTGCCATGAGTGGGCAAAAGATGGCATCGGCCCCTTAACAAGCTAATTGACTGGAATGGCTCTGATCCAATGACGTTGGGCATGGTCAGATTAACCCCTCTCAGCCCAATGGGGTTTGGTTTACTAACTACTAACTGCTCTTTCTTTTCCTGGCATGGTCCTTTCAGTGCATTTGACTTGCACCAGTTCCAGCATCCTCTAACCCTTTGTTACTGGTCAGTTCCTGACCACAGCATTTAATGTTTAGTTCGTATTTGATGTAAAACAAATGATAGCACATTCAATTTGGTCTTTAGGCAACAACATAGAATTCAATACCTCATATTAAAAATGGGATGGAGATTTTGGTGTATGTGTGTGTGTGTAATAGTGCTCTGCTCAGCTTATACCCTTGTCATACTGTATAATACACACACACATCCAGAGGGCGTGACGTCACCATGGAAACGGGCCGTCCATCTGATTGACAGGTCATTCTCAACTGCGGCTAGGAATAACCAATTTCGACAGGCTGCAGTGATGTCACTCAGTGTCCTCTACCAGACAGGAAGTGACCTCGCTGATCAGCATCACAAGCAAAGTCGCTATGTGCATTCACACAGCCACAAGGTTGTGTAAGTGCACACACACACATACACAAGCACATACGTCAGATGTCCGTATGGTCAAATGACTCAGCAGAAAGGACGGTCAACATTCCGTAACATCACCTTCACTGATTAAGGGACCAATCAGAGCTCAGTTTCACCTTTTCTCTGTTTGATTGGTTGGCTGATTAATCAACCAATGACAGCTTTGCTCCCACCTCACCCTGACTCCTGAATCTGCAAGCTGGCTCTCAGTTCTGCCCATTCATCTCCTGACCCTGGCCGAGTGCTTTGCCAACCCCCCCGCACACACACACACACACACTGCAGGTTTTTCTGTCAGTGTCTGGCAATTTTCCCAGCTGTAAGTGGAGTTCGATTTTATCCAAAGAGAATCATTGCACACTTGTGTGTACGTGAATGTGTATGCGCTTGTGTAACTTTTGTGTGTGCACACGTGTGTGTGTGTGTGAGTGCAGGCACACAGCCAGGATCCTGCAGGGGATACCGCATATATTCCTTGCACACACACACACACACACACACACACACACACACACACACACACACACACACACACACACACACACACACACAACATAACCAGATACTGAAAACTAAACATCTTTCACACACCCCTGAACAATTTCAGTGTTTCATGTTATCCTTGAGTGAAAAGGTCAAAGAGACAGAAAGAGAGAGAGAGAGTGAACGAGAAAGAAAAAGGAAGAGTAAAGAAAAAGTGAAGAATGAGAGGGAGAGAAAGTGTGTGTGAGAGAGAACGAGTGAATCGGACAAAGAGGGGTAGAGGTACAAAAGGAGTGAAGGAGAGGAGAAAGAGAGAACAAGGCTTTACAAGGAGAGGGAGAGAGGGAGAAAAGATAAATAGAAAAGAGAAAGGGAAAGTGTGCGAAAGAGAGTGAGAGACAGATTAAAAAGAGGAGAGAGGGAGGAAGAGAGAAAAACAACAAGTAAGAGGCTAGAGTGAATGGGAGTGATGAAGAGAAAGAGAAAAAACAGCAAAAGTAAAGTGAGATAGAGGAATAGAGTAAGTTCCTTCAGAAAACCCTGCAAGTCGCCTTGAAATAATAATAAAAAAAAAGAACAGAAAAGCTTCGTCACACCGAAGCGAAAGAAAGAACTAATTAAACTTGATAGAATCTGCACTTCATGCAGGGGTGGGTGTGGGGGATGGAAACAGTAGCCGAATGAAGATGTATACATTTCACTACACGTATACATTTACACTCCCTTACACACTCTGTGAAAATCCTAACATTTAAGATGGTAAACAAGACTTTCCTCTCGCCATGTGAAATTTATGATATTTACTATCAATGTGTTATTTTGAAAGATGTGTATTGTACTATTAATATTAAATACTTCAACTCAATTACATTTCCAAGAGTTTTGGAGTTTAAATTTCTAATTTCTTAAACTTCAAAGTACTCATTACAATCGTAATCTGCTTAACAAATAAAAAATTATGTTTAAATGTTGTCTTACTCGTACTTAAACGTTTACATTTTTCTATGGTAGCATTAGCTAACTTCCTAACACTTCTTGGGTGGCAGTATTGTTTTTAGCTAGTGAGTTAGCTAGCATTGCTATTGCAGCCATCTATGTTACTGCTATGACTAATGGTTGTAGGTAGCTAAATAAAAATTAAAGCAGCTAATGAATGTAGATTGTTATTAGTTTTATTGTTGCAAATTTTATGTAGCTGTTATTTAGATTGTAGCTAGATTATAACTAACAAGATTAACTGGCTAGCTAGATTATAGCTAGCTATTATTTATATTGCAGTTATCTAATGATTGTATTTGGCTATATTTTCTAACGTTGCTAATGATTGTATTTAACTATTTGTTGTAACTAACTAATGATGGCAGCAAGCTATTTTGTTGTGCTGTACTTAATGATTTCATGTAGCTGTTTTTTCTATTGATGCTAGCTAATGAATCTTGCTAGCTTTTTCCTGTTGTAGCTAATCATTACTAGATATTTCTTTTGAAGCAACCTAATGATTGTAGCGAGTTGTTATTTCTGATGTAGCTAATGGTTGAAGCTGTTATTTCTATTGTAATTCGGCAATAGTTGTAACTACATTTTCCAATGTAGCTAATGATTGTAGCGAGGTATTATTTCTATTGTAGCTAACAATTGCATTTTAGTAATTGGCGCCATTACTATGACATAAGCTGCTAGCCTAACTGGTGTTCCACACACACACACACAAACAAACAGACACACACCGACCTGCTGCAAAGCGTGCCTCCTGCTCCCCCTCAGACAGGTCTGAGTAGGAGTTGAAGTCTGACTCCAATGCGTTCGGAGCATCTGTGGGTTTGCACCAGCCCTTCCACTCAATCAGGTGGGCCACTCTGCCCTGAGCCATCGCCGTGGGCTTTGTCACATGGTCCTTCACCACCTGAGATATACCTGCAGGCACATTTTACACAATCAGGGGGCAGTGGAGAAGTCAGAGATGATGGAACACAGGTGTTACAGGTGTGTTAGTGGTGTAAGTAATATATTAAAGGGCATAAAAGGAACCAGGACAGGAGCAGGTGTGTGTGGGTGTGTGTGTAAGTGTGTGTGTGCATGTTTACCGTGAAGAGAAGATCTGGCGAGTGCTGCAATCTCCTGAATGGTGAGTGCGCGTCTGGATTTGGGTAACATGTTGTCAGGACCCTCAACATTTACCTGGAAAAACAGGTTTAAAACCACAGGAAGAAAATCACCATTAACAATCAGTTTCTAAGGAACCCAGTGACAGGGATGTACCTCTATCACTTTGTCTCTTTTTTACTATCACTCTTTTTAACTCCCCACTCTTTTTCTTCATTCTCATTTTAATGATCTTTCAGTCTGTCTTGCATTCTTCCTCTCTCTCCTCTTTTCCCATTCTCATTCTTATAACACATTTTCTGTCATTCTAACCTTTCATTTTCAAATTCTCTCATTCCCTTTCAATAAAATCTCAATCTTCTACTCACTCGTTTTTTTCTATATTTCTTATTCTTTTTCACGCTCTTTTTCACTTTCTCACATTACTCTCTCTCCTCTCACTCTCACATTCTTTCTCATTCTCATTGTCTTTGACTCTATCTTTACATATTTCTCATTCTTTAATTAATAATTGAATGAATTTATTCTCTCTGTTTCTCTGTCTCTGTCTGTCTTTCTCTCTCTCTCTCTCTCTCTCTCTCTCTCTCTCTCTCTCTCTCTCTCTCTCTCTCTCTCTCTCTCTCT
>JBBJLR010000001.1:24733858-24745676 GCA_037577145.1 Brachypetersius gabonensis
TATATATAAAATACAATAATATACATGTAATTACAATATAATCATATGCTAATATTTTGACGTAATCTCACTGTCTGTTTTGTGTTGGTTGAGGGACGGATGATGTTTCTTTGTGGAAGCTCAACTCCTTGTGCAGTTTCGTTATTTGTAAGTAAAAATTGTTGTTCTCATATCAAGGGTCTGAGGTGCTTTCTGGGTGGGACTGATTTTAATGTAAGGTGTCTGAGACTCAAGCCAACAGCAAACACGCCATCCACTGCAGCCCAAAACCACAGCAACGCAACACTTACCAAAACAAACAAACAAACAAACAAAAGCAAACTTCTCTTCAAGGCAAATCTAAAGAAGCGATATGAATAATGAAAAGCAACATAAACAAAACAAACAAACAGAAAGGGGAAAGCGCGGGAACTGAAAGCTAAAAAGCCGCCACATGACAGAAGACCCGCCGCAGCGACAAGATAAACACGAGGAGAACGGCAGCGATGGGCCCCGGCTGGCTGCTCAGGGACCCCCTAGTTCCTACCCCTAAATCTTTACGCCATCAGAGCCGTACACGTTGTACCCCTCTCTATAAGTGGCTAAGTTCTGCGCGCTCGGGCTGGGGGCAGGGCTAAAATTCAGTTCTGCCGCTTCCACCTGCATTCGCTTAGCCTCGGCCCGCGACTTATAGCAGAACTCCACCAGCGCCACCAGCATGGCTAGCCCCAGGCCGCCCACCAGGATGTAGAAGACCCCCGCCACGTTGCTCAGGCTTAGCGCCTGGGAGCTCTTATCCTGGGAGGTTGGAGGATGAGAGAGGAGGAAAGAAAGAAAAAATACATGTATTAGTAGACAGACAGTGGCAAGAAATCAAAGCATTTCATATTAATATTCCATTACAGAATCATCTATTATTGTGCATTTAACTAATCTATTATTTATGCTACAAAATTGTTTAGTCTTACATTTATGGTAGAGTAATGCATTTGGTTAATCTTACATTTGTGCTAGGGTAGTGCATTTGACTAGTCTGACATTTATGCTAAGCTACTGTATTTAGCTAGGCTCACATCTATGTAGGCTGGAACATTTGACTACTATTACACTCATACTGATTACTGCATGTAGCTAGTTTTATGTCGGACTAGTATATTAGGCTAGTGTCAAATTTATGTTGGGTTGCTGTTTTAGCTAATCTTACATCTAGTGCATTTGTCTAGTATTGCACACATTTGGTTAATTGCACATTTCTGCTGGACTAGAGCGTTTGACTGGTCTTACGTTGATACTAGGCTAGTGTTTTAGTTTAGTGTTTTAGTTAATGTAAGCTAGCACATTTGTTTAGTCATACATTTAAAAAATGGATGCTATTTATCCATTTTTTAAAAACAGTTTCTAGGCTAGTGTGTTTCATTAGTTTCACATTGATGCTAGATTAATGCTTTTTGCTTATTGTGCATTCTAGATTAATACAGGTGGCAAGCATTTGTCTTAGTTCATGAGGTTAGCTTTCTATTCATGCTGCGCCAACGTGTTTGACAAGTGCATTTGTATACAACGCTGCTGTAGTTTCACTGAGGGAAGCATCATGGCGGTTACAGCTGCTCTACAGGATGCTCAAAACATCTAGGATATTCGCTATAAGAATCAAAACTCATCGCTATGAACTGTTAAAACTGCTTTATTATCTATTAATATACACATGTATCTGAAATGTGACCTGGGAGGTATTGATTTGTTGGGGCCTATATGTGTCACGGGTGGGTTGGTTTGGCCATAGTTTTAATTTGTTGACAGGGCTATAGTTTAGATTTGTTGATATGGATAATGGCTTGGGCTGTAGTTTTGTCTAGTTGGTTTGTCGCTGTTGGATGGGGTTTTGGTTTGGGCTGTAGTTTAGATTTGTTGACAGGAGTGTTGGAATGGGCTGTAGTTTAATTTTGTTGACAGGAGTGTTGGTTTGGGCAGTAGTTTAAATTAATGGATGGGGTTTTGGTTTGGGCTGTAGTTTAGATTTGTTGATGGGTTGTTGTTTGGGCTGTAGTTTAGATTTGTTGATGGGGTGTTGGTTTGGGCTGTAGTATAAATTTATGAATGGGGTTTTGGTTTGGGCTTCCGTTTAGATTTGTTGACAGGGGTTTTAGTTTAGGCTGTAGTTTGTATTTGTTGATGGGGTCTTGGTTTGGGCTGTAGTTTAGATGTGTTGACAGGGTTGTTGGCTTGGCTATAGTTTAGATTTGTCATCAGGAGGCTGGTTTTATCAACTAGACTACAGTTTAGATTTGATAACCGGGGTTGGTCTTGTCACTGGGAAAATAGACAAAGAGCAGGGACAAAAAAACAGCATGGAGTTTCTTCACCAGCTGCGCAGAGATCTGTGTCTCGGCTGAAAAAGACAGGCCGATGGCCTCCGTGCACCCGACAGTCGTTCTTGTCCAGAACGCACAGATTGCCAGTCCACCCCTGACTGACCTTGTTTTTTGTTTTGTTCTTATTAAAGCCCTGTGTTTTTTTACTGTAAATTATAAATGTATTAAACTTTTAAAAAGAAATTGAAGTATTTTGGGAGCATATTTGGGGGCATATTTAGGATTTACGCTATGAAAATAGACATTTTAGGCTTTTTTTATCACAGCACAACACGGTTTATCACCATACTCAGGTGTTCTTGGAATGTAAACCCCGCGAGAAGTGGTTGATTACTGTATATATTAACACTACAGTTTGTCGCTCTGCTGAAACATGTAGCTATGGCAACATAGTAAATAAGTAAAAATTATGCATCATGAATTCATCAGGAAGAGATTTGGCTAATCTTTTTTGTTTTGGAACCTTTAGTGATCTGCTCATATTCTGTGCTAATGTTGAACTGGTTTGTTCTGCTTGTGATAGAAATAGTGTTACTGAACAAATGGTGGGAGAAATGATAAACTTTTCTACAATTATGAGGAACCCTAATCTATGCTGTAGCTGTGAAGGCTAGGGAGAGGACTGTGAGATTAGCTAAACTCAGAAAAACTTTTTTAATGTTTGTATTTAATTTTTTTAGAGCATTTTTTTTCTGTCGGCCCGGAGACTGACCTTACTTCCCGAGTCCTTGGGTCCACATTCCCCTTTATCGTACCACCACTTGTTTTTCAGTTTGTCTAAGACTCCTGCTTCACTCAGTTTCAAAACTGCAAGGTTTACTGGGGTTCTTCACCGGGGGAATAACATAAATAACATCATAGGACATGTTATTTTATGTTATTAGATAAGCATTCATAACTTGGTACAGATCAACAGCAAGTGACAGAGCAAGGGTGCCACAGTGGACATGTGTGTAAGCTCAGTATTTGTGTGTGTGAGGAGCTACAGACATGTATGTGGGACTCCCCTCCATCACTTCACGTAAAAAGCACATTCTGCCACGCTGGATTAAATAAATACACACTACAGCCGTTACCATTAACACAGAACAACATCATCATTGACAGAAAACTCTAGATCTCCAGACAAAATCCACACTCATGTTTGTATCTGGAGTCTTATTTCATATTTAAACTATTAGTCTCACATTTTGTTTGGGGAATATAGGGTTAAATTCTTCTAACACTGAAAAATGACCCAATCAGGATGCCTCTCTCTGTGGTATCTAGGTAGATTGAGCTAAGAGAGCTACCCTTTTGGTTAGGCCTTCAGGCGATGAACTGAAGTCCTACTGTGTCGGAATATCCACCAGCATTGTTGGAAAAAGAAATCAGCCAGTCATGTTTTAATTTGTTTGAATGGAAGTGGTGGTCTAACCAGTGGGTGTGTCGGGTTGTCTAAATATTGGATGTGTGTCAGCAGGCCTATTCCAAGACTCTTGGCTGAAGGAGTCACTCTAGAAAGGCAGCATACAAGCTCACATATATGTTCATATGTCTGTTACACACAACACACAAGCTCTACACACAACTTGGAACTACTTTAACATACTTCAAACATCTGGGTTTAATCTAGAACCCATGAAACATCTTCAGGTATAGCACAGCTAGCTTGGCACTTAGCTGAACATGCTACTGGAATTCCATAGAGGCACTAGCAGAAATTAGAAGGAACTCATTCACTCACACATCAGACGGAATTCACTTACTGAATCCAGGATCACAATATATGGAGGAGAAGCCTCAACTTCTGAACAAGTAAACTGACTATTTGATTCATTAACACAAATGGTTTCATAGAAAATAAAAGGTTCCAATTAATCATACAAAAAAACAAAACCAAACTTTCTATTGCTGCTGCCATGTGAGTCACTGAATCCAATGTTCTGTTCACAGAATGGAAAAAATTAAATCAAACACTGTTGTGTGAACTTTGAATTGAATGTTCTCCTTGACATTTGTTAATCAGACTTTCTATCACTACAACACTGTAAGTTGTTGAATGTGATATTCAGTTTATTCAGTGTGAATCACTGAAAATAGTTCAGAAAACAGAATTAAATCAAACCATATCCCCAGCGTTGTAAGTGCTAGGGATTTATTGCTTACAGTAGGGTGGAGTGGGGGAATGAAGGCAAATGAATATTTCTGTTTTAATGATAACAGCTCCTTTTTTTCTTTTTTTGGCTTGCATCTTACTTCCTTCTGGCCATTGAGGCGTTTGATTGGGTCTGTGGTTGTGGTCGCTGTGGCAGAAGTCTCTTTTAAGTGACAGACGTTTTTTTCTTTTCGTTACCGCTCTTCTGCACAACACGGTGGCTAACCTTGGAGTCCCCGCCCCCGCTGCCACACTCCCCTTTGTCGTACCACCATTTATTTTTCAATTTGTCCAACAGGCCTTGTTCATTCAGCTTTAGCACAGCCAGGTTCACTGCGTTTCTTCAGTGCGGCACACACACACCCACACGCACACATACATACACACATATACACACAAATCCACACGTACAGCAAAGAGGGAGGGAAAAGGGGACGCTCACGGTGGGAGACGAGAGACATAAAAAAAGAGAAGGGGGTGGGAAGGAAATGAGGAAGACGAGGAGAGACAAACAAGAAGGAGAGAAGAGTAAAAATTGGAAAAGGAAGGAAGCTCTGTTAGTGAGAATACTGTAATATAGATGTTTACATCCCTCTCTTTCCCTCTTTCTCTCTCTCTTAATTTTCTATTTCTGTCTTCCCAACTCTCTCTTCCTCTCTCGGTTTCCCTCTCCTTATTCTGTTTCTCTCTTCATCCCCTCTCTTTGTTCTCTCTCTGTCCTTATCTCTCTCTCTCTGGGTGAAGGTCTTCAGGGGAGAAGCTCCAGTTCAGCTGAGGAACAGAAATAAGAACTGAATTGAATGTCATATTTCATACATTTTAACACATAGTGTGTGTCTGAACTGGACTGATGTTCTAATGATCAGATCCAGCTCTGCTCACACCACCGTTACACTGTACACATGAGCAACACACTGAACATCCATCCATCCAGAGAGAGAGACAGAAGGAAAGAGACAGAAAAAAGAGAGGGATAAAACAAATAGAGATATATATAGAGAGAGAGAGAAAGAGAGAAAGAGAAAAGAAAAAGAGAAAGAAAGAGAAAAGAGATAATAAGAGAGAAGAGAGAGAGAGAAAACAGAGACCTTGGGTATGAGTGGCATTTTAAAACACACACACAGGAGATTTTAAAATGCCACTTGTTTTGTAACTCTAAGGAGTCACCAATAGCGATAGGGCTGTGTAGCTGTAGGGCTGTCTGGCTGAAGGGCTGTGTGACTGCATGGCAGTAGGGATGTGTGGCTGCAAGGCTGTGTGGCTGTAGGGCTGTGTGATTATAGGGCTGTGACTGTGTGGCTGAAGAATTTTGTAGTTGTAGGACAGTGTAACTGATTGGCTGTGTGGCTGTAGAACTGTGTGTGTTTGGCCTGTGTATCTATAGGGCTGTGTGGCTGTGCAGCATTAGGGCTGTGTGACTGTACAGTTTTTGACTGAATGACTGTGTGCCTGTGATTCTGTAGGGCTGCATGCCTTTAGGAGTGTGTGGCTGTGTGAGTGGAGGATCGTGTGGCTGTCGGGCTGTGTGATTATAGGGTTGTGTGACTGTGTAACTGTCGGGCTATGTCACTGTAGGGCTGTGAGAATATGTGATTGGAGGGCTCTGTGTTTGTATGATTGTAGGTTTGTGTAACTGTCAGGCTATGTCACTGTAGGGTCGTGTGACTGTTTGATTGTAGTACTGTGTGACTATAGAGCTGTGTGACTGTATACCTGTCAGGCTATGTCACTATATGGCTTTGTGACTATGTGATTGTAGGGCTCTGTGACAGTAGGGCTGTGTGACTGTAGGGCTCTTTGACCATAGGGCTGTGTGATTGTATTTTTCAAAGCTGTGTGCTTGTAGGGTTGTTGGATCGTTGGTCTGTGTGACTGTGGGAATGTTAGGTTGTATTGTTCAGGGCTGTGTGACTTTAGGCTTGTGTGATTTGAGACTGTAGGGCTGTTTGGCTGTGTGACTGTTGCACTTTTGGATTGTATTTTTCAGGATTATGTGACTGTACGTCTGTGTGACTGTAGGGGTTTGTAGCTGCTGCAGCAAACATTTACCCCCAATTTTCAACCGTTTATTTAGTATTAGTAAGATGTGCCCTGTCTAAACATGTGGGTACGAGTCTTTGTTTTGACGTGCCGCATGCTGCTAATGTTAAAGTTAATGCTAATGCTAATGCAATTTCTTCCGGGATCTATAAAGTTTTCTGATTCTGATTATTTATTTTTCATGGCTGCTGCCATTTGAATCATCTGTGGCAACTGCAGACCAAAGTCTCCCTCATGGATCATCTCGGTGTTTCTTTTGTTTTTCTTTTGTCCTTCCTAAGGCCCTGTATTTTTATTACGGGTTTACCTTTACGTTTTCTTTAAGGGTAATGCATTAAACTGAGTTTAACATAAAATTAAAGTGTTCTGGGAGTATATTTGGGGGCATATTTACGGTTTACAATATGAAAATAGGCATTTGTAGGTGTTTTATCAAAACACAACAACGTGTTTTTTCACTGTACGCGGGTGCTCTTGGAACGTAACCCCCCGTTATGTTTCAAGAGACAGCAGTCACTGTTTCAGTCCACTGTGGATTTTTTCAGAGAACTGAACTAATTATTGTTTGCTTAAACCCCCACACTAATGCGGCAACTGCAGATATCTTCCATATTTCTTTTGCTTTTGTGACGTCCGGGGCTCGTCAGCCATGCCTCTCATCCTCATGCTCAAAGCAACGTGGCCAAGCATAAACAACCTAGCACAAGGATGTGGGGGCCTGGCAAGCAAGCCATAATCTTTCATGCATTTTGATGTTAAATTATTAAGAAAAATATAAGTTACTAATTTTGTAACATAAAGATGAACTTAAATTCAGTTACATTTCTATATAAAAATAACTATTAATGTTTTGGTTCTGTACAGAGAACACAAAGAAAGCACGTCTTAGGATGGTGAAATACCACTGTACACTGTACTTAGAGGCAGAAGGTTTATTTCTCCTTGACTGGCTGCTGGCCTTTGGCACAACCGAATGAGTGGCATTTTAAAACACACACACACAGGAGATTTTAAAATGCCACTTGTTTCCTAAGTATACGAGTCACTGGTGGCAGTGAGAGGAGAGGAATGAAGGATGTTGTGGAAAAAATGTGGTTTTTTTAATAAACAGATTTTTTAGGGCTGAGTGACTGCAGGTTTGTGTGGTTATTGGTATGTGTGATTCTATGGCTGTTGCTCATATTTTTTAGCTGTATGCGAGTGTGACTGTAGAATTACGTGACTATATGGCTGTTGGGTGGTTTTTCTTAGGGGTGTGTGACTGTAGAGCTGTTGGTTTGTATTTTTCAAGGCATTGTTACTGTAGGACTATGTTACTGTGTTGTTGTGTGACTGTAGGACTGTCGGATGGTATTTTTCAGGGATGTGTGATTGCAGGACCGTATTTTTGGAGTCACTTAAGAATAAATTTTTTCCCTTTTTTTGAAAGGTTCCAAGGCACTGGATACATCCTAGTTGATACAACATTAGTATTTTATTTGTTTGTGTGAGAGCGTGTGTGTGAGCATGTGTGTGCAAGTGTGTGTGTGTGTGTGCAGGTGAGATGGTCATTTTTGTTTTCTTCTCACGTCCTCTGTGCCTACTGCAGCATGGCGAGTGTAATCTGTAATCGCCAACCACCCCCCACCCCCCCGGTCTCTCTCCTCCCCTTTTCATTTACACACCATCTTTTCTATTCACTATTCATTTGTCTGCCCTTTGTTGTCTTTCTCTCTCTTTAATCACAGTCGGGCTGATCCCACACTTTAAACCGCAGCTCACACTCTGTCTGGTGCTCATTCACAACCTTCTCACTGAACGCCTGATTGTGTGTGTGTGGGCAGAGGCTTGTGTTATCTGTCCTAGTTATTAAATGATCTCTAAAGTGCTGCTGTCTATAGTGAGATGAACTGTAGACTGAGATGTGTTTGTGTGTGTGTTTTGCAGACTACTATCAAGCTACAGCTGGGATGGATTAATTTAAGTAATTTTATCAAATCTCCCCTCTCCAGGCTCTCTCCACAAATGTGTCCCAGGCCCATACTAATATTCAGGTGGGTTCAGGTCAAGTTTTTAAAAAAAATGTTAAACATTTGTGGGTCTGAAATACATTAGTGGGTGGGGCCTGGAAGACATCTGTGGGGAGGATGGTGAAGGGAATTTGCTGATTTAGCTACTGAAGTTAGTAAAAATGACCTGAAGTTCTACAAACAGAGCAAGTGGACAAAATAAAAAAAAGAGAGAAGGAGAGAGAGGGAGTTATAAGCAGGTGGTCTGTGGTGTCCTCAGGTGATGCTGCAGTGAAAGGTCAGCTTGAGAAAGAGAGAGACGGAGGGAGAGAAATACAGGAAAAATGCCCCCCCCCCCAACAGCCTGCCTAACACCATCAGCAGCTCATTAAACATTTATACGGAACTCCTACACAGTGTGCTTCTGTTTACCTTCACAGCCCAATCAGCACCTTAAACCCCCAGTACTGTCTGACACTTAATGGCCACTTTATTAGAAATTCCTAACAGGACCACTGTTGTCCAGATGTTATTGATGCTTCCACCAGACAGTTTTTTCCTGATTTCCCTTTGCGTACTGGCTCACCCTAAAAGTACAGGAGCTCTCAGTTTCAGTCCCAGCCTTACAGTTGTGCTGTTACATCGATTTTACCAGCAGAGGGAGCTCCAATCACAGAATGTCTATGTGAAAGTCTTTGGCTTTAGCTTTTTAACAGAACTGATTGAGGCCTGAAGGTAGACAGAAGCACAAACCAATGAAGGAGAAAAATCTCAAGAGAACGCGATAGAAAGGGAGACAGAAGCATTGAGGGAGAGAGAGTGAAAAAGCAAGGGAGAGAGAGAGAGAGAGAGAGAGAAGATGAGAGAGAGGGGAAGAGGGAGGGAAAGCAAGAGGAGGAGAGAAAGAGAGCGATAGAGAGGCAGCAAAAGAGTCAGAGAGTGAGAGAATGAGAGAGAATCAGAGAGACAGAGAAAGAGAGAGAGAAATAGAGAGAGACTTTGGTGATAGAGGTTTATACATTTACCTGTATATTGGTCCTGCAAAGGAAACATAGAATACAAACACACCCCCCCCATAAAGCATGCAGATCACACCACAGCTTTGTCTGCATCTCTTACACTGCTGCCTCCTTATTTTTTATTTATTTATGTATTTTTCAAATGATTCATCCTGATTAGTCAGATTCAGACTTTTTTCCAGTGAGGCTGGCCTCTGATGCAAAACACAATCTTTGGAATAAAACTGCCAGAAGGGTTCTTCGGGTCCATGCCCTGGAAGTACCACTTTTGGTTCAGTGCTTCTGGAGGTTTTATGTACGTCACTGACTGTAGAGCTATAGTGTAATCAGGTTTAAATCAGTTCTAGATACATAACTGACTGTAGAGTCCTAGTGTAAGCAGGTTTAAATCAGATCTAGCAATGACTGCAGAGCCGTAAAATAATCAGGTTTTAACCTGTTGTTAGAAGTGTGGCTGACAAGGAGAGAGAAAAGAAAAAGAGAAGAGAGAGAGAAAGGAGAGGAGAGAGAGAAATAAAAGGAGAGAGACAGAAAAGTAAAAAGAGAGAGAGAGAGAGAGAGAGAGAGGTGGGTGAAAGAGGAAAGGCCCAGTAGGGTAGATGGAATACTATAACAGCGCAGTTATAAAGCTGTTATAACTGTTAGATGTTATAATACTCCACCCACCTTAGCTGCGAGCCTTTGGGCGTGGCCACTCCGT
This sequence comes from Brachypetersius gabonensis, assembly GCA_037577145.1. Taxonomy (NCBI): domain Eukaryota; kingdom Metazoa; phylum Chordata; class Actinopteri; order Characiformes; family Alestidae; genus Brachypetersius; species Brachypetersius gabonensis. The sequence goes on from JBBJLR010000001.1 coordinate 24,744,094, forward strand.
ATCCTTTAGAGTCCAGGTTCCCCCCAACCTTCATGGTGTCGCAGGGCTTCCTTTGCTCCGTGTACTCGTTCATGGTGGACTCCAGCAGGAAGGCATACTTCCCCTTTGACTTGCGCACACGCGCCACACCCTCCGCCGTAGTCTTCGTAAACACGCTCGGCTCTGCCGACTTCATGTACGACCACATCTTCTCATACACTGCAATCTTTGACCTCTGTTGGGTGACAGTGAAGAGGGGCTATTGTGGTGCGGAAACTCCCTCATTCTACCAAGTGCTGTCCTTTCTTTAAAAAAAACTTATTTATATTCTGCTTTGAATTCACAAAAATACTATTTTATGCCCACCAAACTTTGGCATACTTAGTAGATTTAATTAAAGACATGGGAACAAATGTTTTAACGTGACAGGCTGCAAAGTGCCTAAAGATACAAGGTGTCTAGATAAAGTTGGTCCAGCCACTCAGCATTGAGCATCACCAGTATACTGATTACTGGTTCACACCTTAAGTTAGTCAGCTTTGCCATGATTTAATGATTCAAATGTAAGTTTAACAACCAAAGACATTCCTCTGAAACTGGTCAGGTACAAGGTACAGGTACAACTGGACTGAAAATGAGAGCCTTTGATAGTCCTTCAGGAAGCCTGGAGAACTGTTTCTTAAGGCAACATTAACAATACAATAGTTTCTGGCTCCTTGCCAGCAAAATATAAAGAAATGAGGGGTGGCTAGTCTGCCTCAGATAAGGTCAGGTTTCATGAAGAGGCTGGGCAGAAATTATCTCTATGGGAGAGCTGTGAGGTGAAAACCACAGCTATGCAAGAGGAACAGAAAAATGTTCACATTAGCCACAAAATACAATTTGGAACCATGCAAAAAAACAGAGTAAAAAATGGGAGTTTTGCAGAGACAGGGCTTAAGGTAAAGGTAACTCAGCATTCCACAACAAGAACATAACAAGCTGTGAAACATGGTGGAGGCAGTGCTGTGTTGTGGGGTGTGCTTTGGTGCTTCAGGGCTTGGGTGACTTGCCATTACTGACAGAACTGGAATTCTGCTCAAAGGCAATTTGGTATTGGATAGAAATGATGATCCAAGGCACAACTGCGAGTCTGCCCCTAAACTGTGAGTCTGCCCCTAAACAGTTAAAAAAAATAAGATTAAGGTTTTGGAGTGGCCTGATCAATGTAGAGACTCTAACCTCTTGTCTTATATTACTTACTGCCACAGATATGCAAAAGTAGAGAAAATCATACTTTTTCACCGCAATTTAAGATATCTCATTCCATTGAGGACCTTCTGGTCTTATCGGTCAGTGCAATAAGATTTACAGCAATAGTTACTGCATTTCTATATGGCAAAAAGCTTGAATATTCCTTCAAGAATTAAGAGAAACTGTGAGGAAATGTTGATTACATGTATTTATGTATCCAGGGCTCGTTTGCATATTGCATTTTCAGTATTTTGATGATAAGCAAGCTGTACACTGTGCATTGCTGTGATTTCATACACAGTGTGTGTGTGTGTGTGTGTGTGTGTGTGTGTGTGTGTGTGTGTGTGTGTGTGTGTGTGTGTGTGTGTGTG
>JBBJLR010000001.1:24745776-24756977 GCA_037577145.1 Brachypetersius gabonensis
GTGTGTGTGTGTGTGTGTGTGTGTGTGTGTGTGTGTGTGTGTGTGTGTGTGTGTGTATGTGTGTGTGTGTGTGTGTGGAGGTATTTGGCTCAGACTTGGCACTGAGCAGAAAGCTGTTAAGAGTGTGCTGATCTCTGGGCAGAAATGAAAGGCTCAGTAATTTAACACTCCCACTGTAACTGTGCGCTCGCACGGCTGTCAGGACTCTCACTGTCCATTACATCAACAATCAGCTGCTCCTCTGATTATCTTAACCGCTACTCTGAGCGCACAGAGGCCTTAAAGACTGCACCGCATTACTGGAAAGACATCAAGAACGAGCCCCTTTAAAAGACTGCATTATAAACAAGAAGTTAAACCCTGTAGGCGGGAAAATGTATTTGTTATCGTGCGTGTGTGTATGTGTGTGTGTGTGTGTGTGTGTGTGTGTGTGTGTGTGTGTGTGTGTGTGTGTGTGACTATAAGTGAAAGAATTAAAAACATATCATTATGCAAACTGACAACCTATCACTGATTTATAGACAAATTAAAGTTTAACTCATGAAATGATGAAGTTTGTTTTATTAATCACAAAACAGCAGTGATAAATTCTCACAGAGATGTACTGTAATGACGCAAATATAATAGTGATGCACTCTAATAACTCTAATCTAATAGTGATGAACAGGGATGGCACTAATATAATAGTGATTGACTCTAATACCTTTAATCTAGTAGTGATAAATTCTAATACCACTAATCTAATAGAGATACACTAAAACAATGGTAATTCAATGGTTAGTTAATAGTCATTTTAACACTGTTACATCTAAGACACACAAAAGAAAAGCTTCCCCACAGGGGGGTTCGTTTAACACATTTTTACAGCTAAATAACACAGAAACACAGAACAGTACTGAACTAATCATGTCTCTTTACAAGACTTTTACTCAGTGGGTTAAGCTGCCACTACAGTAAGAGAAACGTCTACACTCCTGTTGTTTTGGCTGTACTGTTTGTGAACAGAGAATGAGAAACAGTTTAACCTTGCTCAAAAGCTTGAGATGATTGAGAGTTTCCTCCTCTCACCTGCTGCTGTCTCCTCATGGTTTCCCCATCAGGGAGGATGTGGTGTTCATGACTTAAATCCTCCACTTGCTGGGCCATGTCTCATGGGCTACAACAATCAATGAGCTCAGAGCCAATCAATAGCACAGAGGCGAGTCGATAGGTTAGAGGTTCATGTGTTCAGGACTGGAAGGTAAGCAGCACGCTGGACCCAAAGGATACTCTTGGTGCGCTTTGTTCTAAAAAAAAATCTTAGCAAAGCAAGTTGTACCCTTCCAGCTTTGCAGCGTTTTTCAGCTGTGATTCATTTCACTACAAGGTTAAAAGTTCAAGGTTACTTTCCTGTCATCAGCAGCTGTGAACATGTACAGTGTCAAGAAAATGTATGCAAACCTTTTTATAACCTTTTTAATAACCTTGTTACTATTTTAGGTACAGGTTCATCTTGACTTGAAGATCAGATTATATTTGTGACCTGATCTGGCAAAATGAGTCACAGTGACCCAAAATTAAAAATTGAGGTTTTGATATCATTAAAAAGATGTGAAAATAAGCTTTAAAACGATATATTGGTCAAAGCTGTATCTTAAACGGTTGTCAAGTTACAATAATTTGAATTATGGTAGCACAGCATTTTTTGTTTTTTGTTGATCTCTTTAACAATCCATAGCATTCAAAGAGATGCACCCAGTGTTCAACAACAAACTTTTACTATAGCCATTTAGATACTTAGAAAAATATATTACATCAGACTGAAGCTTCAATTATTTCAAAATATTTATTAAATACTTATCAAATAATTCATATTTTTGTAAGATTTGAGAGCTGCAACTCAACTTACATAGCCATTTAAGTACATTTTCACAATTATTTTCATGATGAAACTTTGAGAGATTAATTTTGAAGACTTTTTCGTTCATATAAGACCAAAAAAGAAAAATCGATATTTTTGAGGTTTTTCAAAATAATCGACCTGTATCTAAATAAACAGAACGCCGACTTCCGACTCATTACGGAAGATCGGGTCACATTTTATGACAAATTAATGCAGAAAATTCCAATAGTTTTTCTTGCCACTGTACATAGTGTGATGAGACAACGTTTCTCCACAGATCACGCATAGACCCAACATACAGCAACATACAGCAACATTCAACACAGTGCATGTTGTGACAGAGACAATATAGAACACAATAAATTGACAACAGTATAGTGTGGACACTATGTAAACCCTCCAGAGTGACTAGTGTTGCACTCTCAGTATGATTATTGCACAGGAGGCAGTTAGCAGTGTTGAACAAAGTGCAAGGAATGGCAGAGCAATCCAGTAAATAGACAAAATAGTAATGTAACAGTGGGGTGAAAGGGGACAATTCAGTAGACGGACAATAAAGCAGTGTATCAGCAAAGTGTGAATGGGACATAAACCTTCCAGAATGAATAATATTGAATCAAACATATGGTTTTGAAAAGGAGACAATTAGCAGCATAGAATTACACAGAGAATGTACAAATTATAGCTTATCAAGTCGAGTAAAGGGACATGGGGTGTCTGTACTGGCAGTAAACAGAGGTAAAGTGCAGTTGCTACTGAAAGTACAGAGTGTAATATGAGATGAATGTACTTGGTTAGACGCTGACTAGTCTTTTATGTGCATTCAGAGTTCAGATGGCCTGCAGTATGAAACTGTTGCACAGTCTTGCTGAATCCGAGGTGAAGCTCTGATATAGTTTGTCAGACAACAGAAGAAAGAGGAGGTGAACAGTCCTTCACAATGTTACTGGCTCACAATGAAGTGGTGCTTTGTGTTTAAGACATAAGATAAGATAAGATAAACCTTTATTAGTCCCACAAGCGGGAAATTTGCTTTGTCACAGCAGAAAGTGGACAGTACAAAGTTAAGAGCAGCAAAAATGAATAAAACAATAGAATAGAATAGAATCTAGAAATTCAAATATGGGCATATGTGTTGTAAAATATAGAGTTCTAGTGTTAGCCACATTAGCCTTGTAGCTCCAGTTTTAAAGTAAAGAAGCTAAAAGTGAACCAAGTCTTGTTGTGAATGATCAGGCACATCTAGAGACAACAGCACACTGGATATTTAATTTTTTTTGTTCCATTAAATCAGAGACCTCTTTCCAAAATACAGACACACATTGAAGTGGTGGTGTGAGGGCTCTTAAAACTAAACAGCAGATGCAGGAAATGACTGAACGATGTGTAGAAACCTTAGAGGAAATCAGAAGTCCTCAAATGGAATATATTAATGCGCTCACAGTGAGGTGCTGGAAACAGAGAGGCAGAAGCAGAATGGACATCAGTCTATTAAGAGAATCCATCAAGCGAGCAAGGCTGAGAAAGCAACAGAGAGTCGAGACATGAAAGAGCTGCACACTACCATCAAAAAGTGATCAAGAAAGCTAAATCACACCAGGCACCCAGTAAAATCTGCAGGAAACATGTTAACCAAGATGAGCTTCAACACTGCATAGCGCTGCTCAAAGGGGCTTTAGATATGCAAAAGGTCCAGTGCTTCCCGCAGGCTATACATTTGTAGCTACTGTAGTGACATCAGACAAGATTTCATCACTGTTTTCTGTTTTAGTCTTTAGTTTAGTTAAAAAGCAATTGTAGCACATGTAGTCCAGAATAATGCACTATACAGTAAAAAAGGCCATTGTTTAGAAACATGTCTGAACAAGTGAAATAGACATTGTTTTAAGACAAATACCAATAAGAATAAAGTCAATAATGTGAAAAAAGACACATATATCTCAAATTGTGCACTGTACAGTAAAAGCAATACTGTATAGGAACAAATCCCAAAACAGTTAATTATTGTGACATTCAAAGTTGCTTTTCGTTCTCCTCACCACGAGGAAGTCCACAACTCTGGAGCTATGAACTGGGTTTATGGATGACTTCCTCTACTGGCACTATTTAAGGGCTGAGGTCTTTAAGTGACTTTGTGAAGTATTGCCTCTTATGATACCTTTTCTTGACTTCTATATTTTGAACTAATCCATTTTTTACTTTTGCCTTTAGCTTTGCCCTTTTGCACTGGTTATTGTAGATTACACATCTGGTCCAAACTTCATGAAACTGTCTGCACCTGTTCGACTTGGATCTGTGTTTGGAATTTGATTGTGGAACCGCTTTGTTATACCTGTTCGCTGGACCTTGACCCTGAACTGTTACCTTTATGAGTACCTGCAAGTAATTCTTTATCTACAAATAAATCTGTTTAGGGACATATCCCAAAATACTACAGTATACATTGAAAAATGACAATTGCAGTATATATATATAGTGAAAGGGATATTGTTCTGGGGCTTATCCCAAATCATACATCAAAAAGTGAAAATGACATTGTTTAACGACGTATCCTAAAATAGTGCAATGTATCGTAAAGGGAATTTCCCTTATAATGCACTACATACGGAAAAGGACATAGCTTCTAGAGACATATCCAAAAATCTGGGCTATATAATGACATTGTTTAGGGACAAATCCCAAAACGGCACACTACATAATGAAAAGGACATTGTTTTGAAATATATCCCCAAATAGTGCCGTATGTACTATCATGAACTCATGCACTATGGACTGAAAATGACATTCTTATTTTTACTAGATTAAAAATGTATTCCAAAATAATGCACTATACAGTGAAAAGGACATAGTTAAGGGACACATTCTAAAAGTACATTATATAAGGAATAGGACAGAACAGTGCTGTATTGTGAATAGGGTGTAGTTTGGGACACATCCTAGTCTTAGAAGAGGTCTGTTGCTGTTAGAGCTGTTGGTCAGTGCTGCTTTATCTGCAGTGTTCAGCCTGGGGCACTGTCACCCACAGGACACACATACACACATGCGCACACACACACATACACACACAGTCAGTCAAGCAGTCAGCCATTTGCTGGCACTATGAAGACACACACACACATACACAAACACACAAAAGCTCATGATCAAAGCCATCAGCTATTAATCTGGACTGTGCTAACGCCATTAGCATGTCATTAAACACATCTGACCTGGCAGCTAACAGCGCATACATACACACACGCGCACAGACACACACACATGCATACACACTTGGGTTATCTTGGGCATCCGTCTTTGCTGAGCTAAACTCAGTGCCCAGGTGCTCATGAATATTCAAATACACAGAGACTGCCCCAGTGTCAAAACGTGCTTTTTGGATATGTGTGTGTGTGTGTGTGTGTGTGTTTTATTTGTTGGTGTATAAACGCTTTTATGCTATTACACCCTTTTCTACAGTGGTGTATCTTTTCTAAAACTAATTTTTTCATTGTGATCAGTGGAGCTGAGCTCTCATTCCCAGCTCAGGAAATCATTCAGTCTGTCTTTGTTTGTTTGTTTATTTGTTGTTTTTCTTTTGTGTGTTTTCTTTCTAAACATTGTTTTGTCATTGTTTTGGCTTCCTCATGTTAATTAAATCAGTAAATGACTTCAGTAAGGCACTCTACAGCCCCTCACGCACACACTTACCCAGACAGACACATGTGCATGCACACACACACACACACACACACACACTGTGCTCAGTGAAAGCGAGGCCTGATGAGCCCGGATAAAGATGGGAAAGATGAGGAGCGGATGAATAATTGATTGCCGTTTGGCAGGGTGTCCCTCAGGCATGCTGTGTGCCTCTGCAATGGATTGTGGGAAATCTCTGGGTCCCTCAATAAGATTTTCCTTGTCCTCCAAGTTCTCCATGACGACCAAGTCCCAACAACAGCACCGCTGCAGCTCCGGAAGAAATACACAGACACACACGCACACACACACACACACACACACACACACACACACACACACACACACTCAGGCTGAGTACTCTCTCTCCCTCTCTCTTTATCTTTGGTCTTCTTCCTGTGTGTGTGTGTATGTGTGTGTGTGTGCTCTAACTCCCCTTTAATTATTTTAAATGCTCACTCTGTATTCTCTTAATTAGATAATGAACACACTAGCCTGCCTCAGACAGCCAGGTGTGGACTAAAACAGCTGCTGCTAGACACACAAACACAGCTCACATCATAGTAATATAGTTTTTAGAACTGGCTTAAACCTACTCACTCCATGGTTCTACAGTCAGTTACGTATCTAGAACCTAGTAAAACCTGACTGGAAGGATGAATATAGCCAGTAAGGTATGTAATTTCTTGTTCTCTGCCTTTACTTATTCAACTAACGTATATTCATTTATCATGTTTAATATATTTCTATACATCATTAAAAGTGGTTTTTCATGGTTACATTTAATCAATGCAGTAGATATAAAGGCTCTAAAGGCATCACCAAGATCAGACAAGGTCAGGAAAGACCACCACGGACAACAAAAACACAGGAACACCATTGAACACCATGGAGTTAGACTCCAGTCTACACATCATCAGTGTGTGTGTGTGTGTGTGTGTGTGTTTAGAGAGAGAGAGAGACAGAGAGACAGGGAGCGTGAGTGAGAGAGGTGAAAGCAAACCTTTAAGCCATCTTTATCCCACTATGATTTGCGCTACTGGGGCTGCAGCTGGGTGTACACACACACAGACACAGACACACGCGCATGGCCGGAAGGAGTCCAGGCTTTTCTCTGGCTGCCAGATAGTGATGTGTTGTTTGTGAACGATTCGTTCATTTTGAACAAATCCTTTGTATGACTCGAGAGTCATGTAAGCGGATGATTCATACATTTTTCCCATGGCTATACAGGCACGCCACTCATTTCACTCATCTATGGCTTTTAAAGTCTGAGTCACTAATTCATTATTCCTCTGGTTACAGCAGGAACAGGACCAGTGCTGTTATTACTGATGAGGAGAGCTAGCTAATGTTGCTGGTCCACCGGTGTGCGTCATGTACAGTCATGTGAAAAATGTACCCCTGTATGTAATAATCTTGTTTTTATTTATCCCTGGAAAAGCAAGCAATTTAATTGCAGGAAAAAGTTAGGACACTCTACCCGTTAATAGCTAATGTTACCCCCTTTGGCAGAAATAACTGAAGTGAGGCGCTTCTTGTAGTCATCTTCCAGTCTCTGACATTGGTCTGAGGAACTTTTGCCCCTCACCTGATTGCAGAATTCCTACAGCTATGAGATGTTTGAGGGGTTTCTTGCATGTACAGCCCATTTCAAGTTACCCCACAGCATCTCAATGGGATTAAAATCTGGGCTTTGGTTCGGCTATTCCTGGACTCTCCATTTCCTAGTTTTCAGCCAGATTCATAAGCTGCTACAATCTTCTTTCTGAAGGCCTCGGGCAGCTCTTTCGATCTCACCATGGTGTTCATGCTCACACCAAAGATCAGAAGCACACCAGACTTAATGAGGTTTAAATAGGGCAAGCCTCCTTCAAAAAGCTGAGTAATGATTTTCTAATCATGTGCATTTCTTCAGTTTTAATTGTTTAATTTAGATTAATTGTAACAATAGAGATACGCCATACTTTTGAGATAACTCATGTGAGTTGTATATACATGTTTTATGTATAACTCAAGAGCTTTAACAAAAACAGTCCCAAACAGGCTGAGCTGAACCTCCAGCAGTCATCAGTGTTCTTCTCATATCCTGTCTTGGGAAAGCACCAAAAACGTTACTTAAACCTTAATGTTATGAAACAGGCCTGGTAGGGAAAATACACATTGACAAAGAAGGCTGCTGGGGGCATCAGCTGATTAGTAGGCGTGACATGCCATCATTTGAAATTGGGAACCAGTGATTTCACCAAAAAGGCTGTTCTTATTTGGTCATGAGTGTCTCTCTAGCAGAAGGCTATGATTAGAGGATCCCCAGAGGACTTTGCTTGGGTTTTAGTGTCGACTCGTCAATTTGGACCTTTTGTTGTTTTACTGTCATCAAATAAATAAACCTTGAACTGAGAAACCCAGAGTTTGGGCTGGTCATTCATCGGAACAGTGATTGGGTTGTTGGGCATTCGTCGAAATGGTAAGCTTCACTCCCATGGTCTTCTCAGCTTTAGCAGCTACCACCATTACATACACAACTGATATAGGTTCATGTTTCAAGTCAAACACAGACACACAGGGAGAGTTACCCCCCAGGCCCTAGCTAGTGTTTAGGGGCACCCCTGACAATGTAGCAGGTAGGTGAGCTAGCTTGGTACTCTTTTTGCTTTTTGTTTTGGTAGTGTAGTGTTGTGGCAAGCGCTCAGTTTACCACAGGGTGAACCTAGCCTGGTGTGTAACAATTTGAGGCTCATCCGGGATTCTGTCTAGTTTTGTTACCTGTGGTGTACTGTGTTTTTGAATTGTATCAGTGTTTGTAGATGTCAGTAATCTGACTTCAGTATGTGTTGCGTACTATCTTCAGAATTTGTGATGGTGGTAGGCTCAGTTTTGTTGAGACAACTTGTCATTGTGGCAACTTGTGTGTGATTAAGTCACTGCTCCCATTTTCTCACCGTCTTGTATGCAGCCATAGCATTGTATTTGAAGAAAGCTCATTTTGGCATTCGGTTAAGCAATTGCCTTCAGTAAAAATCTGTATATTGTGATACTTGGTGTAACTGTTACTTGCTGTGCTTTTGTGTATTCCATATGCACTTTATTTCTGTACACTATTTATATATATTTTGCGTTATCATGTCTTGCTACAGTGTTTGCAAAATGGGCATACAGCCATGGTGTTTAGTGTGCACAAATTTCTCAAGGAAGATGTAACCCGTGGGTGGTTAACAAAGCTCACAAAATCTGATGGTGTGGCAGAAAGAAAATGATTTACAAATGGAATTGCAGCTTGTTAATGCTAAATTGGAAAAAATGAAAGTCATGACTGTCAGTGCCAGTGGGAGCACGAGGCTAGGTTTGTTGTGACTTGATGTTTAAAAATAATCCAACACTTTTGTGTCGCAGTGGAATGATCATGGGACGAATGGGTGAGGTGTGCTGAGGTCTGGAGTGTTGTGGACCAGGTGGTGTTGCCTATGAGCTTGACAGAGTCAAGACCGAGACAAAGTCGAGACGAGACTAAGACCAAGACCAAGACCAAGATAGAGATCGAAAAAAAAGACTCCCTTAACTTTGTGTTCTGTTGAGGACTGACATGACGTGTACTGCCTGGTCCCAAAGTCATCTGACAAAACAGCTAACACCTCCAACAACTGTCTAAAGAATAGGAAATATGTAGCTGATTTCAGTTATACTTAATTTGTAGATGAAACTGTAACATCAAATTGAAGATACACAATTATAAACTTGAAATTGTTCACCAAGCAACTCAAGGCCGCGTTTCAACACCCTGAGAGCGAGGTGGTGGTTGACTCCCGCTTATACCATCTTCGCCAGGGAGATTGCTCAGTGAGTCAATACATGGCCGACTTCTGAACCCTCGCTGTCCAAACAACTTGGAGCGACGCAGCGTTACGCACCGCCTACTACGAGGGTCTTAGTGGTTGGCTCAAACAAGAACTGGCAGCTCGGGATCTGTCCGTGACCTTCGAGGGGATGGTCAAGATGTGTTTACGGGTGGACCTCCGTCTTGCCAGCGCGCCCCGCTTCAATCCACGCCCACGCGCCTCTGAGCCCGCCTTCGTCGTCCCGGCTGCCCCGACTCACAGAGCTCCGCCCCTCGCCTCAGAGGCCCACTCATCTGGAGTGCGGGAACCCATGCAACTAGGACGCACCACCCTAACGGCAGCAGAGAAGGAGAGGCGGTTCCGGGAGCATCTGTGTGCCTACTGCGGCTCCGCGGACCATCACCGCCTGATCTGTCCTCTCCGGCCGAGAAACGGGCAGGCCAAGTAAGTAGAGGAGGGACTCCACTTGGCCCACCGTCGCCTCCATCAGCCCCATTAACCATAGACCGGCTGGTCGTTCAGGTGAGTCTCCAACTGGGACACCGACCGATCAGTTGACTCAGGGGCGGCTGGGTGTTTCATTGATCATGCTTTTGCTTCCCAGTTGGGTCTCAAACTCGAGGTGTTATCCCAGCCGGTGCAAATCACAGCTGTCGACGGTCGGTCCCTAGCCAACAGCCCCATCACTCGCCGCACTCCACCCCTTTCCATGTCCATCGACATTCACGTGGAGTCCATCACCTTCCTGGTCACTCACCTCTCCTCACCTCCTCTGCTCCTCGGGCTTCCTTGGCTGATGCGTCACGACCCCCTCATCTCCTGGTCCCGTCACAAGATCATCCAGTGGGGTCCGACCTGCAGCTCTGTCTGCATGGTCGGACAGAGCTGATGGGGGCCTCCGTCCGTGTGTCGACTATCGGGGACTAAACAACATTACTATCAAAAACCGTCATCCACTCCCACTCATCAACACCGCCCTGGACTCTCTCTCTGGTGCTAAGGTGTTCACGAAATTAGACCTCCGTAGCGCCTACAACCTCGTCCGCATCAGGGAGGGAGACGAGTGGAAGACGGCCTTCATAACCCCCACCGGTCACTACGAAACCTTGGTCATGCCGTTTGGACTGTGTAACAGCCCATCCGCCTTCCAACAACTCATATTGGACGTCCTCCGCGACATGCTGGGTAGGTGGGTCTTTGTCTACCTGGATGACATCCTAATTTATTCCAAGAATTTTGAGGAGCACACCCAGCATGTCTGAGCAGTGTTACAGAGGTTGCTGGCCCATCAACTGTTCTGTAAGTTGGAAAAGTGTGCTTTTCACCAGGACTCCACTACCTTTCTCGGTTTCGTGGTCTCCTCCCACGGGGTAGCCATGGATCCTCAGAAGCTTGACGCTGTGTGGTCGTGGCCCCTACCCACTTCGCTTAAGCAGCTGCAACGCTTTCTGGGGTTCGCCAATTTCTATCAGCGTTTTATCCAGGGCTTCAGTTTGGTTGCAGCACCTCTGACTGCTCTCACCAAACCTTCCACTGGACCCTTTCTACTCAACCCCACGGCCATCTCCGCCTTCCACCTCCTGTGTCGTCTCTTTACCTCTGCCCCTGTTCTCCTTCATCCCAACCAAGGACTTCCGTTCGTTGTGGAGGTGGACGCCTCCAATGTGGGCGTAGGTGCCATCCTCTCCCAGCAAGGTCCAGACAAGACCTTGCTGGGAGAGGGATTGAATTTTCTCCAGAAAATTCAATCCCACGTAGCGACAGTACGGGGTGGGGGACCGTGAGTTGCTTGCCATCAAGTGGGCTCT